>JARBWK010000007.1:122332319-122672413 GCA_030556195.1 Anolis apletophallus
CTCCTGAATCACAGCTCCAATGTGGCCGAAGAGGTTTTCTCACAAATCCCACAACAACAAACCAGGGACAAGCTTGCAGCACTGCCTAGTTTGGCAGAAGTCGGCAATGCCATCAACCAACAAAAGAATACCAAAGCCAGCGGACCTGATGGGATCCCTGCTGAAATTTTTAAAAAGGGAGGACCCTGAGCTAACAGAACAACTTCACTAGCCCATTGAAAAAGTGTGGGTGACTGAGAAAATCCCAGCAGATTTCAAGGATGTCACCATCATCACCCTCTTCAAAAAAGGGGAAAGAATAGACTGCAGAAACTATCGAGGTATCTCCCTTCTAACCTCCGCTGGGAAAAACCTCACAAGAATCCTTGCAAACTGCCTTCTACTCCTCTCAGAAGACACCATCCCAAAATCCCAGAACAGCTTCCAGCCCTCCAGAGGAACAGTGGACATGATCTTTACTCCACAACAGCTCCAAGAAAAATGCAGGGAACAAAATCAACCACTGTACATGGCATTAATTGACCTTGCAAAGGCTTTCGACATGATCCTCCAAAAAATTGGGTGCCCTAAAAAATTTGTGAACATCCTGAGGCTCCTCCATGATGACATGATGGCAACAGTCTTGGACAGCAATGGCTCCCAAAGTGACCCAATTAAGGTGGAATCAGGTGTCCAACAGGGATGTGTTATTGCCCCAACTTTATTTTCCATCTTCATCGCTATGATACTTCACTTTGTTGATGGGAAACTTCCCACCGGAGTGGAAATAATCTATCAGACAGATGGCAAGCTATTTAACCTCAGCAGACTGAAAGCCAAAACCAAGGTTACAACAACATCTATTATAGAACTCCAGTATGCTGATGACAACGTCGTCTGTGCGCATTCAGAAGAAGACCTACAAGCCACTCTAAACACCTTTGCAGAAGCATACGAGAAGCTCAGCCTGTCATTGAACATCAAGAAAACCAAAGTGCTCTTCCAGCAGTCACCAACCAATCCCTCTCCAATGCCAGAAATACAGCTGAATGGTGTAACATTAGAAAATGTTGATAATTTCCGCTACTTTGGCAGCCACCTCTCCACAAAAGTCAACATTGACACTGAAATTGAACACCGCCTGATCTCTGCGAGTGCAGCATTTTTCTGAATGAAGCAGAGAGTGTTTGAGAATCAGGATATCTGTAGGGATACCAAGGTGCTTGTTTATAAAGCTATTGTCCTCCCAACCCTGCTATATGCCTGCGAGACGGGGACAGTCTACAAACTTCACATGCAATTCCTGGAACAATTCCATCAGCGCTGCCTCTGAAAAATTCTGCAAATCTCTTGGGAAGACAAGCGGACAAATGTCAGCATGCTGGAAGAAGCAAAGACCACCAGCATTGAAGTGATGGTCCTCCACTGGACTGGCCATGTTGTCCGAATGCCTTACCTGACCACTGTCTCCCAAAGCAGCTGCTCTATTCTGAACTCAATAATGGAAAACGGAATGTTGGAGGACAAGAAAAGAGATGTAAAGATGGGCTCAAAGCCAACCTTAAAAACTCTGGCATAGACACTGAGAACTGGTACAGATTACACATTTGGATGACTAAATGTTGTGATACCCTCTATTTCTTTAAGAGAAAGCTGTAGTTTTTCAGAATCTGAACAATCAAAGGCTTTGCCTCATTTCTGGACCATCTAAGGCAGTGCTTCTCAACTTGCTGAACCCCAGATATTTTGGCCTTCAACTTTCAGAAATCTGAACAGCTGGTAAACTGGATGGGATTTCTGGAGTTGTAGACAGAGTTTCAGAGCATCTTTTATTAACTCAAACTACTCTATTTCTTGAAATATGATCACTCTGTTACTCCCTGGTAAAATAATAACAACAACAACAACTTTATACCCCTTCTCCATCTCCTCGAAGGGATACAGGGTGGCTTACAAAGGGACAAGCCCAAGGATTACAAGTTAAACAGACATAGTAAAATACAATCAATAACAACAAATAATAAGAACATTAAAATCTTAAGGACAATACCCTGGCTGGCCAACAAATTGAAGCTGGATTCAGGTTAAGAGTAAATGCAATGATTCCTTGGTAGACCTAAGGGAAAGTGAAATAGTCAGAAGGCAAGGTTGCTAGCATAATGCCCTTGGCCATTAAAGTGTCATAAGTAAAGAAAAATGGCCAACTAAGGTGCAGGAGCTTGAATAAGGTAGGGATAATTCTCTTGTGAGCTGCCTAGTCAAAGGTACAATTGAACAATCAAGTTTTTAATTCATTGTGGAAATTGGAGAGAAAGAGTCTGCTCTCCCTACAGAGAGAGTTCCTGAGCCGAGGGGCCACCACAGAGAAGGCTCTCTCCCTCATCCCTACCAAGCACGCTTGAGATAGCAGCATTTTTTACTCTGGGGAAAGCTTTATCTAGAAACTGACGCCATCTTGGAAACATTGTTTTTATTACAGTGCCCAAGATCCCCTAACCAGGATGGCCTTTAAGAGACAATTGAAAACTTGGTTTTTCCGCCTAGCCTTTGGAGACTAGATCCCTCAATGCCCGCTTCTTGGATTTCCTTCCCCTTTGCGACTCTTTGGCCCTACTCCATTTATCTCCCCCAGTTTTTAAACATCTTATATCTACATGCGGCCCGCCCTCTCGTCTTCTTTTTTCCTTTTGTTTTAGATGCATTTGTTATTGTGTTTTGTTAGATGTATTCATGTTACTGTACTGTTTTTATTGTGTTTATTGTTTTTCTTGATGTCTGATATTTTGTGATTTGTGGTTTGGGCACGGCCCCATGTAAGACGCTCTGAGTCCCCTTTGGGGAGAGGGAAGCGACTTATAAATAAAGATAAATAAAGATTATTATTATTATTATTATTCTGTCCTTGCTTTTCTATTGGGTTCTGAAGTCTGTAGTCCCTAAAATAAACCTTTCCCAGCACCAGCCTCTACTGATATTTCTGTGCATTTTCCTAATAATAGTCCTTGATACTGTCACTTCTGAATTCTAAGCTTAGCTGGTTTCTTCACTGGTGAAATTTTCTAGTTATTTTTATTTGGAGTTTCTTGGAAGTGCCAGGTTTTTCTACTGCTAATAAAGAGCATCCCTAAGGCAAATATTTGTGAAACCTATACTGCTTCCCCACTTCAACGCCTTAACTGAAATAGTACTGACTGCATGTTCTCAATCAACAGATAAGGTGACTCGGTAATATTTGTTGTATTTTGCCGTACAGATAGCTGACTCCTTTCTGTCATTCGCATTCTCCAGAATGAGTCTTGGGCCATGAGAACAAAACTGAATATGTTGACTGTGTGGTTTCATTCTAGATAAGTTCTGCAGACTGACAGGGAAATATCACCCTTCTTCAGATTTGGATAATTCAACAACTACTCAAAGAGGAAAGAAAGGAAGGTGATGGTAGGAGTTGTAGTTGTATTGTCATGGAAGACCCACTTGCATTGAACATAGTATGATCCCCCCATATCCAAAGGCGATACATTCCAAAATCTCATGCAAATATGTGAAACTGCAGGTAATAGTGAACCGCTTTGAATGAACTTATCAAAGAACCTCTTCACATGGCCTCTAGGCCCATGCTGTTTTGCCGGCAGTTGCTGGCAAAAAGGGAAAGTGCATGGGGTGACTCGTGACACCCTGTGTACCCTCCCTCCTTCCTCCATCATATGGTGAAGATGGGACAAGGCGCATTGGCACCCCATCCCCATCAGATAGGTGAAAAGGTGGCAACATGCGTTGTCCCATTACCCTTTCTCCCATCATATGGGGAAAGGGGGAGGAAGGGGTGGGTACCTCTGTTGAAGTAACTTGAAAACTTACAACTCTTCCCCTCCACTTCAGGAAAAATGTGAGTAGGGCCAAGCCAGTGTCATCTGTAAGCAAATGGAAAAACAGGGCCAAAAAACCTTCAGTTGAAGTGGTCCATAGAGTCGTAGTAGAGGACCTAGGAAATGTCTTGAGGAGACATCTCTCTACGCATCTTTAGGTCCTCTAGGGCAACTCTATGGCCAAATCTTGATTGAAACATACCACAGAGTTGCATTTGAAAACCTAGGAAATGCTTAGAGGAGACACTTTTCTAGGCATCTTTGGGTATTGAATCACATAATGTGAAAATTAACCTATATCAAGCTTGCTCACTCACAACCTGTCAAATCCAGGTTCTACAGCTCAGCAGCCGCACTTTCAGTTTTTCTATTACTCCATTGCTCCCATAAGCTTGACATTCCTTAAACATTTTTCATTCTTTGGGATCTATCCATCTGTCCCTTCAATGTGCATATTCACTGAGTTGCAAACACTATATAAACTTTCTCTAAGGTAAGACTACTGATTCCCCCCCTTTGAAAATACATTCTTTTTCTAAAATTTCAGTAGAAAACAAAATCCAATCAATTCTATTGTCTGCAAATGAAAAGCTTCTTTCACAGATTTAATGCCTGGATAGTACAGAACTTCCTGTGACTCTCTGTATGACTCCACTGACCATGAATGCAATATACAAATCAATTGTCTCTGTGTCTCCAAGGTAACAAAGCAAAAGAATGTATTCTTTCTTTATTTTCAACAAAAGGGAAACCAACACCACAAAAATATGCCCAGGAGTTGCTTCTGTCTCATTCAAGATGATGAGAAACTACCTTTTACATACCACTATTTATAAGTGCTATATCAAAGTGAGGGAGCATTTTTCATGGACACAAATCCATTTAAGATTCTCATTCATTTAATTTGGCAGTTCTTAAACATGTGTAACACTATTTTGTTTGACTTGGGATTTCTTGTGCATGGGGAGGTGGGGTCAGCATAATGTCTTCTTTATGACTTTAGTATAAGGCAGTGGTTTCCCTTTTTTGACCAGCGGCCACTTGACTATGGATCATTTCACCAGAGACCACTTTGACCAGGGACCACTTTCCAACATTAGTACCAAAAGGGGCATGTCTGGTTAGGTCTGTGGAAAGGAGAGGAAAATAAAGAAAGAAAGAAAGAAAGAAAGAAAGAAAGAAAGAGGAAAGAGGTTCGCGGACTGGATTTTCATTCTTGTGACCCACTTCTGTGCCACAGCCCACAGGTTGAGAACCACTGGTATAAGGGCACACCAGAAAGGTTTCTGTAAAAGATCTTATTTTAACAATAATGCATACTGAATTTATGAGAAGAACTAATAGGAAATCAATAGCAAAATGTATATGTCCCCATATAACAAATTCTCTAATTGAGTTACAACATGATCACCATAAAGCAAAGGAATTATAAAAACATTTTAAAAGTCAATAAAACAAAACTTGTGAATGTGAATGATCTCTGGCACTGAGATATGCATCTGCTACTCTGAAAAAGAAAGGCTTGGACAGGGGAAAATGGAAATGCTTTTTCTCAGTTACTTTCAGGTGCTGTCTGAATGATTGCATAAAATAGACTAAAGATAATTGTTGAGCAAGAGTGCAGGGTTTTAAGAAGCACAGAGCAGATTGGATGGACAATTTAGCATTCTTTCAAATAACTGAGCGATGAAAGCATTATATGTTCAAATGAAGCCAAATGAGAAATCAGGATAAAGTAGCAGAATGTCTAGGGAAAAGAAGAGACACAACTCTGCTCTCCCCAGTAATGGGTACAGAATGTATACTGTGACTATAGGATACTGGATTAAAAAACCAGTGGAGAGGATGGACGAAATATGTGCAGCCAGTAGGAAAGATGACTGAATGGATTGGAGTATGCTAGGTTGTCTGTCTGCACCTGTTAAGAAGAGTACTCAACACTGCAATTTTTTCAGTAGACTATTAGAAAGCCAGTGGAGAGGATGGGCCGATTGGAAGAGTGAATGGGACAGCCAGTAGGAAAAATGGTTGAATGTATTGGAGTACACTAGGTTGTCTATCTGCACCTGCTAACAAAAATACTCTACATTGCAACTTTTTTCAGTGTAGATCTCATGTCTTTTAAACCTCATTGCATTTCAAACTTTCTATATGGCTAGGGATGTCACACTGGGCTTAAAGGGACATGTAGTTCTCACCTCTTCTTTAAATTGGAGATAAGATATATTCATGGAGGATAGCATATCTTCTAACTGCTCCAGCTTGTCAGAAATGTCTCTGCTGAATCTACCTTCCAATTTTCTTGATTGATTTTAAAATGTTCTCTGTCTTTCCTCTTCCCCACTCTCTCCATGGAGTCAGAGAATACAATTACTTTGCACTCAACAGCAGAGAAAGAAGGATGTATCTTGAAGGTCCCCTCCAACTCAGTAGAAAAAGCAAATTGATGTCAGGAGAGTTTGAACAACATTGGCCTTTCTGCCCAGTAGAAGGGGGTCAGTCTAGATATCCCTTGATGGGATCTGTACTATGATTTCTGTTCTCCACCAGTTTAACACAATTTGTGCCACACAAACAATATTTCTGGAGTAGAACAACTACTTTCAAAGTAAAGACTACCCAATGAAACAGGAAATAATACTTTCAAAGCAGGAACAGATTTTCTTTATTATGAGGGAGGGAGAATCCCCTGAAGTTTCCCCATTGTCGACTTCCTGTTTGGGAAGGAATGGAGGTGGGAGCCTTGTAGGCTTGCTCCAAGAGAGCCGGACTCAACTGCAAAAAGCCGGGGGTCGAGACCCGCAAACCCGACAACCTTCGGAGTAAGGAAGATTGTCCAAGCCCTGGGAGGTGAATAGGAAGGAGAGGGGGACCCCAGTTTCACCAAGAGACGGGGAAACTCCGCTCCTCGCACCAAACGGAGGCCGAGGGCTGGCAGCTGAGTGAGGCGTCTGCGTCCGTAAGGAGAGGCGCCACAGCACCCCATCCACCCAAACATCCAGACAACAGGGAGAGAGCTCGCAAGACGGAAGAACAAGTAATAGTAAGACTACCAGTAAATCAACGAGTTCCGAGGACCGGTGACACACGACGGAAAACCCTCGTCAGGGAGACGAGGAAAGAGATTACACCCAAGACAAAGAGGTACGCCCTGTGTAGGACAGAGCCTAGATTAAAGCGCCCAATTGTAAAATTGTAAGGAAAACTAAGAAAATTACTTTGAAGGTGTGGAGGATCCCTACTCACGAGGAGAGAAGGGCGGAGCGGACTCAGAGTGGGAGAGGGCAGCCCAGACGTAGAGCGGAAGGACGCACCCATGCCGACGCTGACGTGGCAATTATAGAGCGACTATAGAGCCCAGGAGGAGAAAGTATAGAACGACGGAGGGAAGCAAGTCTACAATTGTGATATAAAAATACATACCGCAAGGAAAACAAGATGGAAATAAGAATAAGAAGAGGAAGGGGAGAGAAATATAAGGAAATAGACCTCAGCAAGACTGGAACACGACACAGCTATTCAGCTACCCAGATAAAAAGGTGGGGACTAACTCTACTAGAGTCTATTATATCCTCAGCATTTAAAGGAACTGGAAAGAGAAGGGGCATGATGGCCACGAGGAAAAAAACAGACAAAGAACCCAAAGGTACAACGGCAAGAAGAGACTCATATCAAGAAGACCTGCAAATAAAGGATCAATTAAAAGAGTTGATCTTTGAAATGAAAAGAATGAATGATATGATTGGGAGGGCAACCGAGGAAAGAAAACAGATTAAAGAAGATCTGAGAAAGGAGATGAAGAAGGACGTAGCAATCATTAGAAATGAAATGGTGACACTGTATGAGAAAATGGAAAAAATACAAAGACGAAAGGAAGAGACAAGGGCAAAAGTACAGGAAGATCAGAAGAAAATAAAAGAAATAAATAAACTCCAACAAGACCTACAAAGGAAGAATGTACAACTTGAGTCTTTTCAGAAGGATTTCCAGATCAGAATACGAGGCCTATCAGAACAGGAGAAAGAATCCTTAGAGGACACCAGGAGGCTGATTATAGATATGACATCAACTCTACTCCAGAAGGACAAACAATTAATTGAAGAAAAAGTCGATAAGTCATTCAGAATAAATACTGCATTTTCAAGAAGAACAAAAGCAGACAGAGATGTTATCGTTCAATATACCTCCACGAAAATAAGAGATGAGATAATAAAATGTCACCAGGAAAGACCATTTAAGACTAAAGATAAACCGATAAGAATAATGTAAGAACTACCCACGATAGTTCTTGAAAATCGGAAAAGTACTATTTCCTCACAGACGTGCTGAAGGACAATGATATTAGGTACAAATGGGACAGAATAGATGGCCTGCAACTTACATATAGATCAGTAAAGTATTGGATAGAATCAGTAGAAGCGGCAGAGGAATTTTTGAGGAAATGGAACCACACCCTTGATACGACCAACAACAAATCAAAATGGAATAACAGCTCTAAGGGTATAAATATAATGAGGGCCCCCTATCCCCAAAAGAACAAAGAAGGGAGGGAAGAAGAAACCCAGGAAAGGACAAAGGAACCACCAACAAGGATCAAAGAAGTGAAAGGGACAACGGACAAGAAGAGGAAGAGAGAAATCAGGAGACGGACCAGGAAATATCGGAAGGGGACTCTGAGGAGGCGGGGGAGATTACAGAAGAGGAGGGCCAGGATTAAATGGAGGTAAAATGCTTCTCCATTAATGCGAACGGGTTAAATATCCCTCAGAGGAGATCAAAAATCTTTCACTTCCTACAAAAACAAAAGGCCCTAATTTATGCAATTCAAGAAACACATGTCAATAAATCAAAAAGTGCCCTACTAGAAAGGAAAAAACTGGGAACTCTTTTTACCTCTTCGACTGAAAAGAAACAAAGGGGAGTTGCATTATATGTAAACCCCCGTCTGGACCCCGAATCAAAGTATAAGGATGAGGAAGGTAGATGTGTGGCAGTGATGGGGAAAATAAGAGGGAAAAAGTCTTAATTGTGTGCATTTACGCACCAAATGATTCAAAAGTAAAGTTTTTTCGAAGATCTAAACGAGAAAGTAAAATCATTAGACTGGGAAGAATGTATTATATTCGGGGACTTTAATGGGGTAATTAACCCAAAAATAGATTAAAAATACAGCCCTGGTAAAAAACAACACAACAAATGTAAGCTACCAAATTCTTTTTTTAACATGGTAAAGGAAAATTCGCTGATAGATGTGTGGAGATGGCAAAATATTAAGGAACATGATTTTACTTATTTTTCAGGTAGTGGGAGGACATGGTCGAGAATAGACATGATCCTTGTCTCCAAAAATCTGGCTTCCAAAGTTACACAAACTAAAATACACCCGAGAATTTTCTCAGATCACGGCCCAACAGAAATTAGAATAGTATGGGGGCAAAGAAAATATAGAAAATATAGACGACTCACTCTTGAAATCGGAGGCAGAAACCTTAAAAAACAAAGAATTAGTTAAAGAATATTTTTTGTTAAACGACCAAACCGACACTGACCCTCTAGTATTATGGGAAGCCAGCAAGGCTGTAATGCGAGGAAATTTTATAGCTCAAGCTAGCTATAAAAGAAAACAAAAAAGAAGAGATTTGGAAGAATTACAAAACGAATTAATAAAATTGGAAACTAAATTAAAAGCAAATCCAAAAGATAAAGAATTAGATGAGAAAATAAAGTACATCAACAATCAAATAAATATGTTAACAATGGAGGAAGTAGAGAAGAAATTAAAATTTCTAAAACAGAAAAATTTCGAAAACGCCAACAAGACAGGTAAATGGCTGGCTTACCAATTCAAGAAAAAATCCCAGAAAAATAATATATTAAAAATAACAAAAGAAGGGAAAAGTTATATGAATGATGCCGAAATAGTACAAGAGTTTGCCTCCTATTATCAAAACCTGTACAGCGATGATAATATAAATAAAGAAAAAATCCAGGAATATCTGAATAAACAAGGAATTAAACATATAGACAAAATCGAAAGAAATTGCCTAAATGCAGAATTTTCCGAAAAAGAGATTGGCGATGCCATTAACAACCTGAAAACTGGGAAAGCCCCGGGCCCGGACGGGCTGACAGATAGATATTATAAAATACTCAAAGAAGAATTAACACCATACTTAAAAAAATTATTGAATGAAGAAGTCAAAAAAGAAAAGATTCCTGATACCTGGAAGATAGCTGAAATAATTGTGATCCATAAAGAAGGGAAAGACCCAGAATCAGTTCAAAACTATAGACCCATTTCCCTGCTGAACCTAGATTATAAAATATTTGCCAATATCCTTGCCGAAAAGATACATGAAAAAAAACCATAAGATATATTATCGACACTATAGAATATTTAGATAAGAATATTGGTCAAAAAGCAGCGCTGGCATTTTTAGATGCGGAGAAAGCGTTTGACCAAGTAAGTTGGAATTTAATTGAAAGTTTAGCAAGGGAAATGGACATGGGGTATATTTTTACATCTTCATTAAGGGCAATTTATAAGACCCAAGAAGCTTATATTCTGGTAAATGGCCAAAACTCAAAAAAATTCAAAATATTTAAAGGAACGAGACAGGGATGCCCCCTGTCCCCCTTAATATTTAATTTCATCTTAGAGCTTTTAATAAGAGATCTAGTGAACGATGAGGATGTGAAGGGCCTAAAAATCAAAAACATGAATTATAAAGTATTCGCTTTTGCGGATGATTTAGCATGCCTCGTAGATGACCCGCTAATAAATATGGAGAAATGGATGAGGAAATTAGAAGAGTACGGCAGTATCTCGGGATTTAAGTTAAACAAATTAAAATCACAAATTTTATTAAAAAACATTGATAAAAAAGAAGCTCAGAAAATTGAAGAAAGATACCCACCTCGAAAAAATTAAAATATTTAGGTATTAATATAACGGCAAAAAATTGTCAATTAGTAAAAAAACAACTACGAAAGGGTATGGAACGAAATTAGAAAGGATCTACAGAATTGGAAAAAGCTAAATCTATCTATAATGGGTATGATCTCGGTAATCAAAATGAAAGTCTTCCCCAAAGTAATTTTTTTGTTTCAAACGCTGCCGATACTGAAAAATCAGACCATTCTAAAGAGGTGGCAAACAGATTTGACGAATTTTATTTGGAGGGGAAAGAAAGCAAGAATCAAACAAAAATACTTACAGGAATTACCCCAAAATGGGGGTTTTGGCTTACCAGACCTGGTAGCTTACTATGAGGCCAACTGCCTTGTCAACATAAAAGACTGGCTAGAGTTAAAAAATAAACAACTATTAAATTTGGAGGGATGGGACAACAGATTTGGTTGGCACGGCTACCTGATTTATGATAAATACAAACAGGACAAAAATTTTAAAAACCATATAATAAGAGCGCCACTATTAAAGGTCTGGGAAAAACATAAAATTAACATAATTAATAAACATCCAACATGGTCTTCCCCCCTAGAAGCGTATCAAATAGTTAAGACTGGCAAAGATCTATGGCCAACCTATAAAGATCTGCTAATTAAGGAACAAAGTAGCTGGATTTTGAAAACCCAAGAAGATTTAGGAAGATTTAATATAAATTGGTTCCAATATAATCAACTCAAAAAGAAATTCTCTGAAGACAAAAAAAAAGGCTGGCAGGAAAACCTAACGGTTGGAGAAAAAATAATACTACAGTCAGAGAAGAAGGGTGTAAGTAAATTGTATAAATTTATATTAATGAACCAACACCAGAAAAAGCCAATAAAAGAGTTTATGATAAAATGGAAAGATAACTTAGGATACGACATTTCGATGGAAAGTTGGGAAAAATTGTGGAAATCCACCTCAAGGTTCACATATGTCATATCATTAAGGGAAAACTACATGAAGATGATATATAGGTGGTATATTACGCCGGCACAATTATGTAAAATCTACAAAAATGGAAACGACCTTTGTTGGAAGTGCCAGAGGGAAAAGGGAACATTCTACCACCAATGGTGGACATGTGGGAAGATAAAACAATACTGGAGTAAAGTACATAAGCTATTACAGGAAATGTTAAAAGTTAAATTTGATATGAAGCCTGAGATCTTCCTTCTGAATATTATAGATAATAACCTTATGGGGAAAAATGCGGAAAAACTACTCTGCTATGTCATCACGGTGGCCAGGATAGTCTGGGCAAGATATTGGAAAAAGAGTGAAGCTCCAGAGGAAGAAAAGCTGCTCGCCAAATTAATGGAAATAGCGGAAATGGATAAACTAACCAATCTATTAAGAGGAAATGTAAAATCTAAATTTGCAGAAGTATGGAATCCATTTTTATTGTACATAAAAAATAAGAAAAGAATAGATTTAAAGGGCTATTGGCTATGAGGGTGAGAAATGATTCATCAATATAGAGGTCTAAGATATATACGTCTGTGCCACCGGGTGAAGTCAACCCGTCTCTGTTTTTAACCTTTTGTAATGTATTGTGATAACCCCATATGTTTCTTCCCTATCAGTCCCCCCCCCCTTTTCCTTTTCCTCCTTTTCCTCATGGTTATTGTAAGTGTAAGAGTTTGCGAGAATGTGCGCAAACCCATGTGTGGTCTGTTTGTTGTTGTTTTAAATAATAAAATCTTGGTTTTTTTTTTTAAAAAAAGAAGTTTCCCCATTGTCAGTGCTGTTTTTTCCCCTACTGTGCATGCATGTCTGCCATTAATGAATTCATTCAGAAGTTTTGGAAGTTTCTGAAAGTTTTGATTTTTTAAAATTGGAAGTGACTTTAGAATTTAACCACCAGCGCCTCCTACATCCAAAACAAAATTTGAACCATTTTTTTAAAAATCAACCAAACCTAGTAATCCTATACAATAAGCATGGTTAGGTCCAGTCAGAATCTTCGTATTTCGAATTAAGTTCAGATCAAATTTCTTTTTGAAGCGATTTCGAAGTGATTTGGGAACCCAGAAATATCCTTGCCCTTTCGAAGCCACTGTCGACATCTTTGTTCCGACTCAGTATGTGATTCAGAAAAGACCCAGTGTTTGGAGGCAAGCAGTAGCTTGCATGCTGGGATGCTTGCCTCCAGCCAATGAGGAAAAACCATGTGGAGAGGGGTGGGGTTTCGGCATGTCAGCCGGGGACACGAACGGGAAGGGACTAGGCAGCTTGGGTGGGAAAGGTGTCATGCCACCGCTTTGCAAAGGAACAACATACCCGGGGAACCTAGTAAAATGCCCCCCCCCCATGTTTTCCTAAACGGGCTGGGATTTGGAGGACAAAAGGAAAGGGGAAAGGAAGAGAGATAAAGAAAGAGGAGAAGGGAAGGGAGAAAAACAGCAGGAAAATGTCAGTTTAAACCAGTGTGGATGGATTCCTTTCCTTTCTCTCCCACGTCGGTTTAAACCAGTGTGGATGGGATGGATCCATGTCAGTTTAACTACGTAAACTCAAAAGTCAGCACACGATAATGAATACAAAATATCTCTTGAATATTGAACCGGGCAAAAATCATATCATTATATCATATCATACATACAAATTTACTGTATCTGGGCGCAGCCAGGGAAACGGTCATGTAAATATAAATCAATCATATGAGTCCTGGGTGTGTAGGAAAGTCCAAATGTCCAAAGACTTATAGAAATAACATTTGCAATCCATGGGATACAGGCATCAAGTAAGCCTGCATAATGAAGTTAGTTCATAACAGCAAGAACCGGAGCCAAAACCATCTAGGCTCCTGAAGAGATCCGATAGAAGGCAAGCCGACGGGAAGGTGATCCTGCTAGATCGGGGCTGCTGTTAATCCATTTCGGAATCTCTGTCAAGGCTATACATATCCATATACAGGTTCTTGTCCGCAATAGAAGGAGTTCCTAACATAACCCCATCTTCATCCGAAGGGGTGACCATTATCCATGTCAGTTTAAACCAGTGTGGATGGATTCCTTTCCTTTCCCAACGGTTTTAACCAGAGTGGATTTATTTCTTTCCTTTACTCCCCCCTCTTTTTTTCTGGAGTAAAACAACTACTTTCAAAGTAAAGACCACCCAATGAAACAGGAAATAACACTTTGAAACCATTAACGAAGGATTCTGATCCATGTCAGTTTAAACCAGTGTGGATGGATTTCTTTCCTTTCCCAGTGGTTTTAACCAGAGTGGATGGATTTCTTCCCTTTGATCCCCCCCCCTTTTTTTCTGGAGTAAAATAACTATTTTCAAAGTAAAGACCACCCAATGAAACAGGAAATAACACTTTGAAACAATTAACGAAGGATTCAGAAGTCTCTGAAGCTTTGAACTTTTTTTTGGTGAAAATCGGAATTGACTTTAGATCTGAACCACCAGTGCCCCCTACATCTGAAACGAATTTTGAACTATTTTTTTTAATCAAACAAGCCTACTATACAGTGTTTTCAAAAATTTTGTGCACTATACCAAAGATGTTACTGTCTCAGCCACTCATGTGCACAATTTTGGTTTTTGGAAATCTCAATTTGTTTTTTCCCAGGCTGGTGAAAGCTAACCTGTAGTATTTAGGGGAAAAAACTTATTGGAAATTGAGACTCTCCCGAAAGCATTTTCTTAGTTTATTGCTCTTCAGAAATCTAATTGTTTTTCTTCATTTAGCAACAAGAATTTCATATCAATACTGTTGTCATCTTAATATTGTTGACATGAAATACCATGCCTCCCTAACAAAGACAAATCCATTTTTCATTGTAGTGTGTATCCCACACAGTGTATACAAAGGGCACCTGAGCTTTCACAACCCTCCATTTCTAAGCCCACTCATATTCCTTTCCTCCATTTCCTGTTATTATTGCTACATATCTTGCCCGAATATAGCCAATCTTTTAGAATTCTAGGTTATTTTTTCCCTTGATGCCCTGTTTCCATTTCCTTAGAGACTGGAAAGCACATCAAAGAAAAACAGCATCTTTTTAAAATAAAGCTTTCATTTTAGCTGGAGACAGATTATTAAAGGGAGAGTAATTTTCCAGGCCAATTTTGATTTTCATTGTTCACCCTGTTGACTTTTGTCAATTGAAAAAGATGGAAAGAGCTTCCTTCAAACAATTCTATAAGGCTGACCCAAATTATTAAAAATGTGTGGCACTAAACTTTGTCAAATAATAAGAGTAGCATTATCTTAGGGTTTATTAGCATTTATGCCTTTTGCTTCTAATGATCATGATTCAAATGCTATTTCTTTTCAAAATGGAATGCTGGAGGTTTTATTCATTGTCTTCACAGCTAGTTCAGACACTTGAATAGTGAGTGAGTCAATGTTTTTTTAATAGGCACTGCAGTGCACAAAGACCGCTGATTACTCTCAATAGCAATGGGTAGAATACGAGGGAAATAGTGTACCATGGACCCTAACAATTTATGGTTTTGCCTTTTGAGTATTTGATTATTTATTAATTTGATTAATATATTTTCTGTACGGTTATTTTGCTCCATCAGTGTGAGCCTATGGTCAATTTCCATTAAAAGTTGAGCATAGAGTCACACTGGAGGACCTAGGGATTTGCCTAAGGGTAAGGCTTCTCTAGAACCATGCAGGAGAAATTGGCGATTTTTAGAGGTAAAATAAAATTGCATCTTAATTCATAGTTTATCATTTTCATGGGGGTTTTATGCCCCTAACCTCAGTAAAATTGGAAGGTTGGCAGTATGTTATTGACTTCCTGTACATATGAAAATTTATATTGGATCAGGTCAATGAACCATTTGTTTTTCTACAGTGTTTTTCTACAGTGATTATCCAAATGTCTCTGAGTAGTTAAGAAGTGAGACAATGTGGTCCTGTGACTTGAATCCAGACTATCTGAAGGAGCACTGAGAAATGGCCATTGCTTTGGCTTTAGGTGGAGAAGAATAGCTGCTAAACACAACTTCATCATACTTTGTTCTAGCAGCTGATGGGAATTCCCCCTTCCATGTTTTGGGTTCCACAATTGTGGCGTTTTCTTTTCCTAATGTATCATGTCTTTGTGAGAGCTAACACTGAGTTGTGGTTCAAATCCCTGCTTTTTTAGCTGTTAAATATATTTATATTTTATATATAAAAATGAGTAAACCAAAATGTTTTTAATACAGAACATTTACAGCATATTCTGTGTGTGTTCCATTTAGCTACTTATAGTCTTTATGTTGGAATAACACCTGTAGCAAGGAGAACAATGAAAGTCACAACAAGGATAATCGCCACAATTATGATGATCATTTTTGTATTCTTCCACCACATCTTCCTTGCAATCTTTGTAGTGGTTTTTTGGAAACCATGAGCCACTGTTTCACGATCATCACTTCTGTCAGCCAGGTCAGACAGCCGCTCTTCTCTTTTCAAGACCTTTTCAATATTTTAAGTCATAAAATTTTTGACATCTTCAACTTGAACTTGAAGTGTAAATTCAAATCCCTGCTTGACTCGTTTTGGGAAATGATTGTAAATTTACAATAAATTACTTTGAAATTTTTTTTGCCAGAATAAATACATGATAGTATTGCCTTAGGGTCACCATAAGCCGGAACTGACTTGAGGTCATACAGCAACAACAACAACAACAACAACAACATGTCTTGTTTAGACTGTAAACCTGAAGCCAAGACACTGTCAAATTGATGGTTTGTAAGCCCTTCTGGCAATCTTGTTACAGATTGTAATCTAGTCAAAACAAAAAGAGGAGCGAAAACAGTATCTTTCAATATTTTTAGTGATAATCTATATCAATACTGGACTCATAAGTCCCTGAGTAGCAGAAGCAATATCATATAACAATCATACAAATGCAAGAAAATACAGTATTATAAAGGTAAGTACAATACATACATATCCTAGTATTAGGCAATCACGGGCAGCTAACTCACATGCAAGTGAGCGGAGATACCGGAAAGGTGTGGAAGGAAGTTCCTGCATCATCAATGAGGGACACAGTCCTGGACGCCATCCCAAATTATGAAAATGTACAAATAATAATAGAATGTCGAGGTCTATATGACCATAAATTGCAATTAGATCATAGAGGGAGGTCGTCCTAGTATTGAAATATACTGTTTTCGCTCCTCTTTTTGTTTTGACTGTATTAGTGGGTCAGCCAGCCCCCCTCTTTTACAGATTGTAATCTAAACACACAAACAAATTGTTTGTTGTACAATACCTATTAATGGCATCTGTGTTAGCAAGACATTGAACCCTTACTGTATTTTAGTCTGGACTATAAAGGTGCTATCTACAGTGTAGAAATATTTTCCCCAAGCAGGTTCAGCACTTTGGAAAACCCCAGAGTGAATCCACAACTCCACTGTTAGTTCTACTTTTTCACACATTCAGTAGTTTTTGCTCTTGAATTATTTCAATCCTGATTATGAAAAAATAAGTATTTTTACTATTTTTGCACATTTTGGCAAATTTTGGTGACTCTAAGGCAAATTCTTTTGAAAAGTGGAATTAGATTGAGTCCTTAGACACCCTCAACAGCAAGAAAGCAGAAAGATTATCCACTTCAGTCACAAATTGTCAATTCAACATGCCCACAATCATTATGCACAGGAGATCACCAAGTGATGGTAGTAGTAGTAGTAGTAGTAGTAATAGTAGTAGTAATATCCATCTCTTCTCTCCTATAAATTGCAGGACTTTTGCCAAAGAGTATTTCCAAATCAGCAATTTGGAAACTGATCTAAACCTTGTTTGATACTCATGTATCTGTAAGTGTAGCACAGCAGTTCTTGTTTGTGCCTGGAGGGCAGGGGTCAGGACCCGGGGTCCCATTAGCATTAGGGCCAGCAGTACCAGAACTAGATTCAGAGGATGAGCTAGATGACTGGGGCGAAGGGCAGCTTTCCCCGGATGGGCCTCCTTTGCCCACAGAGAGCTTGGCATGGGAAGAAATGTTGTTTGGCCCCAGCGAAGACATAGATAACCAGGTACAGATGGAAGACAGCGATTCTGGCAGCTATGAACACCCGGGTGGGAGGGATTCTCAGGAGCCCGAAAGTGAAAACATGGAAGAAAGCGGCTGGGAAGTTTCCAGGGAGGAAAGCTCTCAGGGAGATAGCAACACAGCTGCTGAGAGACAAGGTCGAACCTTTGATAGGAGACAGAACATCGAGTCTAGTAGGAGGGGGTGGTCGAGGGCCCTAGACTGGCTGAGGTCCGTCAGCAGGGATTGGAGACGAAGAAGCCTAGAGCGTTGGGGACCTCAGCCGAAAGATTAAGTATAGGATCCGTGGGAACAAATCCTCAGTGCTCCGGCCATGTCTCATCTGAATAGGCGTGAAGCGGAGTGGGACCACGAAGCTAAGCTAGCCAGTGGTCATCAAGCCTTGCCTTGCCTTGCCTTGCCTTGTTCCTGATCCGCCTGGTTGTGCGGAGCCTTGCCCTGTTTCCTGATCTGCATAGTTTTGCGGAGCCTCGCTAAGCTGTTAGCCTATTTGCCACGTTACCTTGGACATTGTTACTTCAAGCTTTTTGGATTGCTTTTATATTCTATTGGACATTATCTTTTGAACTGTTTTTGTATTCAATAAAGTAGTTAGCCTTCAGTCCGTCTCTGTGTGTGTGATTAAGGGGCCGGTCAAGTCCATGCATCGTGACAGTTGGCCGGAGCACTCCAGAAGCCCTTATCGCACCACAGGACGCCGCAAGAAGCGCCCCATGGCAGTGGCCGCCATGGCTAACCTGACAGATGCGGAAGTGGCGGCGATGCAACTGGAGTTGGGAGAGCTGCGGACCAGGGCTGGACGGCACCCGGGGTGACCGCGCCTGCCCGCTTCGGGCAACCCGCTCAAGTCGACGTGTTCATCTGCCAAGTGGACCTGTATTTGGAGTTGCGGCCCAATGAGTTCGCCAATGATCGAGCCAAGGTGGGGTTTGTGTATACCCTGTTGGAAGGGACGGCAGCAACGTGGGCCACTTCGTTGATCCGGGCCCAGTCCCCCCATGTGAACACGCTGCGGGCTTTTCTAGATGCGATCAGGGCGACTTGGGGCACACCCGTGAATGAAGAGCTGGCCGAGAGAGACTTGGACCGGCTGATGATGAAGGATCTATCGCTGTCTCAATACATTTCCCGTTTTCGAGTGCTGGCTGCCCAGGTACAGTGGAACCTTCCGGCTTTACGTTACCAGTACATCGCGGGGCTGACAACGGAGTTGCAGCAGGAGATGTTGAAACATCCCCGTCCCGCGGATCTCGAGGACGCCATCACCCTGAGCCTACGGGTGGAAGCAGGGCTGCAGACCCGGAGGCGATGGGACAAAGGTGTGGCAGAGAAGCCGGCGGCGAGGAAGGAGGGGGGGACTGGACAGTTCCTACCCCGACACTTGGCCCTGACACCAGCAGGCTCAGATGAGCCGGAACCCATGCAGCTGGGCACCGTGCGGCCCAAAGTGGATCAGGCGGAAAAGGCACGTCGTCAGCGTCTCAAAATGTGTTGGTACTGCGGGGGGCTCGACATCTGTCCAAAGAGGGCCCCCAGAAGCCACGCGGAAAGACTCCTCGGGCCTCTGCCGCCCTTGGAGGGGCCCCGGAGGCCGAGGAAGCCATCCAGGCGACGGGGGAAGGGGCCGGCCGAGTGTAAGAGGGTTCGCTCACTCGGCCGCCATCGCTAACCTCCCCCCTGAACCCAAGACTGGACAATTGTTCCTTGTAATGGTCACTCTGTGGTCGCCTGAGAAGGGACCGATGATGGTTCATGCCATGATCGACTCGGGGGCCACCAACAACTTCATCGATGCAGACTACGCCAAGTCTGCTGGATTACAATTTCTTGATCTCCAAGAGCCCAAGGGTGTTCAGACTATTGATGGGAGAACCCTGAAAACGGGGGCTGTGACTCAATATACAGCCCCTACTAAGATGTGGACCAGCTCCCATAAAGAGGACATTTCTTTTCTTGTGACCAAGCTCCCAGATTTCCCCATTGTCCTGGGCATTGTGTGGCTAGCGCTCCATGATCCCCAGATCTCCTGGGCCAAGAGACAGCTAATTTTTTCTTCCGACCATTGCCAGGGTCACTGCATGATGGCCCGGGCTTGCCAGGCTCAAGAGATGGAAAACGTTGCCACACTGCCCAAGAAATACGCCGGATTTTGGGATGTGTTCAGTGAGAAGGAGGCGGAACGTTTGCCTCCGCACCGGCCCTACGACTGCGCCATCGAATTGCAACCTGGAGCCCTCATTCCGCGGGGCGACTCTACCCTCTCTCGGAACCAGAGCAACAGGCTCTCCGAGATTTCCTGGATGAGAATCTGCGGAAGGGCTTCATTCAGCCTTCTCCGTCCCCGGCCGGGGCGCCGATCCTTTTTGTCAAGAAGAAATTGGGGGAGTTGTGGCTCTGCAATGACTATAGGGAACTCAACAAGATCACGATTCGGAACCGCTACCCCCTACCCCTGATCTCCGAGCTCTTGGAGCGGATGCGGGGAGCCAAGGTGTTCACTAAACTGGACTTGAGGGGTGCTTACAACCTTGTCCGGATTCGCCAGGGCGACGAATGGAAGACGGCCTTCCAGACCAAGTGGGGAAGTTTTGAATACCTGGTGATGGGATTCGGTTTGTGCAACGCTCCCGCCTGTTTCCAACATTTCATGAATGACATTTTCCGAGACCTGCTGGATCGATATCTGGCGGTCTACCTGGACGACCTGTTGATTTTTTCTCCGGATCAAGCAACCCATGACCGCCATGTCAAGGAACTGACTGACTGACTGACTGACTGACTTTATTATTTCTGAGTCGCCCTCCACGTTAGTGCTCCGGGCGACTTACATATAGCAATTCAACAATTAAAAATATTAAAAATATTAAAAATTAGATTAAAATATTTAGGGGTTAAATGCAAGGGCCAGGCTCAGGTAGTTGAGTTCCTGGTTCTGCATTAGCCATGGGCTTTCCTAAATAGCCAGGTCTTTAGAGCGGTCAGGAACTGGGGCAGGTCGAGGGAGGCTCTCTGGTCCGGTGGCATCGAGTTCCAGAGAACGGGGGCCACAATGGAGAACGATCTCCGTCTCGTGGCCTCCAGGTGGGCCTCTTTCACGCCCGGGACGCAAAGGAGGTTCTTGTTTGCCGGCCGCGGTGTCCTTGAGTAGGCAGGCATCAGCAAGCGGTCCTTTAAGTATGTTGGGCCCCGGCCCCGTAGGGCTTTGAAAGCCAAGGTCAAGGTCTTATGTAAGGCTCTATACTCAACGGGCAGCCAGTGCAGGCGCTGCAGGGATGGTGTAATGTGGCATCTCATCGATGTTCCTGTGAGAAGCCTGGCGGCCGCGTTCTGCACAATCTGGATCCTGCGGGTTAGTGACCGGGGCAGACCCACATATAAGGCGTTACAGTAATCCAGCCGTGATGTAACCGTGGCATGGATTACTGTAGCTAGCGCTTCCGTCGGGAGGTAGGGCGCCAGTTGTCTCGCTTGGCGCAGGTGGAAGAAGGCCCTTTTGCTCGTGGAGGCAACCTGGGCCTCCATCGACAATTTGGAGTCCAGGATAACACCAAGGCTCTTTACTGAGGGGGACGGAATCAATGGTTCCCCTTCGAAGGGGGGCAGTGGGAAAGGTGGTTCTGGGCGGCCCAGAAGTGCTCCAGAGACTCAGAGCCCACGGGCTCTATGCTAAGCTGGAGAAATGTGCGTTTAATCTGAGAGAGGTGGACTTTCTGGGTTACCGCATCTCTCCTATGGGCATTGCCATGGATGACACCAAGGTCCAAGCTGTGGCGGACTGGGCGGCCCTGGCCAGCAAAAAAGACATTCAACGATTCCTGGGCTTTGCCAACTACTACAGAAAGTTCATTCCTGACTTTGCCAAGTGGGCTGATCCCATCACCCAGTGTTTGCGGGGAAAGGTGCCGTTCCGATGGACACCGGAGGCGGATGTGGGGTTCCGCAAGTTGAAGCAGCTGTTCACCACTCAGCCGCTTCTGCAACACCCCAACCCCCGTACTCCTTTCATCGTGCAGGCCGATGCTTCGGATGTGGCGGTGGGAGTGATCCTGCTACAGCCTCAGGGGACGGACTTGTTGCCCTGTGCCTACTATTCCCGGCAGCTGACGGCTCCGGAAAAGAACTATACCATTTGGGAGAAGGAACTTTTGGCCATCAAGGTGGCTTTTGAAGTCTGGAGACATCTGCTCGAAGGGGCCAAATTCCCGGTGGAGGTTCACACCGACCACTGGATTTGGAACACTTGAAGACCCAGCGCAAATTGAACCAGAGGCAACAGAGATGGTCCCTGTTCTTTGAGCAATTCAATTTCCGCATCCACTATGTGACCCCAAGCAGACCAAGCAAGCTGATGCGTTGTCCCGGAAGCCGGAGTACGTTCGTGACGGCGACGGGCCGTCGAGGCCAGGTTGCTCAAAGCGGAGAACTGCGGCTGCTCGGGCAGTCCCTGTAAAACCTCCAGTGGTCCCGCCGGCCCCTGGGGACAAGAGACCTCTGAGTGACCGTGTCCAGGCTCGCCAGCGAACCGACCCGTGGGTGCAAGAGCAGCTGACCAAGGGGCCCCAAGACCCTTTCCAGGTAAAGAACGGGGTGCTCTATCACCGAGACTCTGTTTATGTTTCCCCTGGGCCCGAGCGGGAGGACATTCTCAAACTTTGCCATGATAGCCGGGCCGCAGGCCATTTTGGGCTTTTCAAGACTCTGCAACTGGTGCTACGGGACTTTTGGTGGCTTAAAGTGCGGAGGGATGTGGAGGACTATGTGGGCTCCTGCCCTGTGTGTCAGAGGGCAAAAAACCAGGGGGGCAAGCCGGCCGGTTTGCTTCAGCCGCTCCCGACCCCTTCCGCTCCCTGGAAGATGATTTCGGCCGATTTCATCACCGACCTCCCCAAGTCCAAAGGTTTCACCTCGATACTGGTCGTGGTGGACTGTTTCACCAAGATGGGACACTTCATCCCCTGTGTGGGGGTGCCTACTGCCAAGGAGACCGCTGATATGTTTGTGCAACATGTGTTTCGGCTGCATGGACTCCCGCAGAGTTTGGTGACGGACCGGGGCACCCAATTCACTTCCCAGTTCTGGAAGGCTGTCCAGAAGCTGCTGGGGATTGATGTGCGGATGTCCACGGCTCATCACCCGCAGTCCGATGGGCAAACCGAAAGGGTGAATGCCACTTTGGAGCAGTACCTGCGGTGTTATGTCAACTATCAGCAAAACAACTGGGCGTCCTTGTTGTCTTTGGCGGAGTTTGCCTACAACAATGCGATGCAGGAATCCATCAAAGAGACTCTTTTCTTTGCTAACTATGGACACCACCCCCGATTCTACCCTCCGGTAGACCCCGTCTGGGGACGTCTCGGAGGCAAAGGATTGGCCGAGCTCACTGCGCTCCAAGACTTGCTACGCACTCAATTGGACCAGGCTACGGCTGACTACAAGCGGATGGCTGATCGGCGGCGCCAGGAGGGTCCTGAGATCCTGGTGGGGGATAAAGTTTGGCTGTCCACCAAGAATTTGCCCACGCAGCGGCCTAGCCGCAAGTTGGATGCCAAATTTTGGGCCCCTACAAAGTGCTGGAGAAGGTGGGGCCTGTTTCCTTTAAACTACAACTCCCAGCGGACATGAAGATCCACCCTGTGTTTCACCGTTTGTTGCTCCGCCCGGCGAAGGGGGTGCGGCCAGATGTGATGCAGCCGTCCCCTCCCCCTGTGATGAGCGACGGCGAGGAGGAGTTGGAGGTACAGGACATCCTGGATGCACGCATCAGATACCGGAAGCTGGAGTATTTGATTGACTGGAAAGGTTTTGGGCCGGAAGAGCGTTCCTGGGCGCGGGCTCGAGATGTCCATGCCCGGACCTTGTGGCCCGGTTTCACCGCAAGTACCCTGACAAACCCAAACCTCGAGGGCGGCCTCGGAGGGGCCCTGAGGGGGGGGGGGGGATAGTGTAGCACAGCAGTTCTTGTTTGTGCCTGGAGGGCAGGGGTCAGGACCCGGGGTCCCATTAGCATTAGGGCCAGCAGTACCAGAACTAGATTCAGAGGATGAGCTAGATGACTGGGGCGAAGGGCAGCTTTCCCCGGATGGGCCTCCTTCGCCCACAGAGAGCTTGGCATGGGAAGAAATGTTGTTTGGCCCCAGCGAAGACATAGATAACCAGGTGCAGATGGAAGACAGCAATTCTGGCAGCTATGAACACCCGGGTGGAGGGATTCACAGGAGCCCGAAAGTGAAAACATGGAAGAAAGCGGCTGGGAAGTTTCCAGGGAGGAAAGCTCTCAGGGAGATAGCAACACAGCTGCTGAGAGACAAGGTCGAACCTTTGATAGGAGACAGAACATCGAGTCTAGTAGGAGGGGGTGGTCGAGGGCCCTAGACCGGCCGAGGTCCATCAGCAGGGATTGGAGATGAAGAAGCCTAGAGCGTCGGGGACCTCAGCCGAAAGATTAAGTATAGGATCCGTGGGAACGAATCCTCAGTGCTCCGGCCACGTCTCATCTGAATAGGCGTGAGCGGAGTGGGACCACTAAGCTAGCCAGTGGTCATCAAGCCTTGCCTTGCCCTTGTTGTTCCTGATCCGCCTGGTTGTGCGGAGCCTTGCCCTGTTTCCTGATCCGCATAGTTTTGCGGAGCCTCGCTAAGCTGTTAGCCTATTTGCCACGTTACCTTGGACATTGTTACTTCAAGCTTTTTGGATTGCTTTTATATTCTATTGGACATTATCTTTTGAACTGTTTTTGTATTCAATAAAGTAGTTAGCCTTCAGTCCGTCTCTGTGTGTGTGATTAAGGGGCCGGTCAAGTCCGTGCATTGTGACAGTAAGCTGAATAATTATTTGCATAATACGATAAACTGGGCTGAAATCCTAACATCACCCCCCCCCCATCCATGCCAAATAATTGCTTAAATAGGATTAAATTCCTCTTCATAAAACATCAAATATGCACAGTAAAGTTGAATGATAAATTTTTAATGCAGCTTGTACTGGCATAAATAAAAACATTTGTTGGTTTGGATGGGACTTGAGTCAAAATGCAAAACAAAGTTGATGCGCAGACCGTGAAATGCATAAATTAAATGCAATAGCCTCATGAGCGAAACATGTGCTAGAAATGTTAATCAGTTTTCTGCACAAACACATGTTCAGTGAAGGAAGAAGGGTAGAGTTACCTTTTAGCGTAATTCATTATTATCCCTCAAATTTTAAGAGTTATGTCCTGCTTTAGCTACAATGTTCAAAATTACCTCATTAGATTCTCATTTTCCAAAACAACTAAAATGAACATGTTTAATTACCTTTTAATTGGCTCCAGATTCTTAGATGTTACAAAAAAAATCACATAAAGTAGACTCTTAGTTAACCACTGCCTATGGGGATTGGAAGATGGTGGATAAATGTAGTCTCTGGTTGCCTGAGAGTTATTATTAAAATAGGTCTAACAAATATTATACCCCATAGTATACCATACCATAAAAACAAGCTTATAAGTTTATAAAGCTATTGTCCTCACAACCCTGCTATATGCCTGCGAAACATGGACTATCTACAGACATCACACTTAACTCCTAGAACAATTCAATCAGTGTTGCTTCCAAAAAAATCCTGCAAATCTTTTAGGAAGACAGGCGGACAAATGTCAGCATGCTGGAAGAAGAAAAGACCACCAGCATTGAAGCGATGCTCCTTTGCCACCAACTCCGCTGGACTGGCCACGTTGTCTGAATGCCCAATCACTGTTTCCCAAAGCAGTTACTATACTCCCAATTCAAGAAGAGGAAACGTAATATTGGTGAACAGAAAAAGAGATTTAAAGATGGGCTTAAAGCCAATTTAGAAACTGTGGCATAGACACCGAGAACTGGGAAGCCCTTGAGTGCTCTAACTGGAGGTCAGCTGTGACCAGCAGTGCTGCAGAATTCAAAGAGGAGGGCAAAAGGAAGAAACGTACCAAGAGGAAGGCACATCAAGCCAACCCTGATCAGAACTGTCTTCCACCTGGAAACCAACGTCCTGACTGTGGAAAAACATGCGGATCAAGAATCAGGCTTCACAGCCACCTAAAGACCCACCGCCAAGTCACTACACTTGGAGGACCATCATTTTCAGGCCATGAGGGACCGCCTAACTAACTTTCATACCATAAGCTCTTTATTGACTTGATATTAATATTGAAATAAAGTAAATAAAAGCAAATATAGATTTAACTTTATGTAACATGGATTTACTGTTTTCTAAAAACAACTTTGTGAAAGCAGTATTATTTCTTTTATTTTTTTGCCAGTTGCTTGAGAGTTACAATTGCTTGAGTTCTATTTAACCGAGAGTCTACTGTAAATGTTTTAGCCAGGGCAATTGCAGCAGTATTCTGGGTTATTGCTTAGCTTTAAACCTTTTTTCACGTCCACATTTTATTAACTTTTAACAGGCAAGTCATCAAAACATACAGTGCCCTTAAAACATCTAAATTTCATTTTCCATGCATTTGCTGTCATTTTTATTCATAGACTGAGATAGAAACATCATCCTGCTTCTTCAGCTCCCAGTCAATTTCTTTCCTTTGACTGAATAATACCAAATGATGAAACATCCTTTCATTATTCGTAGAAGCAGCTACCACTGTGGAAAGCTGGCTTACTAGCTGAAGGAGTTCTGAGTCAAGAAGTTTAGTTGATCATTTTCGCCATTTCAAAAACTGGATTTTATTCAAAACTTTGTGCTTGAAAGGGTATTACGCCTTATATGTGGGTCTTCCTCGGTCATTAACCTGTAAGATCCAGATCGTGTAGAATGCTGCCGCCAGGCTCCTCACAAAAACACCAATGAGATGTCACATCACACCATCCTTGCAGCGTCTGCACTGGCTGCCGGTCGAACACAGAGTCCTTTATAAGACCCTTACCCTGACATTCAAGGCCCTGCAGGGCCAGGGTCCTTCATACTTAATAGACCGCTTGATCCTACCCACTCACCCAAGAGCACCACGGCCAGCAAACGAGAACCTCCTTTGTATCCCGGGTCTGAGAGAGGCTCATCTGGAGTCCACGAGACAGAGATCTTTCTCTGTTGCGGCCCCCATCCTGTGGAACTCTCTACCGCCAGACCAAAGAGCCAGTCTTGACCTGCCCCAATTCTTGGCGGCACTTAAGACATGGCTATTTAGGAAAGCCTATGCATAATACGACAACCAGCGACCCGGAACCTACCGAGTCCGATATTTTAGCCATTTTAATATTTTAATGTTTTAATACTCTAGTACTGTTACTGCTAGCTGTGTAAGTCGCCCGGAGCACACTTGTGGAGGGCGACTCATAAATAATAAAGTTCAGTTCAGTATTCTCCAGCCTTGAAATTAATTACGGCTGACACAAGAGAGAAATGATTTTGAGAAGCAGATACCATAACAGAAGCATCCTTTTGGAAAGTTAGACAAGACATCCATTTCTATCTTGGGCAAATTGGGACTGTTTGCAAGAAATTTCAGGCCGAGTTAATGCTTGATGTGTTTGCAGTTGTATTTATTTATTTACTGTATTTATTGTCACGATGAAGATGAATGTAGATACTCACAAACGTGGAAGCCTTTTGGCTTTGACCACGGAACAAACTCAGTCGTTGTCTTTTGCAGAGTTTATAAAAGAACATATATACAGTACATACAGAGTCCAAGCGTTCTCTTTGAGACACAAGCCTTGTAGAACTCCAAACTCCTTCCAGCAAACTCCTCCAACTCCTTCAAATGCACCTCTCCAACAACCCACTCCAATGACCAACACAAAGGAATTGTACTTTGGTTCCTTTATTCTCCCTGCAGCTGCCCCACCCTGGCTGTAACTCCACAACGCTGGCCATGTGGTTTGGCTCATTCCCTGCTGCATTGATCCTTACATTACTTACAACTTGTTACTTCAGAAATGAACTCTAACATTTATATCCTGCTCTTTCTCACCCTAAGGGGGACTCAGAGCGGTTTATAATATGGCAATATTCAATCCTGCATATACATTCAAATAAAAATACAATACATTATATACATAAGATACAAATAAAACATATAAATACCATACAACTTTTAAAACCATGATACTTATTCCAGAAGTCATAATCTGTGCTGCTACAGTTATGGCAGTTCTATACTGTACTATCCAAACGCCTGATCTTATAACCAGGTCTTCAATCTTTTCCTGAAAACCAGGAGGGAAGGAGCCAGTCTGATATCACTAGGGAGGGAGTTCCACAGTCAAGGGGCCACCTCTGAGAAGACCCTGTCTCTCATTGCCACCAGTTGCGGTTGCGATGGGGGTGGGACTGAGAGCAGGGTCTCCCTCGCCCATCTTAACTCTCTAATCGGTTCATACGGAGAGATATGTTCGGACAGGCAAGTTGGACCGGAGCCGTTTAGAGCTTTATAGGCTAAAGCCAGGATTCTGAATTGTGCTCAATAGCAGGTCAGCAGTCAGTGGAGCTGACATAACAGGGGAGTTATATGCTCCCTCAACGTCGCTCCAGTGAGCAATGTAGTTGCCACCCATTGGACTATTTGGAGCTTCTGAATGCATTCCAGTAGTCTATTCGAGATGTAACAAAAGCATGGGCCACCATTGTAGTTTCTGGTTGGACCTTTCTTTCCTTCAGGCTTGCCTTTGAAATTTCAAAAGCATCTACAATACTGCACCAGTTTCTTTAGGATGGCGGAGGATGAAGATGCTTAAGGGGTGGGTAGCAGGTGTAGTGCAGTGGTTTGAGCATTGGATTGTGACTCTAGAAACCAGAGTTCAAATACCCACTTGGGCATGAAGTGGCAAAACCACATGCTTTCAGCCTCAGAAGAAGACAACAGCAACCTCTTCTGAACAAATATTGCCAAGAAAATCCTGTGATAGGTTTATCTTCGGGGTCCCCTAACCATGGAAATAACTTGAAGGTACACATCATCATCAACAGTGAACACACAGCACTGTCAAAAGAGCATATAGAATTTATCCAGAAGTCCTTGGTATCAATTCAAATTGCTGTTTTCTTACTGACAACTGTAAATTAAAATGTACTTTTAAAAAGCGGAGAGGATGAAATCTCTGCAACCATGTTGTTCTGGAGAACCTTTTAAAAACTTATGTTCCTCCATATAAAGTCTATAGATGTTTACCTAGCATTTCTCCCCACCTATTAATTAATTATTTTTTCACTATTGGCAATATTGACTAGTGCTGCTGGGAGTTGCAATCCATCAAAACCTGGCTACCTGATTCCCATCCATTTTATGCCATCAGCTAACCCTGACTGCTACTTTTATATAGGGAGAACCACATACAAAACTGGCTTTTATCATAATGAGAACACCTTGTAAGTAAATTGCTCAGTGGTGTCTACTACTAAGGGAATGTGAGCTCTTAATCCATAAAGGATTATACACCCAAAGTAACTCACAGTAGCTCAGCCCAAAACCTCGCTCTCCTTTAAAGTGAGAACTAATTATTTGACTGTCTCTTAAAATGGATATCTGCATGGGCTCACACTTCTCCAGAGATGACTAGACTACCAAAATGAGTAGTGACCTAAAAAAATAATACCCCCCAAAAAAAAAAAAAAGACACTTGCAGTCTTAAAATTTGAACAGAGATGCAGCTCAACCAACTGCAGGGGCATGTTTCCATACTAAATAAACTCAACTGGATGTCTTGCTGAAGTTTATAAATATGTATTTTGCCAAGTAAAGATGCAGCCCAAGCACACATGAAACACTGTGGCTGCAATCGTTGCTGACAACAGCCTTTGCCTGAAAACCAGATATTTCCTACAGATGCCACAAAATATAAACCAAATAACAAAGAAATAATCAGAATGGCTGAACCCTTAGGCTTCTCTTCCCATTGGTATGATATTTTGTTGCCCTCGAGCACACTTTGATGGATGCTGCCCTTGTAGCTCTCCAATTAACCATCCACATTAAATTTAACTGCAGTTATGAATCATTTAAGAAACTCTTTCTCCAATTCATGGACAGTGCTCTGTCTAGTGGCTCCCATGTCACCAGTGCAATGAATCCATCTCGGTTTTATTTTGAACTTTCTTGCTATCCAAGCCGACAGTCTGAATCTATTTGGAGGATAGGATCAGAACTTTGAACAGCTCAATTGAAGTTTGGATAGGTTGGATTGACCACCTCATTAACATGAAAGCCACCAACCACTACTGTTCAGGAGTGCTTGCTTTTATCCACTCAGTTCAATTTCTGTAAATATGAACTCACACCTTCCAGCATTTTATTATATGCATCACCATAATTAGTCTAATGTTGGATTAATTCATTTTGACATATGGACCATGTAATGAAATTAATTGGACCAGAATTATACTTCAACACTGGTTACATGATAGCATGCTCCACTCAACCATATGGTAGTTCAAGGCAACATGTGCAATGTAATGCAAATGAGGAAATCACCTAATGGCACAAGATGTTGGAAGTGTTGGAACAGGTCTATCACTACTACCACGCAGTGCCTCAGTTTGCCTAATGGAGGGCTTGTCGTGATTTTGATCAGTTTCCAATTTTTCATTCAAGAGCTTCAGGGAGCCACAGGTGGATATTTGGCGACCATTTTTAGTGGTGTCACTGTAAGCTTCGGCAAGGGGGGTCTAGTAAAGCAAACTCACTCCAAGCGTGGTTGAAGGAAAATGGTTTAATAGGTCCTTAATCCAAAGTAGGCAAAGATAGACTAAAGGTTTCCCGCAAGGTTCTCTTCAAAAGCCCTCCCTGGCCCGCCCCCCTGCTGTGCCCCTCCTTCCTCAGGGATGACCATCCGGCTCTCCGCATATCAAAGTTCAGGAAAAGGGTCCTGGCACTTCAAAGGGCGGTTCCAGTTCAAAGCCCGCCAGATGCTGTTCTTATCTGATGGCGCGCGAGGCTTGGCCCGTTAGGACAACAACCGGGCCAAGCGGCGCTGACATAGCGCCCCCCTCCGGAAAGGAGCGACCTGCAAAGGAGAGACAAACAAAAGGGGAGGGAGATATCAGGGTCCAGGCTTGGCAGGGAAGGCGGTGTGAAAAGCCTTCAACAGTTTGGGGGCCCTCACGTGGTGGGCTAGCACCCATTCGGGGTGCAAGTCTTTGGCAGTCCATTTAACTAGGTAGCTAAGGCGGCCCTTGAGGCGCCGCGAGTCCAGAACTTCCCTGATCTCAAAGTGGGTGTGGGGCCCCACCATGATGGGCACCGGAGCGCTTTCGGGCTTGGACCACTTCCGGTCGGACACAGCTTTCTTGAGTAAGCTCACGTGGAAGACTGGGTGGACCTTGCGCCAGGTGTGAAGGAGGTCCAGCTTAATTGCCACAGGGTTAATAACTTCCACCACGCTGAGGGGCCCCACAAACTTATTTGCAAATTTGCGGGACTGCTGGGTGGACTTGAGATGCTTGGTGGACAGGAACACGCGGTCCCCAACGGCGTAAACTGGCTGTTCTTATCGGCGTACAGCTTGTAAGAGTCCCGAGCCTGTTGCAGCGCTGTCTGTATCTGCGGCCAAGCGGCTGCCACCTTGGCCCCCCAGTCAGTCGGCGGTGCGGCCGGGTCCTCGGCTGGAGCCAGTGCTGGGAAGGGGGGAAAGACGACCCGGAACGGCGAGGCCCCCGTCGAGGCGTGCTCAGAGTTGTTGGAGCTGTATTCGGCCACGTCCAGCAGCTCAGCCCAGTTGTCCTGCTGGTAGGTGGAGTAGCAGCGGAGGTACTGTTGTAGGGTCCGCTGGACACGCTCCGTTGCGCCGTCCGTCTCCGGGTGAAAAGCCGTGCTCAGGGCGCGTTGTGACCCCAGCCCCGCCAGGAACGCCTTCCAGAATCTGGACGTGAACTGAGGGCCCCTGTCACTCACGACCCGCCGTGGGCAGCCGTGGAGCTGGAAAACTTGGTGGGTGAACAGGCGAGCCAACTCCGGAGCCGTGGGGAGCCTGCGCAGCGGGATGAAGTGGGCCTGTTTAGAGAATAAGTCCACCACCGTCCAGATGGTGGTGTATCCGCCACTGGGCGGCAGGTCAACGACGAAGTCCATGGCGATTTCGCTCCAGGGTTCCGCTGGGTCGGCCACCGTCTGCAGCAGCCCGGTCGGGCGGCCCACCTTTGGCTTGTTCCTTGCGCACACCTTGCATTCTGCAACATAGTCATTAGTGTCCTTCCGCATGGCTGGCCACCAGAACTGCCGGGCCAGGAGCTTCAGGGTCTTGGTGAGGCCGAAGTGGCCGGACAACGTGGAGTCGTGGGCTTGAGCCAGGACTAGGGCTCTCTGGCTTTGGGGGACGTACAGTTTGTCCTTGTAGTACCAAATTCCCCCGGCCTTGGACAGGTCCTCACGGTACTCCGTGAGCCAGGGGTCTGACCCGTAGGCCGCCGCCAAGTCCGCCAGCAGTTCAGGGGTCCCCGGGACTGCCGGCTGGGGGCCCTTGTCGGCCGCCCGGGTGTGGGCCACCAGGCCCAGTTGGCGCTTGGTGAACACTGTTCCCATTTCCTCTGGCGCCGAGTAGTCGGCCTCAGGCATCCTGGAAAGCGTGTCGGCCAGCACGTTCTTCGGGCCGGGCAAGTATTTGAGCTCGAAGTTGAAGCGGCTGAAGAACTGTGCCCACCTCAGCTGCTTGGCATTGAGCCTCTGTGGGGACTGTAGCGCCTGCAAGTTCTTGTGGTCGGTCCACACCTCGAAGGGCAGAGCGGTGCCTTCCAGGAAGTGCCTCCAATGGCTTAGCGCGGCTCGCACGGCGAAGGACTCCTTTTCCCATACGTGCCAGCGCTTCTCCGTCTGCGTGAATTTCTTAGAAAGGTAGAAGCACGGCCGCAAGGTGCCCCCTTCGTCCCGTTGCAAGAGCACCGCTCCATAGGCTGCTTCGGAAGCATCGCACTGCACCGTGAACGGCCGGTCGGGCTGGGGGTGCATCAGCAGTGGCTGACTGGTGGAGCTCCGCTTGAGGCTGTCGAAGGCCTCCTGACACTGTGGGGTCCAGCTGAGCTTGGCGCTAGGGGACCTGGCTTTCTTCGTCTCCCCAAGCCCTTGGTTTTTAACAGTTCAGTCAAGGGAGCGCTATTTTAGCAAAGTTCTGGATGAATTGTCTATAAAAGTTGGCAAATCCCAGGAAGCCCTGCAGCTGTCGCCGGGTTCGGGGCGCCTCCCATGCGAGCACGTCTCCCACCTTGCCAGGGTCCATGGCCAGGCCTCGCGTGGAGATTCGGTACCCCAGATAATCCAGTTCTTGTCGGTGAAACTCACATTTGGACAGCTTGACGAAGAGCTGATTGTCCCGCAGTCACCGCAGCACCTCCCGGGTCAGCTCGATGTGCTCCGCCTCTGACGCCGAGTAGATCAGCACATCGTCTAGGTACACTAGAACTCCCTTATAGAGCAAGTCCCTGAAGATCTCGTTGATGAACTGCTGAAATATTTTGGGAGCGCCTTTAAGTCCGAATGGGGTGACCCGAAACTGGTACTGGCCTAGGTGGCAGTTGAACGCCGTCTTCCAGCAGTCCTCGTCTCTCACCCTGATCTGGTAAAACGCCTCTCGGATGTCCAGCTTGGTGAAGAACCGTGCTCCCCCCAGCTGGGCCAATATCTCTGACATCAGGGGCGGCAGGTAGGGGCTCGCTGCACTGATGGCGTTGAGGCCTCGGTAGTCCACTCACAACCGTAGCGAACCGTCCGCCGTTGGGCGAAACAGGGCGGGGGCTGCCAGTGGGCTTGTAGATTTTTCAATAGATCCTCGGTCCGTGTTGTTCTCAATAAAGTCTCTCAGAGCCTTTCTTTCCGGCTCGGATAGGGCACGGGCAGTTTGGCGCCCTTTTCAATTTCAATGGCGCAATCGCACTTCCGGTGGGGGGTAGCTGGTCACTTTCCCGCTCGCTAAAGACCTCCTCCAAGTCTCTATACTCTCGCAGGATCCCGCCAGGTTGGCTCTCTGCTGCCCCCATGCCGGCTCCCTCGTGGCCTGGGGCTCTGGCTTTTTCAGGGTCATCTATCCTCGCCCTGGCCTCTCCGTCCCGGAACTTAATGGCCCCCGTCTTCCAGTTGACTTGCGGGTTCTGGGCGCGCAACCAAGGGGCCCCCAAGATGATGGGCTGGTGCGCCATCGCTGAAATTACGAACTTCAGGTCTTCCTGGTGGGACCCGATCTGGACTCTCATCTCCCCTGTCCTGTGGGTGGCTGGCTTCCCATTGGCCGGGGACCCATCTAGCTGGGAGAAGAGGATCTGCTCGATCAGCGCTTGGGGCTTTATCCCCAACTGCTTCGCTAGCTTTGGGGACATCAGGCATCGGGTGCACCCACTGTCTAGCATGGCTACTGTCTCTATGGGTTGGGCCACCCCGGGGCCCCACACTTTAATGTCAAGCTTGTACGTGTCGCACCCAAGAGGGTCAGACTCACCGCCCGGGGGTTTGGATCTGCCGCCGGGCGTCTACAGCAGATCGTTGTCGTTTCCCGCCATCCATTCGGGATCGCTCTCCTCCGTCTCCGGCTCCTCAGTCTCCCGGTGGGTTCGGGGTGCTCGCGCCGTTTCCGCTGCAGCTGCGGCCTTCCCTCGGGCTGGGGTCTTGGCCGGAGTGGTTGGCTTGGCCTCTGGCGCCTTCCCCGGCTTCGGTGAAGGGGCCTTTTTTCGGCAGTTGGCTGCCCGGTGACCTTCTCGGCCGCACGAGAAGCAGGCTCCTTTCCTCCCTCTCTGGCTCTCCCGGCTGGCCGACCGGGCTCTCGGCGACGCTCTCCGGCCTGGCCCGGACCTTCCCAATGGACCCGATCCCACTCCGCGGGCTCTCCCGCCGTCCCGGTGGCGTCTGGGCATCTGCTCCATATTGCATTCTACTCTCCCCGCTGCGACTATCCAGTCCTCCAAGGTCTCGGGGTTCCCTCGGTGCATGGCCCACTCCAGGATGTCCTGCCTCAGGCCTGCCTTGAAGCACTCCAGTATCGTGGACTCCGACCAGCCCCGGATTTTCCCCGCTAGGGCCCTGAAGCTTAAGGCGTACTCCGACACGGACCTCTGGCCTTGGTAAATCTTCCTCAACTGGGCCTTGGCCTTCTCCCCGGCTAAGGGGTCCCCGAAGCGGGTTTGTAAAGCATCCAGAAAAGTGTCCAGCCGCCTCAATTGCGGCGCTCGGGTGTCCGTCATCTGTACTAGCCAATCGGCTGCGGCCTCTTTCAAGTTGGCCCCCACAGCCCGCACCTTGGCCCCTTCTGAAGGGAACGAGTCCCCATAGTCCAGCATATAGTTCTGCACATTGGTGACAAAGTAGGAGAGTTGGCGGGGGTCCCCGTCGAACTTTACCTTCAGGTCCCTTCGGCTCCCTGCCGTCTCTTGGCTCTGGTCGGCCTGGCCCAGGTTGAAGGTGGAGGCCCCTCTGGGCTGAGTGAAGTCGTCTCCGCTATTCCGGAACGTCACCCTCCCGGACGGCCTGGTCGGCCTCTCCGTGGCCTGGCTCGACGGCCTCTCTCTGTGTCGGGCGTCCGGCGTGGCCCACGGCAGCTCCTCGGGTCTGGCCAGTAGCAGCTCCATCTGGGATTGGAGCTTCTGCACTGCCTCCGTCAGCTGGAATACCTGCACTTCTAGCCGCAGTTCAGCTGTGCTGGGGAAGCCGCCGCCCCTGGGTGGGTTTCGGCCTCCGGAGCGCACCGACACTTTGCGCCGGGTCTCGACCTTCGCCGGGGGATCGAGGAGTGGCGGCGCCTCTGCACCCATCTCTGCGCCTCCCACCTGGGCTGCTGCCGCGGGGTCTCCGGCTTCGTCTCTGTCTCCATCCTCCTCCATATCCTCTTCCTCACCCACGTCTTCGGTGAGCAGGTCAGCGAGGGGATCCATCTCCGCTTGAGACATCCTGCGAAGGTGGTTACGGTCGGAAGGCTTTCACGGCCGTAGAAGTTGGTGAGTCTATCTTTATGTAAGCTTCAGCAAGGGGGGTCTAGTAAAGCAAACTCACTCCAAGCGTGGTTGAAGGAAAATGGTTTAATAGGTCCTTAATCCAAAGTAGGCAAAGATAGACTAAAGGGTTCCCGCGCGAGGTTCTCTTCAAAAGCCCTCCCTGGCCCGCCCCCCTGCTGTGCCCCTCCTTCCTCAGGGATGACCATCCGGCTCTCCGCATATCAAAGTTCAGGAAAAGGGTCCTGGCACTTCAAAGGGCGGTTCCAGTTCAAAGCCCGCCAGATGCTGTTCTTATCTGATGGCGCGTGAGGCTTGGCCCGTTAGGACAACAACCGGGCCAAGCGGCGCTGACAGTCACTTATTATATGTTGCTTTTTGTGTTTGGGATGGAACACCCTCCCCCCTTCTTGAAAGAACATTAATCAAAGTTGTATATCTTCAAATTGTTTTGAAGTTATTCTTGTAGCCTGGCAAGCATCAGATGAGCTTTCCGAGTGCTCAGAGGATGAGGAAGGGGATGATTGGTTGCAACCTGTAATTTCCAAGGAGTCTGTGGAAGATAGAGGAGGTCTGGAGAGAGATGTTTTGGAATCTCCAGGCCATTCCCAGGCAATGAGAGAAAGTGTTATCAGTTCCCATGAGAAAAAGAAAGATTGGCCTCCAAAGGAGAATGTGGGAGATGAAGATTTTTCCAGATCTGGTCATCTTGAAATTAGGAGGCAGAATGTTAAACAAAGACAAACTCATTTTTCTCAGAGGTTTAGAGATAAGGAGAGAAAAAACAGGTGTGTGCAAAGTAATGTCATGGGAAGGATAGAGGCCTTTTAAGTGGTTTCTGGGCTGTCTGTAAAAAAGAGGAAACAGCTCCCAGTTTTTGGTCAAAAATTCCTGGTTCCTGTATTTCAAGATTCTTGGTTTGATTCCTGTTTTCATGATTATGGACATAACTTTTGAACACAGCCCTGCTTAAGGATTCTTTTGCTTTGTGTTAACTCAAGTCTCTGCGGATTGCTTTTTGATGCCTTGGTTCAAAAGCTGATGAACTCTTGATCTTGTTGGGAATTACTTTTTGTACTTTTGCTGATTTTTTGACTTGCCCTTTTTCTTTTATACTTATTTATTAATAAACTTTTGCTTATTGGATTATCTGAAAATTGTGTGGTGTCAGGTGAAAAGGTGTCCTAGGACTATAGTGCAACAGTTATGAAGATCTAAGAAAAGCTGTCATCATGGGGTTTTCTTGGCAAGATTTGTTTGGAATTACTTTCCTCTGAGTCTGAGAGAGTACCATGGTCATCCATAACTGAGTGGAGATTGAAACTCTGGTCTCTCAGAGTTTACATCCAATCCTCAAAACACTATATCTCACCACTTAATACATTTTTCCATCACTTTTCCAGCCAATTTTCTTTGTAGGGAATGTGTGCCCCTTCCAAGGGGGCCTTTGTGAGCCACACAATTTAGACTTATCTTAGAGCTAAATCTGTCAAAGCCATTATACTTTTGGACATGTCATCTAAATGTGCAAATATGTTTGATGATACAATACAAAATGTAACCTGTAATCTTCTGAAACTGTCTTTCATATAAGCTAAGGATTATTATTTGTTCAATATATCCCTACTAACAAAATTACACAGCAGTAAGTTGATTGCATCTGTCTTTTTCCATTTCTCTAAAAAGCAGCAGCTGCCCATTGTAGTGAAGTATTTGCTTTGTAAATGTTCTATAGATTTTGAACTATTTCTCTTTTGTCAGTGTAATTTTCTGAAGGATAGCAGAACAGCATTAACTGGTGTCTCAAAATTTACAGCACTGTCCATGAAAAGACAAGTATTTATCTTAAGAGTTAAGAAGAAATGTTGTAGCTAAACCAACAAGTCAAAAGGTTCCTGGATTTCTACCTCATGTATATGATGAATTCTCTAAATGGCCTTGAGCAAACAAAAAAGACAATTTGTAGCAACATGAACCAGGATGAAAATGAATGTGAAAATGAAGAACATGCCATATGATTGCTACTTTAAACAGTTATTTTCCCCAATGTCTTTAAGACATAGTGTTTTAAGGGTTGGGGTCTGAAAATATGATCGCTTTTTGGCTTTTAAGGCCATATTCTGATTCCTTAAATGGGAAAAATGTGACCAATGGCTGCAAATAACATCTTGTGTGTTTTGTTGCATTCAAAGATGGACCACTTGCCTGGAGTCTACATTCTAACTGCTTTAAAGACAAACATCTTTTCATGTCTCCAGACCCTTCAATCTTATTTTTTAAAAATGGAAGTATGGAAACCTCCACACAAATAACTTATTTATTTATCGTATCAAGAGCAAACCAGGGATACAGTTGTAATGTTTTTATTATTAAAATTATTTTTTTAGACTTATTGGCCGCCACTCCAGCCGGCAAACAACAACAACAACAAAACCCACAAAGTTTGAAAACTTGGCAATATATTACATGTCCTTTGACCAGTAGCTGGCCATTTGGAGCACCTCTAGTGTTGCTATAAGAAGGTCCTCCATTGTGCATGAGGCAGGGCTCAGACTGCCTTGTAATATGTGGTCTGTGATTTGCTCTTCTCCACTCACATGTCAGGGACTCCTTTGTGGACCCATTTCTTAAGATTGGCTCTGTATCTCATGGTGCCAGAGCACAATCTGTGTTCAGCACCTTCCAAGTCGCCCAGTCTTCTGTGTGCCCAGGCGGGAGTCTCCCATTCAGTATCAGCAATGGCTTGAGATTCCGGGATTTAGCCTGCCACGATTCCAGAAGGATTTTCTGGAATGTGTCCAGAAGAGGGTGAACAAAACCGTGAAATATCTGGTTGCCAAGCTCTGTGAGGCTTAGGATATGTTTAGCTTGAAGAAGGATAAGAAGAGTCATGATAGACATGTTTAAATATGAAAGGATATCACATTGAGAAGGGAGCAAGGTTAATTATTATTTATTATTTGAAACATTTATATTCTGCCCTTCTCACCCCAAAGAGGACTCTGTGTGGAGAACAACATATACATGGTAAACATTCCATGTCAGAACATAAAATAACTAAAAATATACACAAACACTAAAATCAGATTATAGTGAGATTAGGCAAGCCCTCATCCTAGAAAACTTTTAAGAAGAACCTCAAAACGTGGCTTTTCCGTTGCACTTTTGGAGAGTGATTTTACATCCCCTTTTGTCATTCGCCCCAAAATGGGGTCCTCATATTGCACTGCCTCCTACCTGCATGAAAGACTTTTATCCATTACTCCGTTCATGAGTTTCCCCTTACAAATGTTTTTTTTCTATCTCATTCTGAGTTTTAATCTCATGTGGCCCGCTCATTGTGATTGTGTTTGATCTTTTATTGTATTACTTTGCACTGTTTATTGTATTTTTATCCTTGTTTTATTTTATTGTGATGTTATTTTATGCTTTTTATGTTATTGTAATGCACTACTGGGCTTGACCTCATGTAAGCCGCCCTGAGTGCCCTTTCAGGAGATGGTGGCGGGGTATAAAGTTGTTTATTATTATTATCATCATCATTATCTTTCTAAAGGACAGAAGGGAGGGGGGTGATCTAATCTTGACCAGACAGGAGTTCCATTGCCTAGGGGCAATCACTGAGAAGGCCCTCTCTTTCATCCCCACCAAATATGCTTGTGATATATGCTTGTGAAATATGCGGGAGCGAGACCAGGGTCTCCCAGAATATTAGTTTACGCGGTGGTTCATAAAGGGAAATGCTAAACTGGGCCGGGGCCATTTAAAGGCCAAAGTCAGCACTTTGAATTGTGCTGCTCCAGACCAGGACACAGAACAAGAAAGTCAACTTTCAGAAAAAGCGATTGCACCTAAGCGTTAGGAAAAACTTCCTGGTGGTTAAAGCTGATCAAGACTGAAATATGGTGGTGGAATTTCTTTCTCTGGGAGTTTTTATGCAGAGGCTGGATGGCCGTCTGTCAGGAGTGTTTTGATTCTATACTCCTGTATGGCAGAATGGGATTGAACTGGATGGTCCTTGTGGTGTCTTCCAACTCTATGATTCTATAATTCTAGGAATATCACATCCAAAAACATATTAAATTATAACAATTATAATAAAAATCACTGAAAGCATACATATCTGTACAGATCTGGACAAAATTGTTGGGACTGCAGACTTTGCTTTCCCATAAACAACCTCCTATACAGTGCAGAAATAAACCTTCTGTCTGATTCAGTTTGGCTATTCTGTGCTCTTAAAAACACTTTTGTGATTTTTATAGCCTTTGGGATTTTCTGGAGTTTTAAAAGGTATTGAGGTTTGGCACAGCTGTGAGCTTCATTATATCGAATTTTATTTCCTTTGGTTGCTTTTATGTCAGATGTAATGGTCTTGTGTGTGTATGTGTTTGCTTTAGCTTTTATTGTAAGCTAGGCAGAGAAATGATGCTAGCAGGTAAAATAAAACTATTGTTAATGAACACCTACATTTTGTGTGTTAATGCAAGATATAAAATGCAACATTTGTTATCTCAAAATGGTGATCACCTGCTGTGCTTGCCTCATAAATTCTCTCAAGTACTGAAGATATGGATTTGAGAAAATGTCATATGAATTAGTTAGACATTTAACTTATCAAATACATTTCCAGCTCCATGTGAGAAAGGGCAACCAGCAATCATTAAGAAACCTTTGTTTATGTGAAAAATCAATGACAGATATCAAAATTTGTATGTTTGCAGTGTCATTCACACAGCAGCAAGGAGAGAGCTTTTCTTCAAAAATAACTTGCTTCTGCCCATATTTCCCATTTTCTTTTGGAAACTAATGAACGCAACCCTGTGCCATCCTTTATTCCAACATACACTTCTGAGCCCAACTGTCCACTCAATCACCCCATGTGCTTCAGTTGTGTAGCTTATATTCGTTAATGGTCCTAAACGTTCCAGCTGTTTTGAAATTGAATACAAGTGTTTGGGCCCGATCTGGTGAAATAAAACCATTGCTATAAAAGAACATACTTTGGGGTTTAATGGATGGAGTCTGTTTACATGAGCTGTCCTCTGCTGTCAAAGTGTGGCAACACGAAGGAACAAAGCTGTGGGAGTAGCAGCCAAGATAGAAGTTAAAACATTAATGGAACATGCTGTTTGGAGGTGGCAGATTGTGTTTGCTTGTCTTGTCTTGTCTGTGCAACCCAGATCATAATGCACCAACTGGATCTGAGCCACGATCTTGAAGACAAATGTTAGTAGGTTAGCAAGAATGCCTTTTCTTCATGAAACAAATTTTCCCTGTGTGCTAGATAGCTGGGTTGAAAAATCTATTGAAGGAAAGCTGGATATATCTCACTGCAGAACTGCCTAAGAGGTTTCATAAAATCATGGAATCACAGAGCTAGACGAGACCTCGTGGGCCATCCAGTCCAACCCCCTGCCAAGGAGCAGGATAATCACATTCAAAGCACCCCAACAGATGGCCATCCAGCCTCTGTTGAAAAGCCTCCAAAGAAGGAGCCTTCACCACACTCTGGGGCAGAGAGTTCCACTGCTGAACAGCTCTCACTCTTAGGAAGTTCTTCCTAATGTTCAAGAAGTTTCAAACTCTTGTATTTTAAAGACTATCCCCCATTAGCTTTAGAATAGGGCTCTTAGTGGAAAATAGTGGATTTTGTCTGAAGTCTTTGCTTCAGTCTACTTGACAAACCTACATTCGCCCATGGATACTCCACAGCTATCACTAAATGTTTCCAGTGGCAGCCTAAGTATTGGCTGCCGCCAACCTTCAATCAAGGCCAATGATTTTGCAAATGATTATTTATTACCATATGTGTACATATGTCAACCTCATAATTTGAAGGCAGTTTGTGGTCATGATTACGGATTTTGATGCATAAATCAAATCTCATTCTGCAGGATGTAGAAGTGCCAATTCTGTTTCAGGATAACAGCTGCCCATGGGCTCTGAGGCAATTTTCATACCCAACCACACAAAAAAGCCTTCAAATACTCTACTCAGAAAAGGGAATTGTTTTTAAGTTAATATATGACATTGACTATACAGGATAACATTGGGAATAATATACAAGGATGCACATAAAAAAAAGAATAATCCCTTTCTCTGAGTAGAGTAGTGAATGACAAGAGCTTAGTCTGTCCTGGAGAAATCTAAAAGAAGCACTGATTCCGCTCTACTCTCTCTTGGCACTCTTTTGAAATGAAGATGCAAAGAGTTGCCACCACTGCCACTGCTAACCAGGCATTCAAAAAGGCTAAAAGCTTCACCACAATTGAGAAAGCAGATGGGATCAGTCCTTCTTTCAGGTTTTCCCAGGGCACAATAAGCTTTCCCCATTGTACTCAGAGAAGGCTAGTTCCTTTTTTGATAAGAGTCAAGCAACTGCACTAGGTTTTTTGGTTGAATTTTTGACAAAAATTTCAACATACGCATGAGTATTTACAGTAAATGAGCATCATCCTCCATTCACAGATTCCTTGTACCTTGATTGCTACCTGTCCAGAGAGTGAAAGACAGTCTTATTGAATTGCTTTACTTTTTTCACATGTCAGGAGTGACTTGAGAAACTGCAAGTTGCTTCTGGTGTGAGAGAATTGGCCGTCTGCAAGGACGTTGCCCAGGGGACGCCCAGATGTTTTTGATGTTTTACCATCCTTGTGGGAGGCTTCTCTCATGTCCCCACATGGAGAGCTGGAGTTGACAGAGGGAGCTCCCCGTATTAGAACCTGCGATCTGTTGGTCCTCATTCTTGCCGGCACAAAAGTTTAACCCACTGTGCCACTGGGGGCGCCAATCGGTTTACTACATTAACCCATAAAGTCGCTGGACAACACTTTGTAGTTATTCCCAGTGAAATTTAGTATGTAATGCATAGTGAAATTTGCTTCAAAAATGTGGTTTGAACTACTTTAAAAAAATTACGTCTGGGATGAAAAAGAAAGTTCTCAATATACTAATGGACTGTCAGTCCTTATCAGTCATGAAGCTATAGTCCAACAACATGTAAAGGCCCATCTTTTGTCCACCCCTGTTTTAGATACACTACAAAACTCTAGCCATTGAACGTGTATATCCAAGTATGCAGAAGAATCCATTTCTGGTTAGATGTGCTCTGTCAATAACCCCCTTTTGAAGTCAAGGTACATTTGCTGTGTTTTTCTTTTATTGTCTGCTATAATAAAGATGGAAGTGGGGGTGAAAGCACACACAGTTACTTTGGTGTGTTTAATCTGTCACAGGAAATAAAGAAAATTAGCTTTCCACAATTTTGGCACATAAAAATGTTATGTGAAGAGGGATTATTCTAGTATCCTTTTCCTCAAATCATGAAATATAGTCGCAATTGGTTTAGCTGAGATACATGACTATTATCAGTTCAGTAGAAGCTGATCTTCCATCTGCAAGCCTTGTATAACTTTTTGAGAATGTAAATTGAGATATAACCATCTAGATATGGAGTATTGCATTGTGTCAAGAAAAACAATTACAGCTGCTCAATGTCATATGCATATGGATTAAGCATTATCTAAAGTTGCATAGAAAATACAGCTAGTTTGAATTCCAAGCCACTTCTGGTTACATTTTTCCGCAACTTATACCTTTTCTTTAAACAGCTTTGTTTGAACTTTCAGATTCCGAATTGAGAATAATTATAATTACATAACAGTTAAGTTCATCCTTGTATGTTATTCCCAATGTTATCCTTTCTCCTTTCTTTTACCTGGTTGACATGTAGATTATTATAAGATACTTAAGGCAAGAACCTGTGTAATTTTTCTTATGTGATGCAATGCACATAAATCGTACTGTATAAAAGTGAATAATAAAGAAATCTAAAACATGTGTATGCCAAAAGTTTGGAATCATCTTCATTAATAAAGCAACCATCTTGTCATAACCTTGGAACAAATAGATGACTAATGGGCATTTGGAAACATTAAACTGTGTGTTGATGAACAGACAAAACAGAATAGGGCCCCTATAGCTTTGTTATGGCAAGTAAGATTTTCTAACTTCTCCATGTTGCTAAAAAATCTGTTTCTAATACAACAAGATTATATTCACTTACAGTTGCGTATATATGAATTACTTCACACTCTTCTGAGAGCGGTAGTAATTACTAAAACGTCGCCCCCAGTGGCGCAATGGGTTAAACCCTTGTGCTGGCAGGACTGCAGACTGAAAGGTTGGCAGTTCGAATCTGGGGAGTGGGGTGAGCTCCTGTCTGTCAGCTCCAGCTTCTCATGTAGAGACATGAGAGAACTCCAATACACAATGCAGACTATGCTCACAGAAGGCACTTGTAATACACAATGCTAAAGCCAACTAAATACAGGGCTGGGCTGGAGTGCGACGCAAATAAAGTGCTACAAGGTTGCAAAAATATCAAAATATATTATAGTGCATAATCATAAGCATTAGTGACACGCTGAACACATAGTACTGAGCATCATATCTATATACCTATATTCAATTTATATAAACTATATATCTCTCAGTAATTCAGCATGTACAAAGCAACACAATGAGCCCAGAACACAAAGCTGGGTTAAAGCGACACACACATAGAGTCCATGTAAGCCCTATGGAGGTCTGGAGCCAAATAACTCACAGACACCAGACTGGGTCCTTGGGGAGCCTGGAAGGGCGGAAGAGCTGGCACAATACCGACTAGGCTGGCGCCTACGGCTGGAAGGATGATGATGACGCCAAGATGGCCGTTTCGCGGTAAGTCGCTTCCTCAGGGCGCATTCACTTCAGGCCGCTCCTCCCCAGGGTTGTAGTTTAATAACCACCAGGTACAGTCATAATGGGGGGTTCGCGTTTTTGCACATCAATAACATCAATGAGATACAAGTCTTCCCGGGCTGGAAGCCCAGCCCTGTATTTAGTTGGCTTTAGCATTGTGTATTACGAGAGACATGAGAGAAGCCTCCCATAGGATGGTAAAACATCTGGGCGTCCCCTGGGCAACATCCTTGCAGACAGCCAATTCTCTCACACCTGTAGTGACTTGCAGATTCTCAAGTCACTCCTGACATGGAAAAAAACACTCCTAAAGAGCTTTCAAACTATGTATGTTTCCAAATTCTTATTGACAGGGGAAAAACACTAGAACATATTTTTTATTTTAAAAGTCCCACTTTATTTCTAAAATGTTTAGAGATTTTTCTACGGAAGACAAATACAATCCACAAGTGACTACCACATTTGAACATAATGAGTATGCTTTAGAAAAGGAGATGTCCAGAACCGAAATCATTTGTCCAATGAGCCAAGGCAAGAGTTAAATAAAAACATTCAAATGGAAATGAAAAGCCTTTAAAAAAAAGTTGTTACCAAGCTGCAAATTACATTTTAAGTATTTGGTAATTTTCGATTTAAAGATGCAGTTGGGAACTGATTTGACTTACTGTCACAAAAACGGAAAAAAAATCTAAAAGAACATATTTTGAATGAACTATTGAAAGCTACAAAATAGAAAAAATGTTTGGAAACAGAAAATTGAGCATTTCATAAAGGCCATTTCTATTACTAGTTTCTGCTGGGAAGCATCAAGACAAAAATCATATAGCTTCTTGGCAGAATTGAAGTGTTTTGCACCAATAATTGTCTGTTTATAAAAAAAATTGATCTTATTCATGGTTAAGTATAGGCAAAAGTGAACATAAATTTTGGTCAGAACTTCAGAAAATTGTAAATATGATGCGTTGCCTTTGCACAACTCTGTTCTTTCCTACTTTATAGTCATTATTGCAACCAATTTGAAGTACAGGATGTATTTAATCACTAATTCTCGGTGCTTACTCTTATTATAAACAAGACTTTTGTTGTGAGAACAAATAATCTCTCATTTGTCGCCTGAAACCCCAAAACAGGATCATGGGTTTCCAAAGTTGCTACCAACTGCTTAGCAACTTGCCCGACTTGTCTTCCCTCCTTTCTGTTGTAGAGAACAGTAGACAAAGGGGCAGGTTGCCGATAGATGAACACTCTTCGCATACATTCGCACAGGGCAGAATAGGAGTGGTTTGGGGCACAGGCCATGAATTTCTTGTCTTGCTTTGACGCTTGCACATAACCTGAAATAAATATAAACAAGCAAATATCGTTATAATATAAATGTTACATCCTCTCTTAGATTAGAACTCTACAAGGCTCTCATTTGGCATAAGACTTAGATCATAAGTTAATACTCCACAAGACAAAAGCAGAATTCAAAACGATCTTAACAGATTAGAGAGATGGGCCAAAAGTAACAAAATGAGGTTCAACTGGGACAAATGCAAGATACTCCACTTAGGCAGAAAAAAATGAAATGCAAAGATACAGAATGGGGGGTGCCTGGCTCGATAGCAGTATGTGTGACAAAGATCTTGGGAGTCCTCATGGACAACAAGTTAAACATGAATCAACAATGTGATGTGGCAGCTAAAAAAGTCAATGGGATTTTGGCCTGCAGAAATAGGAGTATAGTGTCTAGATCCAGAGAAGTCATGCTACCCATCTATTCTGCCTTGGTCAGACCATACCTGGAATCACAATGTGTTTAATTCTGGGCACTGCAATTGAAGGGAGATGTTGACAAGCTGGAATGTGTCTAGAGGAAGGTGACTAAAATGATCAAGGGTCTGGGTGCTTTGAATGCAATTTTCCTGCTTCTTGGCAGGGGGTTGGACTGGATGGTCCATGAGGTCTCTTCCAACTCTATGATTCTATGGAGAACAAGCCCGATGAGCAGTGGCTTAAAGAGCTGGGCATGTTTAGCCTGCAGAAGAGAAGGCTAAATACATGATGGCGATGTATAAATATGTGAGGGGAAATTATAGGGAGGAGGCTAGTTTTCTGCTGCTCTGGAGACTAGGATGTGGAACAATGACTTCAAATTACAGGAAAGGAGATTCCACCTGAACATTAGGAAGAACTTCCTGACTGAGAGAGCTGTTCAGCAGTGGAACTCTCTGCCCCGGAGTGTGATGGAGGCAATTCTTTGGAGGCTTTTAAGGAGAAACTGGATGGTCATCTCTCAGGGGTCCTTTGAATGCGATTTTCCTGCTTCTTGGCAGGGGGTTGGACTCGATGGCCCATGAAGTCTCTTCCAACTTTATAATTTTATGATTCTATGAGTTAAATGGTGTCACAAGAGCCATCCAGTCCAATGCTGGAACACAAAAATTAAACACTTCTGACATATATTCTTCCAGCCTCTGTTTAAAAAGCTCCAGAGACAGAGACTTCTCTACTCTCCAAGGAAGCATATTCCTCTTTTTCTGAACAGTTTTTACCATTTTCTTCATGTATATGCAGAATTTCTTTTCCCGCAGTTTGCTGCTCTATGTCTTAGTCTCTAAAGCAGCAGAAAAGAAAGTTTCCTCCCTCCTAAATGGGACATCTTTTCAAATATTTGAACATGGTTATCATGTTCCATGTTAACTTCCTTTTTATTAAGCTAAACATGCCCAGCTCTCTAAGCAATTCCTCATAGGTCCTGGTTTGCAGAGCTTTGAGAATGTTGGTTACTCTTCTCTGGACAAGTTTCTACTTGTCAATAATCCTCTTGAGTTGTGGAGCTCCCAGAACGGGACATAGTAAGTTCATAAGAAATCCAGCCCTAAAAGTACCAAAGCAGATTCCTATAATGCAGTGGTTCACAACATGTGGGTCCCCAGATGTTTTGGCCTTCAACTCCCAGAAATCCTAACAGCTGGTAAACTGGCTGGGATTTCTGGGCGTTGTAGGCCAAAACACATGGGGACCCACATTACGTGATGTTGCCAGTTAATATGACACACAACTAGACATAGAGCTATTGTGGCAACACTCACCATTATAGGGAAAGGCAGTAAGAAAAAAAATCATACTCAGTGTCTCAGCTGAATCTCTAGTAATAATAATAATAATAATAATAATAATTTATAACCCGCCACCATCTCCCCAAAGGGGACTCGGGGTGGCTATCATGAGGCCAAGCCCAAAAGCAATACAGCATAATTAAACACAGAAACAGCAAAAATACATCGTAACAAAATATATAAAATAACAATAAAATAAACAGTATAAAATAACATAAAATCAAACACAAAGGGCAGATCAGATGTATGAGATAAAATGTTAAAAGGTTAAAACCCAGGATGAGATAGGAATAAAAAGTATATTTGTGAAGGAGGAGCCCAAGAGGGAGGAGCGGTGGGGTTTGGCTTTATAAAGGATAGGGGAGCTGCTTTATCATGAGGACAGTTATAAGAGGAAACAAAATAATGATTTGAGTGGTCACTCTCAGAAGGCACATCGGAAAAGCCAGGTTTTTAACTCTTTCTTGAAGGCTGCTAGGGTAGGGGCTTGCCTGATCTCCCCAGGTAGCGAGTTCCAAAGGCGGGGGCCCCCAGCGGAGAAGGCCCTCTCCCTCGTTCCCACTAGTCGAGTCTGTGAGAGAGGGAGGGGCGAAAGACTGGCCTCTCCAGAAGATCAAAGAGATCGTGCAGGTTTATGGCAGGAGAGACGGTTGCAAAGGTAGGTGTGTCCCAAACCGTTCAGGGCTTTATATGTCATTACCTGCATCTTGAATTGGGACCAGAAGATGAATGGCAGCCAGTGGAGCTCCTTAAACAGGGGGCTTGACCGCTCCCTGTAATTCTCCCCAGTTAGAAGTCTGGCTGCAGAGCGTTGGACCAATTGAAGTTTCTGGGCTGTCTTCAAGGTAAACCCCACGTAGATTGCATTGCAATAGTCCAATCTTGAGGCAACTAAGGTGTGGACCACCGTAGTCAAGTCAGCCTTCGCGAGGTATGGTCGCAGCTGGCGCATGAGTTTCAATTGTGCAAAGGCCCTCCCAGCCACCACCGACACCTGCGCATCAAGTGTCAGTGCTGAGTCCAAGAGGACCTCCAAGCTGCAGACCTGCGCCTTCAGGGGGAGTGCAACCCCATCCAGCACCGGCTGCCACCCAATACCCCAATCAGGCACGCGACTAACGTGGAGGACCTCTGTCTTGTCAGGATTGATCTTCAGCTTGTTTGCCCTCATCTAGATTGACAGCGGCCAGTCACTGGTCCAGCACCAAGGGGTTTCCTTGGATTTCAGTGGACAATAGTGGAGTTGGGCGTCATCCGCGTAGAGATGGCACCCAACTCCAAAACTCTGGATGACCTCTCCCAGCAGTTTCATATAGATGTTGAAAAGCATAGAGGACAGAATGGAACCTTGTGGAACCTCACAGGTCAATGGCCAGGGGTCCGAGCAAGTATCACCCAGCTTTACCATCTGGGTACGGCCCTCCAGAAAGGACTGAAGCCACAGTAAAACCGTGCCCCGCCCCCCCAGTCCCATCCCAGAGAGTCGTCCCAGAAAGATACCATGGTCGATGGTATTGAAAGCTGCTGAGATGTCCAAGAGAACCAGCAGGGTCACACTCCCCCTGTCCAGCTCCCTGCAGAGGTCATCCACCAAAGCGGCCAAAGCCGTCTCGGTACTGTGCCCAGGCCTGAAACCTGACTGGTAACAGTTTTACCACTGCCTGTTTAAGGCAGGATGGAAATTTCCTTTGGCCCAACGATGCATTTATGATGGAGACAAACCAATCCAACAACCCATCCCTGGCCAGTTTAACTAGCCAGGAAGGGCAAGGGTCCAGAGCAGAAGCGGTCACCCTCACAGCCCCAAGAATCCCGTCCACGTCATCAGGCAGAACAAAGACGAAGAGAATCCCAAAGAATCGAACAGACAGACGCCTCGGTTACCTCATTTGGCATTGTGCTTAAACTGCTCGAGATGTATCTGAGCGACTTTGCCTGCAAAATTTGCAAGCGAAATCACTGCACCGAGTTGCCAAGTCCTCAGATACTCCATCCACCACAGGTGGGTGGAGGAGTTCCCCCAACAACCCGGAACAACTCTGATGGCCTGTTGACTGCAGATGCTATGCAGGCAGTCAAGAAAGCTTTCTTGTAAACCTTAATAGCAGCTTTAGCCCGTGTTCGGTCGGAGACGTCACGAGATTTCCTCCAGATGCACTCCAGACCCCTCGCACATTTCATCACTGCCAACATCACTGCCAGGGTTGGTGCAACTCTACGCAACGAGAGGGGATAATTGGAAGTGATCATGTCAATCGTCCTGGACATCTCGCTGTTGTAGAGATCAACCAGAGCATCGACAGGATCGTCAGTCTCCAGGACAGGAAGATCCCCAAGAGACCTCAAGAATCCGTCAGGATCCATAAGTCTCCTAGGGCAGACCATCTTAATGGGTCCACCACCCTGCAGAGGTTAGGGGTCACGGTGAGTCTTAAGTTGATCAGATGATGGTCATTCAGCCCCATGGTTGTCATGGCAACCATGAAATCCTGAGCAGCACCTGTTAGTGTGGTCTCTGCATGAATATTACAGTCTCTCAGAACTATAAGTTGCTGGGAGACTAGGGCTGAATATGAGACCAATTGTAACCTTCTAGGAGAGAATTTGAATTCTATTTTTACTGCCTAAATCTAGTTTAAGGTAAAGTAAAACTCCAATAAAAAATGAATATGCTACATATGCTACATTTAACTAAGCACAGGTGGCAAGGTGTTTCTAATGTTTGGTTATGTAGAGATAAATTGATGTCATGCTTTCCTCTGAAAATATTAAGTGAAGGAGATTAACATGAAAGTGTTTATTTTTGTAGATGAAATTGCAAAATGACATTAACTCAGAAAGCCAATATGAGAACACCAGGTTACAATTCTGTTTAAAGTCACTGGAGCCTGAAAGCTACTTATACTGATAAGGGTTCTTTGATTGTGCTTTTTCTGCCTGGCAGAGGGTTGAACTGGATGGTCCAACTCTTCCAACTTGTGTTTCTATGTTTCTATGATAATGGAGGCACCTAATGGTGATGGTGGGAGGCCAATATAGTTAGTAGAATTTCAATGGACTCTACATGAATCAGTGGCTGTCCTGATCATGAAAGATAGATCTTCCCACCAAACCAGGCCTCAACTGTGGGCTAAATACAACAGTGAATCTCAATGAGTAAAGTTCAGCTGAATGAATGGTAATTTAGTAAGTCAACATGAATCTAAGTCCCAATGATTTAGTGGATTTAGTCCGGTTGGGACTAATGACTGGGGATTTATCCCTATATCTTCCCTTATGAACCACCCAGGACATTAAAAACACACCTCCCCTTATGAACCATCTAGGACCTTAAGATTGTTCGGGGAGACCCTGCTCTCGATCCTGCCTTCATCACAAGTGCGGTTGGTGGGAACGAGAGACAGGGCCTTCTTGGTGGTGGCCCTTCAACTATGGAACGCCCTCCCTAGGGATATCAGATCGGCCCCCTCTCTCTTAACATTTTGGAGAAAAGTTAAAACATGGTTGTTTGAGCAAGCTTTTACAACTGACATAGGGAACTGAATGACTAGTCGATGGAATTAGACAATGTTTTTTTTTAACAAGGAGATGCTAATGATGTTGATTTTTATTGCTTCTGTTGTGGTTTTATATTGTTTTTAATGTTTTAAATTGTATTATGATATTATGTGTACTGATTTGTTGTAAACTGCCTGGAGTCGCTGACAGTAAATAAATAATAATAAATATCTCCATTCTTATGTCAATTATGCAAAAAAAAAACACATTTCCAATGCATCAAGATATTATGAAATTCTAGAAGTGGCTTGGGCCACTAGAATTGGTTTGGATCTGTCACCTGTTCCAGGGGAAAAATCACAGGTTAGTTACGATCCAAAGAATCCTGTGTGTTTTGTTTGCTTTGAAATGTTTTATCTATTTCTAAGTTACTATTTTAATGTGATGGTCAAATTTTACTGCTAAGTTTTAGCTGATTCTGTTTGTGGTCAAGCCAAGTCCTCCTGGCAAATAAAATAAATTAAATAAACAACATCAATAGAGGGGGCTCTGGACTTGTAGTTGAGGCAAGTAAGTCACTGATTATAATATGGCATGGGAAGGGTGAGTTGCTTTTTAAGCATGGGTAATCCATTGTTTCTAAATGGTGCTAAAGTACTTACAAAACCAGAGGATGCTGGTGCTTTGCTTCTATAGTGTTGCTAAAGTTCCTGTGGTGAAAATTTCAGAACTCTAACAAAACTTTCAAAATTTCATTATTTATTTCATTATTGGCGAATTTGATGACAGAACCAATTAGGAACTGCCATTTACAACAAAATGTTGAAAGTTTTGTTAGAGTTCTGAAATTTTCACCACCAGAACTTTAGCAACACTATAGAAGCAAAGCACCAGTGCCCTTTAGTTCTGTAAGTAATTTAGAACCATGGATTGCCTACTGCTTTTCAACGGAAAAACCAAACCTTATAGTCATGGCCAGGCTCTTTGTATTCAGACACAAAACGTACTCCCACATAGTTTATGAACTGGTTGAAAGCTTCAAAAAAGAGGAAACAGTCAGCTAAATGTGACTCTTCCACATCTTGACAAAATCTTTGCAATGACTTGTGTGAAATTTACCACCCAAAAAACACTGGATGATAAAATAAAATAAGCTTTAGAATCCCCTTTTGAACAATGAAATATTTTTAAAATAAGAGTACTTAAGTTGTCCATTGCAAAGCAAAGGGTGATGATAATGTGTCAGGTCATGCACCTTCTCTGCAATGTGTTTGATAGATAATACACACTAGTTAGCACAGCATTAACCTGCCTGAAATATATCATGGGTTTCTTCAAGAAGGTTTAAATTAAGAAAGTACTCTGACTTCTACTCTGGAACAGTTTATATCTACTGTGACGTAGTCTCCTCTTAACTTGCATTTTCCCCAAGGCTACAGTAACTTCGATCCACAAAAGTAATCTCTACTTAGAATCCTATACTCTGAAGAGTTGGAAGAGGCCACATGGGCCATCTAGTCCAATCTCCTGCCATGCAGGAAAAGCACAATCATAGTACTCCGACAGATGGCCATCCAGCCTCTGTTTAAAAGCTTCTAAGGAAGGAGCTTCCACCACACTCCAAGGCAGTGAGTTCCACTACTAAACAGCTCTTACAGTTAGGATGTTCTTCCTAATGTTCAGGTGGAATCTCCCTTTCCTGTAACTTGAAACCATTGCTCCGAGTCCTAGTTTCCAGGACAGTAGAAAACAAGCTTGTTCCATCTTCCTTATAACAGTCTTTCACATTTTTAAACATGGCAATCTTGCCTTCTCTCAACCTTTTCTTCTGCAGGCCAAACAGACCATCTCTTTAGGCCACTTCTCATTGGGCACAATCTCCAGACATTTTATCATTTTAGTCATCCTGCTATGAACACCCTCCAGCTTGTCAATATCTCTCTTGAACTGTGGTGCCCAGAATTGGACACAGTATTCCAGGTGAGGTTTGACCAAAGCAGAATAGAGGGGCACTATTACTTCACTTGATCTAGACACTATACTCCTTTTGATGCAGCCCAAAATCCCATTGGCTTTTTAAGCTGCTGCTTCACATTATTGGCTCATGTTCAATTTGTTGTTCACGAATACTCCAAGCTCTTTTTTACATGTACTATTGTCGAGCCAGGCGTCACCTGTGTATTTCATTTTTTCTGCCTAAGTACAGTATTTTACATTTGTCCTTGTCGAAATTCATTTTATAAGTTTTGGCCCAGCTCTCTAATCTGTTAAGGTCATTTTGAATTATGATCCTGTCCTATGGAGTATTAGCTATCTTTCCTGATTTGGTGTTATCTGCAAACTTGATAAGCATGCCCTCTAAACCTTCATAAAGATGTTGAACAGCACTGGGCCCAGGACAAACCCCGCTAGTCACTTCTTTCTAGGTAATGCTACAAAGGCTTTCTTCCTTACCTAGTGCGTTGAAAGTAGAAATGTGTTCCCATTTGTCCTGCTGATCTGGACGTGGCTGCCACAGAAGTGCGTCGACATCGTGACGTAGGCAGAAGCATGGCATTTCCTTAGGATCAACAATGATTGAGAAAAGATACTGATTGCTTCCGAGATTAACCTGTGGGATAAAAAAACCCCAATATCTTTCAATTCCAGATTTGTTATTATACTAACCAGTAGTGGCATAATTTCAGCTTGGAACGAAAAAAATCAGAAAGGCAAATGGTCAAGCAAAGTCCAAGTCCAGACCTCTAAACGATGCATTATCACCAGCCTACCTGAGATTTGAATATTCCTGAAACCTGAACGACTTACATCTAGAAATGTTTTGATGTGAGATTTTAATACTTTACCTTGATGGTTCCATGTTTGTCTAATTCAGTGTTCCCCAACCACTGTTCCACGGCACACTAGTGTGCCATGAGCGATCACCTGGTGTGCCGCGGGAAAACCTCTCTTCCCCCCTTTCTTCCCCTTCCTGCCGAACTCCTGCTGCTGCTGCTTGGGGGAGGAGGAGGAAGGGCCGGGCGGCGGCAGCGAAGAAGGGGCCGGGGCGCCACCTCCTTCGGCCGTTTACCCAGCCAGCCTCCAATCGAGGGAGGGTGGGGAACAGAAGCAGAAGTGAAGAGCGCAGTCCAAGGCAGGCCCACCGGCTTCTTCTTTCGAACCGCAGGAAAGGAAAGAAAGAAGGAAGGTAGGTAGGTAACTGCGGACCGAGTGAGTGCCCTCCCTTCTGGTGTGGAAGAGGGAGAGAGCCATTCAGGAAGGGAGCCACCTGGGGGTTCTGTGTGGGAAGTTTGGTCCAGTTCTATCATTGGTGGGGTTCAGAATGCTCTTTGATTGTAGGGGAACTATAAATCCCAGGAACCACAACTCTTAAATGGCAAGGTCTATTTCCCCTGAACTCCATCTGCGTTCATATTTGGGCATATTGAGTATTCATTTCAAGTGTGGTTTAGAGCCATCATTATTTCAGTCCATAGTGCTCTCTGGGTGTAGGTGAACTACAACTTCCAAACTGAAGGTGAATTCCCAAGCAAACCCTTTCAGTACTTTCTGTTGGTAATGAGAGTTCAATATGCCAAGTTTGGTTCAATTCCATTGTTGCAAGAGTTCAGGATGTTCTTTGTTTGTGTGTTAACTATAAATCCCAGAAACTGTAACTCCCAAATGTCAAGGTATATTTTCCCCCAAACTCCATCTGTGTTCACATTTGGGCATATTGAGTATTCATGCCAAGTTTGGTCCTGATTCAACATTGTTTGAGTCTACAGTGCTCTCTGGATATAGGTGAACTACAACTCCAAAACTCAAGGTCAATGCCCACCAAACTCTTATAGCATTTTCTCTTGGTTATGGGAGTTCTGTGTGGGAAGTTTGTGTCTTTCTGCCATTCCTGCCAGGATATCTATGTTGTGTTCATCAAAACAGGCCCAGGTTTTACACTGTGTGTATGAATACATTTAAAAACATATTAACTATATGTATTACTGTGTTAGAGTGTCATTTTGTGTCATTTTGGTTGGTGGTGTGCCCCAGGATTTTGTAAATGTAAAAAATGTGCCATGGCTCAAAAAAGGTTGGGAAACACTGGTCTAATTATTATCTTCATGAACCAGTGTGGCAAATGGCTTTCAATTTTGGAGTACAGCTTAGGAATCATATGTTCAAACCCACACTTGGTATTAAATGACCGTGAGGTAAGCATTATTTCTCTACTTCACTTGCTTGTTTTGAAGAAAAAAATATACATTTGTCCAAATTCTTTAGGATATTTGTGAGAAAAATACTAATTTATCAATCAATCATTTGCACACTTTCATTATTTTCTAACACTTTTGTTGCATTTTTTTGGTCTGCACCTTTGGAGTTTAGTGGATAATACTGTATTGTATTACTCAGTATAAAAATGTCTGTTTATACAACATGCAACTGAGATATCACCATAGCTCCCTTTAGAAACACACTCATGGCCATCATTTTCTCTTATTAGTTTGTCGCAAAAACATATCACATGCATTTAAGAGCATTTAGAATTATGCAGGTACACTAACACCAACCAACCATGCTGTTTTTTTTACTATCAGTAGTGTACCTAAACCCATTTAAAAAGATCCCAATCTTTTAAAAACATAAAAATAAACCATCCTGTATCATGCGAAGAAGGATCTAATGAAGTCAGTTACTTGCAAAACATATAGCATCAGCAACTAGTTTTAAGGAAAAGAAGAATCCTGATCAGAATTTGTAATGAAGGGCAGTATTTTTCAACTTGATAGGCCCAGAGAAAAAAGAATGTTTTAGTATGCAGTTGCTCTGGGGTTGGCTTCTTAAACTCAGTATATGGTTTCTTGTAACACTTGCTTTTGAAATACATTTGGAATTCATTATGGGACTATTTTTTTCGTATCAAAAGCACTGCATAAATTAGTATAAAACTGATAAAAATAGAAGGCACGTAGAAGGCTAAATATCTTTTGACCAAAAACGGGCAACAGCAATGGCATTGTCTGTAGCCTCCAACAATTCCTCCTCTGTACATGAGGCAGGGTACAGTGGACAAGCATATAGATGCAGAATTGTCTGTTCTGCTCCACAGTCACACAAGGTATGGGATTATTTTAGGTAGTGCCATTTTGCCAGGCTGTCTTTTGATTTGCCCACTCCACTTCTGAGTCTATTCAGGGACTTCCAAGTTGCCCATTCTTGGTTTGCCCCTGGAGGGAGACCCTCGTGGTGGTGGTGGGGCATCCAGTTAGGATTTTCTGGTATAGCTGCCCAGAGGGATACCCTAGCTGTTGCTAGATCCTTGATTTGAGTCTACTGGGAGGAGGCTGGTAGCCATGTAGTGGATGGCTTTCACGGTGTTCAATCTATTACTCTCACATTTAGCAGCAACTTCCCAGCCACTCGAGTCATGGGGGGGGAGGCAATGCCAGTATTGCTTTTATTATGGGACTAACATCTTCACAAATGGACTTATATATGTTGGGGAATATGGAAATGGGGAAAATGGGGTGGTTGGATGTATTTTTGCGCCCCTTTGTTTACCTTGCTGAGTGAAAAGCATTTCTCTCACACTAAAGAAAGTCTGTATTCATCTGAGGGCTACTGTGACATTACTACGTATGGCAACTTATTCCACAATGAGTGACTGGTGCCCAATGGTCCTATGCAGTTCTCTAACTGCAGTATGCTAACTTATATACAATATTCCTCCTATCTAAACTTGGTGTTGATTATTCTTTCAGTCACTTCCGATTCTTCATAACCTCATGGACCAGCTCATGCCACAGCTCAGTCAGTAGTTGCCATCCCCAGTTTCTTCAAGGTTAAGCCAGTCACTTCAAGGATAATATACATCCATCTTGCCCTTGGCTGGCCCTTCTTCCTTTTTCCTTCCATTTTCCCCAGCATAATTATCTTCTTCAAGTTTTCCTGCCTTCTCATTATGTGGCCAAAGTACTTCATCTTTGCCTCTAATATCCTTCCCTCCAGTGAGCACTCGGGGATTATTTCCTGGAGCAGTAGTTCCCAACCTTTTTTTGTCTATCTTCCTTCTCTCTGCCTTCCTTATGTTCCAACTCTCGCATCCATAGGTTACTATGAGAAATACCATTGCTTTAACTCTGCGGATCTTTGTTGCCAGTGTGATGTCTCTACTCTTCACTATTTTATCGAGATTGGTCATTGCTCTCCTCCCAAGAAGTAAACGTTTTCTGATTTCCTGGCTGCAGTCTGCATTTGCTGCAATCTTCGCACCTAGAAATACAAAGTTTGTCACAGTCTCCACGTTTTCTCCCTTTATTTGTAAGTTATCAATCAGTCTGGTTGCCATAATCTTGGTTATTTTGATGTTTAACTGCAAACCAGCTTTTGCACTTTCTTCTTTCACCTTGGTTATAAGGCTCCTCAGCTCCTCCTCGCTTTCAGCCATTAAAGTGATATTATCTGCATATCTAAGGTTGCAATTTTAACTATCTAAACTACCTTTATTATATTTACTATTATGTTTGTTATTGTTTTAATTTTTTTTTTCTCAAACCGTATAGTTATTCCTCTTTTTTCTTTCTGTACAAAATCCATATAAAAAGGTTATCAGATTTTTAAATTCAAACATGAAAGCTGTCAGTTAGTGAGGGAAATGTTCAATTCCTTACAGAAGTATATCAAACTATGTTTCACAGAGATAGTGAGTCTAATTTCAAAAAGTTAGACACACTTTCATTATAGTCCCAGAGCCAGAGCAATGGACTGTACATAATACTAGAGCAACAATGGCAGGTTCAAATTTCCATTCAGGTATAAAGCTCAACAAGTGATCCTGGGCTATTCACTCTCTCTTTGCTAAAAGCTATTTCGCAGGTTTAATGAGAAGATCAAGGAAGAGGGGCAGAACTAGGTATTATCGAAATAAATGGATATAGGCAGAACAACTCTTCTGAAATGTTTTTTTATCACAACACTTCATAGGAAAATATTTTGTTCTTCTTTGAGGTCAGTTTAGCTTTTACTGACAACTCTATGAATGAGAAACCTCCAAGAGCCCTAGTTATCAAGAGTTCTCTGAGACCTCAGAAACTCATGACCGTGACTTCCTTGATTGAATCAAGCTATCTGTAATGAGGTTTTCTTCTTTTCCTGCTGCCTTTCACTTTACTGAGAATTACTGTCTCTCCCATCAAGTCATGTCATTTCATGATGTGCCCAAAGCACAGTAGTCTCAATTTAGTCATTTTTTCTTCTAGTGGGAGTTCAGGCTGATTTGCTCTAGGACTCGTTTATTTGTCTCCTTTTTCTAGCAGTCCATAGTATCCACAGAACTTTCTTCCAGTACCAGATTGCAAATTAGTTGAATCTGTTCATTATTTTGTTCTGGATCTTACAGAGTGGGGTACAGAAAGAATGCAAGAAGATGAGAAAAGGCCGAGCCTGGAAACAATTACAAGTACAAATCTGTTCATCTCTTTGTCCTTTTAAAACAAATATACTTTTCTTTGATTTTGGAAAAATAAAAATACTTTTGTTGTTTATTTGTTCAGTCGCTTCCAACTCTTTGTGACCTCATGGACCAGCCCACGCCAGCCGTGGCCACCCCAGCTCCTTCAAAGCCAATCCAGTCACTTCAAGGATACCAACCAACCATCTTGCCCTTGGTCAGCCCCTCTTCCTTTTTCCTTCCATTTTCCCCAGCATCATTGTCTCTTCCAAGCTTTCCTGTCTTCTCATTATGTGGCCAAAGTATTTCATCTTTGCCTCTAATATCCTTCCCTCCAGTGAGTAGTCGGGCTTTATTTCCTGGAGTATGAACTGGTTTCCTCTCCATTGGCGCCCTCTTGCACTGGGGAAGAGGCTTGCGTACCCTAATGAAGTTGTGAGCTATGCTGGAGGTGGCATAATAGCCATCGGTAGGGCCTCCTATGGCAGACAGGTCACAACCGAAGGGTCTGACAAAGAGCGTCAATGGGCTGGATGGGCTCTCTAGTGTTTTGGCAACCATCCTAGAGAAAGAAAACTCTAAATTCAAACCCGAGCAGATGGTGCTCATCTAACCCTGTAAGGTCAACCATCTAAGAGAAGGAGACTCTAATCAAACCTACGACCTGAGGACCTCGCTGCCACTGACCAAGCTTGCTAGGCCCCGGCAGACGAACCTTTGGTTTAAAGGGTGAGGCCAGTTCTGTGCACTCCACCAAATCCATTGCACAGGCTCGAAGGACACATCCAACTTCCGAAAAAGTCCGGTAGCAATAGGTGAGGGACGAAACGGCAGGTATAAAGATGCAAAAGCACAGAAAGAACCTCAACTTGGAAACATCACCCATGGAAACTTTCTGCTGTGCTTTCTGCAACCGGACTTGCCTATCTCAGATTGGCCTTTTTAGTCATCAACACGCTTGTAAAGAGCGTGGGATGAGTCCTTCCTAAGAATCTTCATTTGTGAAGTAATGCAGAGAGAACTGGTTTGATCTTCTTGCGGTCCAAGGCACTCTCAGAATTTTCTTCCAACACCGCAGTTCAAAAGTGTCTATTTTCCTTTGCTCAGTCTTCCTTATGATCCAGCTCTCACATCCATAGGTTGCTATGGGGAATACCACTGTTTTAACTATGCAGATCTTAATAATAGAAATACCATTATTTCTTTAAAAAAAACCTTTCTTTAAAAGAAAAAAGGTTATTGACATGTTCATCATGCACTATTATACATCACTTGGGGACAAAAAATGACCAGATTTTCAGAGTTATTTTAGAAGTCAGTACACAGTGTATACATTGATCTGACTTTCATTGTCAGCTATAGATAGGTCAGTCTGAAGATGCCTCCTCTGTCACATACTCAACTCCTGATCTGTGGAGGGTATGGTGCTGTTTTTGTGATTCACCACAACTGACTGTGGCTAGGTTGGAAAGCCTATGTGAAAAAAGTACACTTGTCCCTCCACAGTTGTGGTTGAACTTTTACAGATTTTATTATTCATATATTTGATAAAAATGTTCTCTCTAGGAACATCTAGGACCCCCAATATGATTTTATGTTCAATATGTCCGTTGGCCATGCTGGAAGACCTAGAGATTTCTAGAGAGGCTGCCTTTCTAGAATTCTTTATCTTCTCAAATGCGATTCTATGATTATTCTTAAGCAGAAGGCTTGAAGACCGAGAAACTTGTAGAGAAGTTTTATCTCAAGTAAAAAAAAAACAATTAATTTATTTATTCATGGTTTTTCACTTTTAGGGAAGAGTTCTTGTATTCTTAACCCCAGTGAATGTAGTGTGTGTTAAAAAAAACCTTCCCAGGATGGTTTTTTAAAAAAAGTCCAAGATAATCCAATGCATTGTTCAACATATGCACTCTTAAGCTTCAGAAAAACCCAACAGTAAAGGGAGGCAGAGAACAAGGCTACTTTTCTGCAACACAGCTGTTGAGATAACCATGTTCTCCATGTTATGTGCATGCATTTATTGGTTTTGAGATCTGTATCCCATCAGATGGTTCTACTAAACCCTGAGGGCAGCTCATAACTAAAGTCACAGTAAGAATAGAAGGATTAAAGCTAGAGAAAGGCATAGATCAACATAGTAACAGTTGGTAAGAGAACTGCAAAATAAAAATCTGTATGCTGGAAAAGGAAAGTTTATCTGACTTCCTAAGGATAAACAGCACAGCAAATCTGCTAAGCATCTTTGCAGGAAAAAATGATACAAGAAATGACACAACATTAGATACTCAGTAGGGTCTTATGGCAGCTGACTTACTATTACTGGAGTACACACTACATTTGCACAGTGGCTATTTAGTCACATACGGTGACCACATACATTACACTAAGCTGATATTTGGTATAACGACTGTGCAATGAAACTCCACCACTAGATATTTATGCTATTCTAAAGCCATTATAAGATCTTGGCCATTGTGTATGTAATGTAAACTCTAGAGTACACAGTGCTTTTAATGCAATTTTTGCATTAAATTTTGCAATTGTATCTTAAGCTAAGATTCATTTTTTTTCTTTCAATGGATGATCCTTGAGATTTGTGTGTGTGTGTATGTGTGTCAGGAGCAACCTGAGAAACTGCAAGTCGCTAGTGGTGGGAGAGAATTGGCTGTCTGCAAGGATGTTGCCCAGGGGACGCCCAGATGTTTTAAAATTCTATGTGAGGCTTCTCTCATGAGAAGCGAGAGCTGACAGATGGAAGCTCACCCAACTCCCAGGATTTGAACCAAGTTTCAGTCAGCAGCCCTGCCGGCCACAAATGTTTGACCCATTGTGCCACTGGGGACTCCTAGCCTTGAGATAAAATTACCATGTGGAACCACAGTTCTGTGTTTTCTCCTGCAAATAATATCCTGTATATTGAGCTATTAAGCATTATAATCAATATATTTAATTATCTGTATTGGCTGATCTTTATAGGGGAATGATTGTACTAAGTAGCAAAAATTCATATTAACTTAGAATACAAGTAATCCTAACAATATAAACAGTGGATTTTTATGGATACCTTTTTCCAGCTGAATGCACTTTTTCCAAGAAGAAACTTGCCAAATATTACTGGTAATATTATTTGGAAAGTACTTAAACATGGGTCTAATTCAGGCGTGGGCAATTGTCGGCCCTCCAGGGGTTTTGGACTTCAACTCCCAGAAATCCTAGCCAGTTTACCAGTTGTTAGGATTTCTGGGATTGGAAGTCCAAAACACCTGAAGGGCCGGCAATTGCCCACGCCTGGTCTAATTCAGAGGCCATCCAAGAACCAAATTCACAAATTGCAAAGAGTTTTTCTTGCCTATCTAAAAGTCGACTAAAAAATATGACAAGTACATTACAAAATCAATATAAGTAAAAGAGAACAACATGAAACAGGAGTGACACTAACAGAAATGTATGACTTGAGTTGCAGATGGACAAGACAGTGCAAAATGATGGGAAAGAAGGGAGGGGCATGTCATCAGGGATGGAGGAAGAAAAGATCATTATCCCACAGGGAAAGGCAGGTCCCTTTGCTACTAGAATGTATCCATTGAAACATTTGTCTCCTACTAAAAACAGATGTTTAATGAGGCAGAAAATGTTAAAGCTAGCCAGAAAATACAGAGTCATACACTGGAGATTACATCCTATTTTTGAGACACGGGGACAAAATTGGAAGCAATCAATATGAATGCATTGGTCACCATGAAAGGCGGAAAAAACATGAACAGCCACTAATGAGAGCAATTTCCCTTCATCTCTGAGTAAATGGGTATATCTTTGTGAATATTTCCCCTTGGACAACATGAAATGATACCACAGTGACCTTGTGACTCAAAAGGATAGCTAAGTATAGATGGGAAAATATATCTTTTTAGTTAAGATCAAATAATTACACATAGGCACAGTTTTGCTATTTGGCACATCAATTAACTTAAAGATCAAATAAATTCAATCATGCTTATACTCTATTTTAGGAACGATCTCTCTTTTAAAAGAATAGTAACAAAATAAATAGAAACACACTTCACTGAGTTGCTAATTGGTTTCAACAATAGGTAACAGCATAATTGTGGTTATGTACGCTTATTGCATTCAATACAGAAGCCATGAGTCAAGGACGTGTGACTGAACCACATTAAAAGTTTCAATCTTTGCTTTTGTTTTGCTTGTTTGTTAACAATTTCAAAATAAAATATGGAATGCTTTAACCTTTATCACACACACCTTCTATTCCACTGCAGTGAAATACCTAATTGAACAACATCAATATCATGCATCTTTTCATTAGTGCAATTGAGCCAATTCACCAATAAATTGTCCTATGATCACATTTCTATAAAGCTTAACTCAGCCTTCCCACATTACTGCTGTACTTTAATTTTTAAAATATTATTTTTAGAATAATTGTCTAATTCCATCATTTTTTTTATACAAAAAGGCTTTTTTTCTTTCATGTCAGAGGAAACTTGAGAAACTGCAAGTCGTTTCTGGTGTGAGAGAACTGGCCATCTGCAAGACGCTGCCCAGGGGATGCCCGGATGTTTGATGTTGTACCATCCTTGTGGGAGGCTTCTCTCATGTCCCCACATTTATTTATTTACTTTTAGAGCATTTGTATCCCATCCTTCTCAACCCCAAAAGGGGGACTCAGGAAGGCTTACAATTTGAAGTCATTAGATGCCGTCAAAGATACAATTAGAGCACAACAATTGACACAAACAGGTCAACAGCAATAAAAATACATTTAAAAAGCAATAAAAATACATTTAAAATATTGGCCCTTAAAATATTAACACAACCAAGTCTGAGTGTGCAAATCCAAATCATATTGCATGAGGAGCTGGAGCTGACAGAAGGAGCTCAACCCGCTCTCCCCGGATTCAAGTCCTGCCAGAAAATAGCCAGTTTGGGAATAGTAAGGGGGAAGGATAGAACAAGAGAATCCCTCATCCTGACATTACTTTATTGCTGACATATCAGCATAGAAGTGGAAGAGATCAATTACACCAAGGTGCGTGACTGGGAGTGTTTTGGGATTAGGAGCTTTTGATATGTTTTACCTGTTAATAGGTAAGGATGTAAGAATCATGGGGAAAGGGGAAGACAGACTGATAGCGGGATGAACATGGTGTCAGGTAATAGAGGTGTGCCAGTTTGTTTGCCTTATGTGATGAAGTCCATGGACTATGTCTATGTAACAATAATACAAAATATTCTGCATTTGTGTGTGAGTTTTTTTAAAAGTTGAGGATCACTAACACTATAAACAGCTATTTCAGAAGATCTAAGCTTGAGTAAAGTGTTGGGATGACAAAATTTGATTTTATTCAGCTAATAAAGGCTGTCTGTCAAAACTCTGTTTTTATTATTATTTTTCCTAATACCAACCTTGATTGGCAAGAGCAAATTGGGCAGACATTGGGGGATGCGCTAAGGCGAAAGAGAGCCAGTTTTGAATATAGCTTCCTCTTTTAACTAGACTTCCGATGCTTAATGCTAAAAGACTGTCCAGTGGGGTTTAATATAGGCCCCAAAGTGAGCAGTGATTTTAAGTATCTAGCAGGTCACGACTAATGAGCCTGGGAGCTTTATGATTTATGAAAACCCAAGCTTCCATAAAGAGACAAGATTTTTAATTGACACTTTCCTGGGCTGAAGGTCAAGCAAGAGGGGAATTAAACAGATCTGGAACAAACACTTTGGACAAGTGTGTGCATTCACAATGGCTGTAGGATTCTCAGTGTTGATATGTGTGAAGAATACATGGAGCATGAGTTGCCAGATGTACAAGCTGGGTTCAGAAAAGGCAGAGGAACATTATCCTCTGGATAATGGAGGAAGGTAGGGAGTTTCAGAAAAACATCTATTTTTAATTGACTATTCTAAAACCTTTGACTGTGTGGATCATAATAAATTGTAGCAAGTTCTTGGTGGTATGGGGATACCAAACCACCTTCTCTGTCTCCTGAGGAATCTGTATAATGACCAAGTTGCAACTGTAAGACCTGACCATGGAACAACAGACTGGTTCAAGATTGGGAAAGGCGTATGGCAGAGCTGTATACTCTCACCCGACCTATTCAACTTCTATGCAGAACACATCATGCAATGTGCGGGGCTTGATGAATCCAAGTCTGGAGTTAAAATTGCTGGAAGAAACATTAACAACCTTAGATATGCAGATGATACCACTTTGATGACTGAAGGTGAGGAGGAGCTGAGGAGCCTTATAACCAAGGTGAAAGAAGAAAGTGCAAAAGCTGGGTTACAGTTAAACATGAACAAAACCAAGATTCTGGCAACCAGACTGATTGATAACTCACAAATAGAGAGAGAAAACGTGGAGGCAGTGACAGACTTTGTATTCCTAGGTGCAAAGATTACTGCAGACACAGACTGCAGCCAGGAAATCAGAAGACAGGGGAATTTGGGGGGCAATGAACCCCTTTAAGGGGTCGGTGAACGATTGGCTATTTAGGAGGGGTCACGCGACCCTCTTCTTTGGCCCCATCCCCTCACTTTGACCTGCTTTGACCTGCATATTAGATACTTGGATTAGAATTTGTAAGAGTAGCAAAATTATTTATGAAGTAGCAACGAAGATGTGGTTGGGGGTCACCACAACATGAGGAACCTTATTTAGGGGTTATAGCATAGGTTGAGAACCACTGCATTAATACATATATCTTTCTGTTTAATTGCTATTAATTGTTTAAAAAAATAATTTCATGGGGGGCGGTGAGTAATTTTTTTTTTGGAAAGGGGGCGGTAGGCCAAGAAAGTTTGGTAACCACTGTTCTAAACTATGGCTTGTTAAACTGGCAAAAAGAAAAAGAGAAGGTTATCATGTAAATTCTGTATATGACCCAGCATCCAATTATACACTGTTCTGTAAGCTTTCACAGGGAACACTTTTGGATATTAACTAGAGTTGGTTTTTTCTAGTTCCCCTCATAACCGTTTATAATTTTTTTGAATTCATTAAATCTTGCCCAAAGGTGTGAGGAGGGAGGGGAAGAGATAGTTTACTATGATTCTCTGCAACACTTAAAATATTGTATGTTTATAATTAATGCTACAGTTATCTCCCAGGTTGCATGCTGTGAAATATAAAAATGGACTACAACCATAAGAAGTTATAGTAAATGAAAATCTTTTGATATCGAGATATTTTTGAACTTCCGTAATAGCTTTTCACTGGCCTTGTGGAAGTTGAAGACCAAAACATCTGGATTGCCATAGGATTCTCCAAGCCTGCAAAATTATCATTATTTTTTGCATTTTGATTGAGATAAAAATTGTCAGGCTTTTGCCATATCTTTGAAGAAAGCTGGAATAGTTTGTAAAATTCAAAAGACTAACCAAAACACCCAAATTCTTTATGTTAACACTAGGACAAGGTGAACTAATCTTTAAAAATCATTTAAAATTCCTTAAGGATGCCTCTTGGAGGTAAAATGTGTGGCATGTAATGTCTCAATCCTATGCCCATTAAACCGGAGAATACAAAAATAAAACAAAGCATTTGAATTGAGCTTATCTACCAGGAGCCCCTGGTGGTGCAATGGGTTAAACCCTTGTGCGGGCTGGACGGTGGACCGAACGAGCGGTGGTTCGAATCGGGGGGGGGAGGGGAGCTCCTGTCTATCAGCTCTAGCTTCCCATGCAGGAACATGAGAGAAGCCTCCCACAGGATAATAAAACATCCAGGTGTCCCCTGGGCAATGTCCTTACAGATGGCCAATTCTCTCACACCAGAAGCAATTGCAGTTTCTCAAGTCGCTCCTGACATGAAAAAAATAATCTAGGATCAAATTGGCAACTATTTGATCCTAGTGCAAAAAGAGCTCGCTTATCTTATGAACATGCAATTGCTGCATGTTATCGATTTGAAAGTCTTTCTGTTTCTGTTGTAGTTAATATTATTTGTATAGGATGTTTTTCACAACGATAAATAGAAGCAGCATTTTAGCTGAGATGCCATCAAGAAGAGATGCTAGTCTCACACATAATTACTAAATAAACAAAACAGAAGCAGAAAAAAGGGTAAAGACTAAAATCTCACAAGGATACTTTTGGTTTGGGAAAGAAAGAAGTAGACTTTCAGAAACCAAGCGTAGAATATTCCATTCAGAAAACTGTGGACCTAACAGCTCACGAAGGCTCTGATTGCATGGAAGCCGCTTGTTTCTAAAGTAGGAGCGTGTTCAAGCACAGTACTAACCTTGGTTACAAATGAGCCACTTCCAATTTAAAAAAGGGGAAAGTCTTCTTAAGTGTCACTAAATTGAATTAAAAACAGATGGTTTGGCTCATGTCTTGGGACTGCTGTGGGCAGATAAAATATTAATGAGATGATACAAGTCCGTATTGGCCAAGCTGTACAGCAACAGCTCCAGAAAGGCAACACTTCATAAAAATGAAATACCATCTCACCAGTTCCCTACTGCTTTCTCCCTACTGTTTGACAATGAGCTGAAAAATATGACAAGGGGTGTTTGATGTGATATTAGGACATTTCTTTGTCCAGAGGCAAATACCCACAGGAGATCTGAAACATAAAGTACTTGATTTACATTTTATTTATATGTCATTTATTTCAACCTTTGTATGTTGCCTTTTAGGGCAACTGTTCAAAGGCAGCTCACAACAAACCAAAACCATAAAATTAATTACCTACCACACAGTTCAAAACTCTAGCAGTAAGACATCCCAAAAATACTGCATTAAAATACTAATTAAAAACATCGTGACACAGAAATAAATCCCTTTAAAGGATTGTTTTGTTCTTAAGAACCATACCCTGTCTAGAAGGGACATTGAATACAATATGAAACCATAAGCTGGAAGGACTTATTCGGTGTGCTTAGATCAGGAGTGCTCATTAGGTAGCTCGGGAGCTACTAGTAGATCTTTGGCCCTCTTTCAGGTGATCTTCGGGCCTCACCAGCCGGGTGGGGCGCTCCTACCATGCACGCGTACACCCTGCGCGCACGCGTACACCCTGCGCGCACGCGCGCTCCTGCTGCTGGTTTCTGCTCTCGCTGTGCTTCTTTCGCCTGCGGGGCATTGCAGGAAGGAAGCACAAGGCGGGGCCTCTGGAGGGAGCGCCCTGCCTCTCTCTCGTCCAGAAGCAGCTGTGCAGCCTCCGTTGCTGGCGAGACAGGCAGGGCGGAGCGCCCTCTGCCCTGCCCCGCCTCGCTTTCTCCTTCCTGCAATGCCCCGCAGGTGGAAGAAGCGCTGCATGGGCGGAAAACAGCAGCAGGAGCACACGCGGTGGCAAAAGCACACGGCGGCGGGAGCGTGCGGCGCGGAGGCAGGTAGATCTTTTGGACTTGGTTGCTTTAAGAGTAGCTTGCATGCTGAAAAAGTGTGAGCACCCCTGGCTTAGATGAATCTTGATATCCCAAGTGGTTTGGGCATGGCCCCATGTAAGCCGCTCCGAGTCCCCTTTGGGGAGAGGGAAGCGGCTTATAAATAAAGTTTATTATTATTATTATTCAAATTTCTAAACCCTATATTCAAACTTTATAGCAACAATATATAACTGCTATATAGTGGCAACATAAAGCCCCAAAAACTTTTGAGGTTCTTCTTGTTTCTCCCAAGCTCAGTGTCACAAATAACTTGAAACTGACCTTTCCAATGACCTTAAAGTACTTTAAAGCTGGGAACTTCAACCTTTGTGGAGAACACAGTCCTATCAAAAATTGATGGCAAGAGCCCTATCACAGATTATCAGATATTTAACCCAAGTTACTTCCACTTTTCTCAATACATTTCAGATTATTTCTTATGTATGTATGCACCTTCAAGTTGCCAACTTATGGCGACTCCGTGAATTTCATAGGGTTTTCTTAGGCAAGCAATACTCAAGTGGCTTTGCAAGTTTCTGGTGCTAAATAAATCTACTCACATTTGCATGTTTTCTAACTGCTAGGTTAGCAGAAGCTGGGGCTAACAGCAGAAGCTCACCCCACTCCCTGGATTCAAATCGCTGAGCTTTTGGTCAGCAGGTTCAGCAGCTCAGTGGTATAACTAACTGAAGTACTAAGTTGATCCTACTTCTCTTCTGAGATCAGATAAGATCGCATGGCTTTTAGAGTATTGTCTCCACATGTGTTCAGTTGTTTTCAATGGGCTCCCTGGAACTACTAGATGGGAATAGAAGGTTCAGTAGTCATGTCCCAGCACCATCTAATCCTGTCCCTCCAGAAAGGACTAGAGTCACAATAAAACCATAGCTCTCAGTCTAACTCTGACCATAAGGAAACCATTATTTATGAACATATTACTTTTGTCCCATAGGGACAGCCAATTGGAGAAAAACTCTAATGTGGACTTCCTAGTCTTACTTCTATTCAATCATCAGAAAGAAAAGGAGGGTTTCCATTTCTTGTGCTAAAAAATTACATTCTGACCCTCTGAGAGAGGCAGGAACAACTGCTTTATACCTTTCTCTGCAGGTGAAATGAAATATTAAAGAGAATGTATACTTCTTCTGATCCATCAAGTGTTTCTGACCGTGGAATTTCTCAGTTATGTTTAGCTCTACATGAAACTTTCAAATTAAGTCTATGTCTGTCCTCTGATGGCCAAATGCCAACGCATGTTAAAGCAAGGCAAAGAAAAACACATTTTGAGAAACTGTGGAGTTTCACCTCTCGAGGACGCATATCCTCTAAATACATGTCAAGTATATCTTCTAAATTGACCCTTAAATAGCAAAAGAAGCCCTTTTCTCTGCCTGAAAAGAATTTGAGTGATTCATCCATGGGTTTCTTTCGATAGACAAAGTACAGGACATGGAAAAGTTAAAAATGTTATCTTATACTTACCACATGAGTGACATTCAATGTATTACCATCAAATCTGCATAAACTTGTGCTGTCCTCAAGGAAAATGTCACATTCTTCCAGCTCCTGGGCATTACATGGGGGATTCTCTTTGTTAGGATCTGGGTTCTGAAATGAGAAACTTAGTATATTTAGATTTTGAGGCACTCCAAACCTGCATGAAAACACTGAAAAATAGAAGAACAACACAGCAAATCCGTTTTTGGAACAGATCTTATTCAAAAGGAGGAAAGATATTGCCCAATAACCCTTCCCAGATTACAGCCACTTCAGGTGAAGGAACAACCGCTAATCACATAAGATACAAAAACAAACACTGAGTACCTTAATTTAGGGATATTTTTCTTGCTCCAGAGAATTCCAGTACACCACTAAAATGTCTCATGCTAACAGAAGTGTTTCTGGAAGTAGAATCGAGGGGACGCCACAATACCCAGACACCCAGAGCCAGGAAACACATGTGCACATGGGCCAAACACTAGTCCTATAGCTAGACACACAATGACAGGCATCCATTTGGACCTCCCATGGATGCTCTGGAAGTCTCCAATGATGATTATACCAACTGCAGTATGTTCAGCTATAGGAAAACTTCCCTGCAGCTCCCACCATTCTGCCACTAGCTAGGAAATAGACATGATGTGAGACACCTGGAGTGGAGCCCAGATAGGACAAAATATTATAGTTGTGCATGTTAGATTGTGCATTGCAGCCCTTTATAATAACTAATGGAGTGAAACAAGGTTGGGTTCTTGCACCAACCCTATTTACAATCTTCTTCAGAATGATGCTCCAAAGGGCTACGGCAGACCTCAAAGAAGACGGTATATATATACGCTATCATGCTGATGGTAGCTTGTTCAACTTAAGCCGTCTGAGGGCTCGCACTAAGACTCTAAACTATCTAGTCCGTGAGCTGCTTTTTGCAGACGATGCTTCCCCTGTTGCCCATTCAGAAGCATTCCTGCAGTGCCTAACATCTTTGCAACAGCTGCAGAGCTGTTTGGGCTGGAAGTCAGCCTGAAGAAAACAGAAGTTCTCTACCAGCCCACACCACAGGAAGAACACCATCATCCCCACATCAGCATAGGCAAATCTGTGCTTAAGTCCATTCAGCAGTTCACCTACCTGGGAAGCCAAATTTAAACAGAGATAGTGCATTTGGAAGGCTTCACAAGAGTCTGGAGCAACAAGCACCTGAGGCAAAGCACCAAAATCAGTGTGTACAGAGTCTATTCTCGTTTATGGGTCTGAAACATGGGTCACCTATCGCCAACACCTACGACTCCTCGAAAGCTTTCATCAGCGCTGTCTTCGCAGAATCCTAAATATACACTGGACCAACTATAGCAGGGCTGTCCAACTGCCGGCCCTTCAGGTGTTTTGGACTTCAACTCCCAGAAATCTTAGCCAGTTTACCAGCTGTTAGGATTTCTGGGATTTGAAGTCCAAAACACCTGCAGGGCCGGCAGTTGGACAGCCCTGAACTATATGATGAATGTTGCTGTTCTTGACCAAGCAGGGATCACCAGCATTGAGGCCATGCTATTGAAAACACAGCTGCGCAGGGCACGGCACGTCTGTAGGATGGAGGACCACCACCTCCCAAAGATACTACTCTATGGTGAACTCGCTACGGGTCAGCGCAAGAGAGGTGCCCCCAAAAAGAGATATAAGGACTCCCTTTTTGGATTGATCACCAAAAATGGTCCACTCTGGCCTCACATCAGGAGGCATGGAGATGCACTATCCACAATGCTGCAGCCTCTTTCGAGAAGACATGCCGAATGGGTCTCGAAGAGAAATGACAACGCAGAAAGAACCGCAACTTGGAAACAACATCATCCAAGGAGATTTTTCTGCTGTGCTTTCTGCAACCGAACTTGCCTATCTCAGATTGGCCTTTTTAGTCATCAACGCACTTGTAAAAAGCGTGGGAGAAGTCCTTCCTAAGAATCTGCGTTCGCGAAGTAATGCAGAGAGAGAGAGAGAGAGAGAGAGAGAGAGAGAGAGAGAGAGACTCCATAATCTTGGCTATGATTCTGGAAGTATGCCATGCTAATTCTCCACATTGCAACTAGTTTTTAGATACTTCCAAGTCCAAAGGAAAAGTCACAACTGGAGAATAAGCTCCAAACACACTTCTTTCATTATACGGATTGGGAACACAGAGAAAATACTACTGGCAGTGAATCTCTGAATTTTCAAGAAGTGACTTTTCTAGCAGCATGAATGATGGATTTCTAATGCAGAATATCCTGCATTTGAAACTACAATCCCATGCATTATTTAGTAGAAGGTGAGACAAATGACATGAAACCCAACTTTAGATTATCATATACATCACAAGTGAATAAACTATCTGGCTTGACTTGGGACTGTTGTACACTTTGTCTTGCTGTTAGAGATCCTGGCTTTGACTATTTATTTCCTACAAAGGGTTGGTTTAACCTCCAGGTCGCTAGTAAAACTTAATTACTGTGTCACGAAATGATATACAGTATGTCTAAAAAGTGTGTTGCCAACATGAAATGTTTGGAAAGTTTTGCAATATGTGTGAGTGCAATAAGCAATGAATTAACAATGACTTCAACGAATGTTTATATTATTCTGTCTGCACCCATATACTGAGTTACACAAAATGGGGTTCACATTTATATGCTTCAGCATAACTCTTCATTTTTACAAAAAAGAAACACAAGACATTTTTGGTTTGTTTTTGCTCATGAAAAGAATATGAATGTGAATAAAAATCAGTATGGCTTGGGTTGTTTACCACTTGCAATTGCTCTTCTGAATATTCAAAGGTCACACAGTAATAGCCAATTACAGTATCATTATTTGCTTTTACATGTGTCAGTAAATTTAAAATAGAAACCTATGACAGATCCATTTTACCTGAAGTGAAAAAGATGATGTGGGAGGATGCCATCATCAAATACAACCTTTAAAGTCATGTTTGAGTGTGCAATCATGAGCTATGTCATCCTATGTATAATGCTGCCAATTAAACGGTATGCATTACACATACAACTAATTTCCTCATTTTAATTTTACCAAATTATTTTCTTGTTTTTATTGCACAAATTTCTTTGGGCTACATGAGACTTACCACAGAATCCATATTTTCATATGGATTGAACAAAATGCTGAAAGAATAGGTATCTTTTAAAGAGTAGAACTGTACCCCACCATGAATTTGTATGGTATGACTCTTCTCAAAGACAAAGGGTCTCATCTCGATACCTTGGTTTGGCAAAAATAACTAGCAAACTGAAGATATGGCATGGAGCAAACTGAAGATTTTTTAGTGTTGTGCTAGGAGACCATTGTTTGAATCCTGGCACAAATTACAGGCATAGTCCATGGGAATTACTATGATCTAAAATACACAGCTCAGCCAGTTAAGCTTCTTGCAGGACTTGAGGTTGGATGGTACATTAAAATACATGTTGGTATTTCCTTGCACTGAATTGAGTTTCTGTCTATAACACTAGTCGCAATCAACTTTGCTGTATTGCTGCTCTCCCCAAAGCTGTTAAAATATCCACATACACACACACACTCCTCTACTTTAACATGGGAAACTTAACTGAGGATGAAAAAGGGCAAAACTTAGGACATAATGTACGTAAACCAAAAACAAGCCATCCAACTAGCATTCTAACTCCTCATTGCGGTTTCAGAAGTCAACACGGTTTTTATAATCAACTGTATGAATGGCTATGCATGTGGAGAACAGAGCCAATAATTTTTCTAAGCCCCCTGCATGCTATCAGTTGATGTCTTGAGGCATGACCTTGTGAATCTGCCATGTCCTGGGGTAATAGCCTGCTGTATCATAAGATAATCATGATCAAGGTGTTTGAGGTAAACTGTGTTCTGTTTATTTCTAAAGTTGGCTGCTGCATAGGTAACTTTAATTTTTTGTGTGTTAAAAGTAAGCAACTCCACTGAATGCACAATGCATTAGAATTCAATATGTGTGGCTTCAGGTATGCACTTCCAAAAAACAATGTCATAACAAATCAAGAATTCAATTGGGTAGAGGCAAAGTGCAATTTTGTAAGTATCATGTCCCTCTTTTCTTTGGCCACCAATACTCCCTCCCTCCCTCCCTAGAAAAAAATGACATTACAGTTTGCTGAAAAATTTCAAGAAGAACCTACAAAATGCACTATAGCCTACAAGCCAGCAAAGTATTGTTATTCTGAGCATTTGACTACGCCTCTGGAGACCAGATATTGAATACCTGTTTGTATACGGTCCCAATTTAAAGTGCACACCTTTAAAAAAGCCCTGAAAGGTTTGGGACCTGCCTATCTTTGCGACCGCATCTTCCCAAATGAACCGACACAAGCCCTAAGATCTGCCAGAGAGACCTTCCTCTCGCTTCCGTCTCCTTCTCACTGGTGGCCCCCTAGCTCTGGAACTCATTCCCCAAGGAGATTTGACAAGCCCCCACTATGTCCGTCTTTCACAGGGATTTGAAAACGTGTATGTTCCAGTGTGCATTTGAATGATTATTAGTCCCTATTTATGGATGTCCAGCCCTAATTTACTGATAATGTTGTATTCAGCACTTTACCCCCAGCCCTGGCCCTATAATTTGCTTTTCGCACAAGCACATGCCCTGCCCTCTCTAATCTGATCATGCTCGCCATATTCCTGGTTACTGGTTGTTGAGGTTGGTTTGATACACTTTTACTATGCTTTTATACTTTGCCATTCTTAATTGTTTTAATTAGATGGTTTATGTCAGGGCTGTCCAACTGCCGGCCCTGTAGGTGTTTTGGACTTCAACTCCCAGAAATCCTAGCCAGTTTACCAGCTGTTACAATTTCTGGGATTTGAAGTCCAAAACACCTGCAGGGCCGGCAGTTGGACAGCCCTGGTTTATGTCATATGATATTATCTTTTTGACCGTGTTTTAGGTGGAAAATTTTGTTGTATGCTGGGCTTGGTCCCCATGTAAGCTACCCTGAATCTCTTTGGGGAGATGGTGGCAGGGTATGAAAATAGTTTCCAACAGACCTCACAACCTTTGAAGATGCCTGCCATAGATGCAGGCAAAACGTCAGGAGAGAATGCTTCTGGAATATGGCCATACAGCCTGGAAAACACATAACAACCCAGTGATTCTGGCCATGAAAGCCTTCAATCTATTATATAAATGGGTTCACATCATGTGATGTATACATCAAACAAAGAAACCTTACAACGCAGAAACACAATACTTGCCAACAGAAATAGGCCTCAAGCAAGGTACGTTTGTAGCAAAGAAACTTTCCCCCCCAAAACCTAAAAGGCCCCCAAAACAACGAGTAAAAATAAAACTACATTTACCAGCATCCTCCGGGGCAGCCAAAGACTCACCCAGCCGCTACATTCTGAACAACATGATTGGCTGCCAATAAGGGCGGATTTGCATAACTGCTGCACTGGCCAGCCAGCATGAAAATTCCGATCCATATTAAACTGCCAAAACAGAATAAGGAAAAGGCCTGAGCCAATCCCCAACACAAACACCAAAATCACTTGCACCCGAAAATTTACACACCAAAAAATCACAGATCACGCCCAAAAATGACAGTAAGGCTTCATTAACTTGATTTCCCTAACTAGCCCTCACTTACTGGGAAGCTGTTTACGCTCTAAATTGACAGTAAGACTTCATTAACTTGATTTCCCTAACTAGCCCTCACTTACTGGGAAGCTGTTTATGCTCTGAATTGACAGTAAGACTTCATTAACTTGATTCTCCCGACTAGGCCTCAGCTCATTGGACATTGTGTATGGCCTGAATTGACAGTAAGGCTTCATTAACTTGCTGTTCCTAACTAGGCCTCAGCTCATGGGACATTGTGTATGGCCTGAATTTACAGTAACCTACCTTGGCACACAGAACCCCGACCATGCATGATGGGACTTAAAGTACCACCATGGAAAATGGGATTTGTAGTACTTCAAAACCCATCATTCCCCACAGACCACTGTGTCCAAGAACCAAGACCGATAAAGACCCAACTTGGCACACCATGCCCCCCATGACCCACACTCCATCCAACTGCGGTTTAGAGGAGGGCACAACGTGGATGATTGGACTTTCTCGCATCTCCTAAAAAGGGCACAGCAACGCGTGCCGGGTACAGCTAGTAATATATAAAAATAAAGTAGTAGTAGTAGTTATCATATCATCATCATTACAGGGTGACTTTGGGCAAATCAGACTCTCTCAACTACAAAGGAAAGTAAAGCCAACTTCCCTCTGAACACATCTTGCAAAGAAAGCCCTATAATAGGTTTATCTTAGGGTCTCCATATGTTAGAAATAACTTGAAGCCACATAACAATGACAAAGTGGAATTGTATTTCCAAGTTCATGCTTCTGAGTTTTGGAGACAGAAAATGGCATAGTAGAGAAGGACCTGGAGACCAAACGGATGCCAAACTTGCCAAAGAACCCCATCCTGGATGTTGGCTGCACAATATCTTGTAAAAGGAAAAGAACCTAAACTAAAGAAAAACAACTCAGGCAGAAAGAGTAATGATGAGGGGCTGATTTATAACACAAGTTTAGAAAGTGCAACATAATTCTTTCTTTCTTTAGTGAGGTGGACAAATCACAAGGCTTTTGCTGAAATAAATGCATACATATACACCAAGTTATTCCAAAATGCAACAAACAATGTTGAACTTCATTTTTAATTTACAAGATCTGGTATGTGGCATGGTAACATTGCAATGGATTTCAGAAGTTGTTCCTTAGGATCTTTTTCACATGCTTTTCATTGTTGATAATTATATGATAATTCCATTGGATGACTCAGAGATGCTAAAAAGATATTCTCTTAAGGCAATTTCTTGATTCTGCCACACAATTCTATGGTATGCTTCCATGGATAATTGAGTCATGCTGGAGGACCTAGAAATGCTAGAAAAGTGATATCTCTAAGCATGATCTAGATCATGCAAGGCCCACAGACCAAATCCATCCTGGCACATCATTTTATCTGCCCCATGAGGATTTCAATGCTAGGGAAACATACTTAAATTTATACAGTCTTACAATTACAATCAGCCTACTGAAGGCAACCATAAGGCTGATGTGGCCCTTGGTGAAAATAAGCTTGACTCCCTTGTTCAAGGTCCTACAGCACAATTCCATAGTATGCTTCCATTGGAAGTTGTTCATTTCAATAAGATTTCCTATTATATGTAATTTCCAAGTATGTCCAAGAACATATTATTAATGAAAATGGGGGGTCATATAATATTTGTTAGAGAACCAAAAACTGATAGAGAATTCTGAATTATACATATTGGCAATATTGGTAATGTGCTATAATAGTTATTGTGTATTAAAATTATTTTTTTAATGTAGGCGTGTATGTATGTATGTCACAGTGCCTAGAAAACAGGATCACCGAAGTATTACATCAAATGTTTTGGTTTGGCCTCCTTCATCTGCTCCAAATCAAAGTATGCTGTAACCATGATAGCAGTGACAGACCACAGAGAACATAATATTCTGAACTGTTTCACCTACAACAGATAAATTATTGTAACTTTCATTTTCCAGGGTGAAGCCATATGTTGTTAAGTGTTGAGAATTAATGCAGTTTGACCCCATTTTAACTGCCAAGGCTCAATACTATGGAACTCTAAGATTTGTAGTATGATGAGGCACCAGTACTCTCAGGCAAACAAAATGAAAGGTCGCATAAAATTACAATTCCTATGATTCCATAGCCATGATAGTTAAAGTAGTGTCACACTGCATTAATTTTACAGTGCTGATGCAACCTGAATTTCAAGCAATTTCACAGGCACAGATAGGGACTTCTTGGTCCCTTTCCACACAGCTGTATAAAATTCACATTGAACTGGATTATATGGCAGTGTGAATTTAGATAATCCAGTTCAAAGCAGATATTGTGAATGATCTGCCTTGATATTCTGGTAGCCTTCAGATAACTGAAAAATTATTTAAAACTCTTTTTTTAAAATAGTGGCTATACTGTTTATTATTGTAATGTTTTCAAATATTTTGTAAAATTATTTTGAATTGTGTGCCTTTCAAGTTCTATTTTGGAAAGAAAGGAAGAGTACAAATACAGCTGATCATAATGTCTGCACTAAACTCTTGGTTGTTTTAAATCTGGAAAATACTTTCAGATAAGCTAGGTTTTATCTATTTGGATGCTGCTAAATTCATTTTTGTTGCAATAGACTAAAATAGCTGGACAAATGGGGACGACGACTATGTAACACTAACAAAAAAGCTATATGCCCAGATTCATACATATGTTTTCTCATTTTGTTCCTTCTGTTCCTGCCTCTTCTTAAATGAATAAAATAAAGTACAGACATGCCACAGATACAGATCCCCCCCAAGAAGCTTGTTTCTATTTCCACCTATAAAATGTTGGAAGCAAGTGATCTTTTCATCTCCTGAAGCTCCAGGCCACAAAAGCTAAATGCCACAATGGATTTGTTGGCCTTTCACGGGTTTCATGAGATGCTCTCGCACAGCAGTACCAGCATTGCCTGAAACACAAAACCTAGTTTGCTTTTCAAGTAGTAAAGAAAGCATTGAAAAAGAAAACAGCAACATTACTGCAGAGCTATGTTGTGCTCGGGTGCCCCAACAACTCTTAGAAAAATGTCATCAGTACTAGGTTTCTCATAATGTTGTATTAAGATCAAAAGACACCTGCCCGATCACCAGCTCAGGCATAGGCAAAATGGGATACAATGCGAAACACATCGATGCTGCTGGAGAAATCTAGTCACCCCACAGTCTACCAGCATGTAGGTATAGAAATATGTATGACTGTTTTCCCACCTGCATTTCACTGAAAAAAGTAAAGGGAGCAGACTAATGACATCAGTACATCTTCCATAACTATACATCATGAACAGAGGAGCTGGAGTACTGCTACTTTCAGTCAATCTTTATGGTTAATCACATCACATTTTCTTGGTTGTTTTTTTATTATCCATAGGTAAAGGTAAAGGTTTTCCCCTGACTGCATCATTACTTTCTCCCTGGAGCGGTCCCATTGATCTACTCACAATTACACGGTTTTGAACTACTAGGTTGGCAGAAGCTGTGGCTAACAGCGGTAGTTCATGCCACTCCCCGGAATCGAACCTGTGACCTTTTGGTCAGCAAGTTCAGCAGCACAGCGGTTTAAGCCACTGCGCCACTGGGCGCTCCCAGTGAACATGAAGGGTTTACTATATTTTATTATTCATAAAAGTATAAAATACTTTTTAAAATGCCTTTAGTTTTTCAGGCATTATGAAATCACAAAGATCTCTTACTTTTTTCTTATCTATAGTCACAGCCAGTCCTCAACATTTGTGAGTTTAATTTTTTTCAGGTTTATTTGTAGATTTCATTAATATTTAGATCCTGTAATATGCCTCCGTAAGATTGTACTGGAGGACCTAGAGAAGTGTTACCGTGTTTCCCCCGAAAAGTCCCCCTACGTTTCTTTTCCCCCCGAAAAGTCCCCTACGTCTTACTTTCGGGGTACGTCTTATATAAAGTAAGACGTACCCCGCCGCCACGCCCACACCGCCGGCGCCACGCCGCCGCCGCAATCGGCCCCATCGGCCGCGGCACACCTCCGCGACACCTTTCTGCGCGTGTGCGGCCGGCGGCGCACGCCGCAGTCTTAGTCGCTTCCAAGTGCTCCTGCCGCTGGCTCAAAGCGGCAGGCGCGCTTGAGCAACTGCGCCTGCGCCGCTGGCGCGCACGCGCAGGAACGTTCCTGAGCGTGCGCCGGCGGCGCATGCGCAGTCTTAGTCGCTTCCAAGCGCACCTGTCGCTTTGGAGCCAGCGCGGTGCATGTGCCGGTGGCGCAAGTCTTAGTCGCTTCAAGTGCGCCTGCCGCGGCAGGCGCGCTGGAAGCGACTAAGACTGCGTAAGACGGCGCGCAGGCAGAAAAGATGCGCCCGCGGAGGTGTGCCGCGGCCGATGGGGCCGATTCTTGCGCGGTGTGGGCGCAGGGCGGCGGCGGTGTGGGCGTGGCGGCGAAACGTCTTACTTTATATAAGACGTACCCGAAAGTAAGACGTGAGGGGACTTTTCGGGGAAAAGAAACGTAGGGGACTTTTTTTTCGGGGAAACACGATAACAGTTTCTTAGTTTCGGGGTACGGCTTATATTACGTCTTACAATCGGGGGTGTCTTACTATCGGGGAAACATGGTATCTCAGGTTAAAAAAGATAGTTTATTTATTTACTATATTTATACCCTGCTCTTCCCACCCCGAAGGCAGTAATAAGCTTATAAGTAGGCAGTAATTCAATGCAGTATATACAGAACATCAATAAAATAAACATTATATTAAAGTGATACAAATTATAAACATCTAAACATAAAACCAATTATATAAACCACATAATCCAAAATCATAGTCCAGGAGCCGTTCCGGTCATAATTGCACTTATTCCATATCACCATTGCACTGAATTTACTGTACAAAGGATTGATCCCACATCCACATTTTTAATTTTTTCCTGAAGGTCAGGAAGGTGGGGGCTGCTCTGATTTCGCTGGAGAGGGTGTTCCATAGCTAAGGGGCCACCACTGGGAAAGCCCTGTCTCTCATCCCCACCAACCGTGCCTGCAAAGAAGGTGGGGCCAAGAGCAGGGCCTCTCCAAAAAATATTAACCTCCAAGATGGTTCATAGAACCCCCTATTTCATGGGGGTCCTGCACCTCTACCTGCAGTGAAAATGAAGGGTTTACTATATTTTTAATAGTAGCCAGTTTTCTTACTTTAACCAATCATTGCCAACACAATATCTGAAAGAACACATTTGTATTGATAGCTTGCATAGGTTCTTGTAAGCAAGACCAATAAAATGTCAGCTTCTGAAAATATAGTCATATTCGTTTGTATAAGTACCAGGAGATACACTGACTGAATGGGAGGAGTTTCTGAAGAAATTGAAATGTCATCTTGGATGTATGTAGTTCTCTCTTAAAACCAAGACTTATTTTATGACCACTTTACCATTTCATCAGAGGTAAGATGCATCAAACACTTGGCCATTGCATCTCTTTGGGCTGGATCCATGATCAGTTCTCCCCGGGAGTCACCAACAATCAGTTCTGGCCATAAGGATCCCTCTTCCCTCTTAATCAACGAAATCTCCAAACTGCAAAGATATAAGAGATGGACAGGTTGGAAGACCAGAGAAATGGATCTTTTATGTAGTCAACTGAGCAGAACTCGTACAGATATTTTGAGCAACTCAAAATATTTAGAATGGCATGATACGTCAGCAGGTTTTAAATTAAAATATAACTACATTTAAATGTGTCAAATGGTAGAAATAACTTTTTGCAGCATTCTTTTTTGAGCTAAAACGAAAAATCCACAGTATAATATTTCTAAGATACTATATGCATTTATCATGTAATAATTAAGATTTTTCCTTCTCTAGGATATTTATTTTTTCCTCATGCACAAAATCACCTAAATATTTATAATAAGGGTATACTGAGCAGCCAATACTGTTCATATCATTATTAAACAGCAAGAACACAGGAAGCTGACCTATGTCAAATCAGAACCTTTGTCTATTGAGTTGAAACTGGTCTACATTGATTTTTAGAGACCGTGCAGCATTTCTGACAGGAGGCCTTCCCTCCTCTGTTTCAAGATGCCAAAGATCTATTTGAAAGTAATTGATTTTACAGCAGGCCATGGCAGATTTGTGGAGACTCAGATCTCAAAAATTATGGGCAGGCTTTTAATATTTAAAGAAGGAAAAAAATGTAATACTTGATTGCATATAAACAGAGGTCAGGAGCAATCAATAAAGACATTCTTTCCACCAAGTAAGTAAGCCTCTCTCACTGTGGCCCAAATCTTAAGGACCAATGGGTCTATTGGAAACCATTAGAGAAGGACCTGCAAAATAACAAAGCAAAATGCTTTACTTACATGGCATTTCATCACAACCTGATTATTACTGAGCCATGCACATTAATCATTTAGCTGCTTATGTGCCTTTCTTTGCAATCGTTCTAAAAAGAACCACAGAACTTTAAATGTGCCAGCTTTTCTTCTGTGAAAGCCTATACTGGCGGTGAATAAAACTTTACAAACCCCCCCTTTTTGTAAAAAACTGTGCAATGAGAAGTGAAAGCTATGATGACAAAATTTACAATGAATGGGCAAAACACAGCTGTGGCATGACTGGTGCTACTTGGGCAATCTAGAGCAATTCCACGTCAGTTATGAAAACAAGATTAAAATCTTCCATAGGTAATATAAACAGACACCTAAAAACAAGGAAGATCGATCCTCCAATCTGTAACTTCCCACTGAGTTATCCATCTTCATCACAGCTGCAAAACTGAACCCAGCATAAAAACTTACTCTTCCTTCTGAATTCCATTTATTTAAACAATTTCCGGTTCTTTAGTACTTGCAGCTGCATTCTAGATGTAATAACTGAACGTAACAGCAGCAAAAAAGCCATCAAGCCAGGCATCTTGTTTGAAACGGTGGACAGCCAGGTGCTTGCACTAAGTGCACGATTGAGAGCCTGCTTTGGTGGCTACATCCCATAACTTCCATTTACATCTGAATCTCTGATTGAGTAGTAAAATTGTTATATAAAAACTAGTCCCCTTGGGAAAGTGAATACATCTAATACTGATATAAGACTTTAACTTCTAAGAGGTAAAGGTTTCCCCTGATATTAAGTCTAGTCGTGTCTGACTTTGGGGGTTGTGCTCATCTCCATTTCTAAACTGAAGAGCTGGTGTTGTCCGTAGACACCTCCATGGTCATGTGGCTGTTAGGAATTGTGGGAGTTGAAGTCCAAAACATATGGAGGGCTGAAGTTTGCCCATGCCCACTATATAGTACACACATTGCAAAAAGGGTACTGATTTATTGTGAGAATTTGCACCAAAAGAACCATAAATTAATATAAGCTTTGGCCCAGAAGAGCGTCCAGTGCTGGGACCCATTTAATGGAAGTGACTTTTACTGAGTTAGAAGGTCCATCCACTTCAGAATTGTCTGCACCACAGATAAGGAAACTGTGGTACTTCTGGTATAGTTAAAAGTCCATCTCCTATCAGTCATGCCAGGGGTCAGGGATGAAGAGAGTTGTAGTTCAGCAGCTTCTGGAAAACCATAGCTTTCCCATCTCTAAGTTTGTATAGCTCAGGGCTGTCCAACTTCTACCGGACCTATGGCCGGAATTCCGGTCACTGATCACCTGGGGGGCCAAGCCCCCGGCTCCGCCCCCTCCCCGGCTCCGCCCCTCCCCACCCCCGGCTCCGCAAAATATACAATTAAATATATTACTAATAAAAAAGGGAGATGGATGGATGGAATACATAAGGGGCAAAATATACAATTAAATATATTACTAATAACAAGATATACAATTAAATATATTACTAATAAAAAGGGAGATGGATGGATGGAATACATAAGGGGCAAAATATGCAATTAAATATATTATTAATAAAAAAGCGAGATGGATGGATGGATGGAATACATAAGGGGCAAAATATACAATTAAATATATTACTAATAAAAAAGGGAGATGGATGGATGGAATATATAAGGGGCAAAATATACAATTAAATATCTTACTAATAACAAAGGGAGATGGATGGATGGAATACATAAGGGGCAAAATATACAATTAAATATATTACTAATAACAAAATATACAATTAAATATATTACTAATAACAAAGGGAGATGGATGGATGGAATACATAAGGGGCAAAATATACAATTAAATATATTACTAATAACAAAATATACAATTAAATATATTACTAATAACAAAATATACAATTAAATATATTACTAATAACAAAGGGAGATGGATGGATGGAATACATAAGGGGCAAAATATACAATTAAATATATTACTAATAACAAAGGGAGCCCCCTGCTTCAGCCTACCTTCCCAAACGGATCCAGGAGTAGCCGGACCACGAGAGAGGCGACGACCGACCGAGCCAGGAGCCGAAGAAGGATGGAGAGATCGCGTCCAAGTGGGCCGCAGGGCTTCAGTTGCCGAGATTCCGGCAACAGGAGGAGTCTCGCGAGACTACACCAGCCACGCGGGATTTCGATATCAACGCAGGCGTGATCTCGCGTTGAGATCGAATCCATGTGTAGCTGGCGTAGTCTCGCGAGACTACGCCAACTACACACAGGATTTCGATCTCAATGTGAAATCACACCTGCGTTGACATCGAAATCCCGCGTGACTGGCGTAGTCTCGCGAGATTTCCTCCGAAACCCGGAAGTGAGTAATTTTTTTATTATTATTTAATTTATTTTTCAATTTTTATTTTTTATTAAAAAGATTAGCGGGCTGTAGGAAAGGGGCTGGGGGGCCGTGTACGGCCCACGGGCCGCCTGTTGGACAGGCCCGGTATAGCTCAATGTCTCACACAGTGGCCCCACTGCTAGCTCTACTTAGCAATCTGGGGATTAGTTCTGGGACCTTTGGCAGGTAAAGTAGGTCTTCTAGCATTCAGGAGGCATCTAAACTGCAGAATTAATGCCCTTTGACACCACTTTAACTACCATGGCTCAATATAATTATAGGAGTTATAATTATACAAGTTGTAATTATATCACCGGAGCCCCCAGTGGTGCAGCAGGTTAAACCGCTGAGCTGCTGAACTTGCTGATTGAAAGGTCAGTGGTTTGAATCTGGGGAGCAGAGTGAGCTCCCTCTGTTAGCCCAAGCTTCTGCCAACCTAGCAGTTCGAAAACATGCAAATGTGAGTAGATCAATAGGTACCACTTTGGCAGGAAGGTAACAGAGGTCCATGCAGTCACACCGGCCACATGACCTTGCAGGCATCTATGGACAACGCTGGCTCTTCGGCTTAGAAATTGAGATGAGCCCTATCCCTCAGAGTTAGACACAATTAGATTTAATGTCAAGTGAAACCTTTACCTATTAAAAATTATACAAGACCTTTAATCTTCTCTGCCAAAAGGTGCAGGTGTTTCACCAAATTATAACTACAACAATAAAAGAGCATTGAGCTATGGCAGTTGGTATCAAATTTTGAACCTTGAATTATAACTTTTCCCTATATCTTCTAAAAAAAATTCCCAGTAAACATTAAGAATTACTATTTCTTCTGAGTAGAATTTCAGGGTGGTAGAATGGGAAGGGAGACAGAGATTTACAAGAGTGCTTTCCAATGCTCATGTAGAGTCAAAGGAATGCAATCTGTTTCCCAGGACCTTGCTTCAGTTCTCTAAAATAGAAAACCATCACAACAGACTTGTTTCTAAAGGTTTACATCAGGAGGTTAAGCAAAAGCAGATTTGTTGTCGAAACCAATCCCTTAATGAGCTGTGTTGAGAACAAAAGCTAGCCAAATTATACTGGGACCCTGACAGCTGAAGGCACTACGCCAGTGACAGGAACAGCATTGAAATATTCCTACTACTTTCAGCAAGTGAATTTAGATAAATTATTTTTGCACGCCAATCAATTACAATAAAACACTACTTGTTTTTCCATGCTTTAGATGATCATATCTCAAGCGAAGGTGTACTCAGAGCAATTTATTCAATCTCACTGGGATAGGTTCTGACTAGCTACTTAATTCTGGTCACAATATTTCAAAGTGCTGGGAATGACTTATGAAGCCTCACACAACTCGGGTTCAGGCTATTTGAAGGACCCTATCTCCCTTTATGAATCCATTAGAGTTTTAAAATCATCTTAAGAGGCTCTTTTCTTAGTCCCATGACCTTCTCAGGCTCTTTTGGTGGTAACAAGAAAGACAATCTTGTTCTTTAATTGCTTTCTAGATAACATTATTGTAATACTTCCACTAAATTTTTGTGTAGTTTTTAATCTGTCTTGTTTTAGATATGTTGCTAGCCATCTTGAGGCCCATTATTGAAAAGGTGGTATAAAAATGAATAAACTACTAATAACAAAAACATCTGTTCAGCCGCAGGTTACCTGGATAATTGATAACCGAGCCTCTCTTATATAAATGCAAATGGAAATGCCCTGTGGATGTATATGCAAACGCCTGAATGCACAAACTATTTAATTCTTCAACTATAACTTTTAATCATAAAGTAGAAACCTCTCCTAGAGAGAGGCTGAATCTCAGAAATTGAGGGTATACAGACTTGCAGCAAGAAACTGGAAGAGTTGCTGTGGAATCCAACGGCATATGTAATATTTTGGATCCAAATGTAACTCAGCAAAATGCTGGCTGAATAATGCATTTTTTTAGATTGGCAGATAACATCCCCTTGGATACTAAACAGCATTAGTTAAACTATATGCAACAATAATATGGGATATGATGGCTAAGAAATAACTAAAAGGAATGAAAGGAACTAGATAGGCATGGATATCTGAATAAAACCTGTTTATTCAAAGGTAGCATTCCTCTACTTATACTAGATCATTGGGGACAAAAGTAAGGGAGGGCTGATATTTCTCAAAATGATATAGCTAGTAGTCATGGGCTGGGTTACCCCTTCATATGTTTATTTCGTGTTTTCATACCAATCCATCCATTTGGGTGACACAGAACGGTACAACCTCCTCGGGAATGGAAACATCAGTGAAACAAAACAAAAACAAAAAAAAGGGAGGGAAAATGGTAGCAGTTTTTTCCAGCTGATTTTCGGCGCGCCTGCTGTAGGCCCTGCCAGCTACAGTGTATGCTCTTAGGCCAACTGGCAGGGCCTACTTCCAAGCACCGAGCGCTCAATGCTCATAGGCCCAGCTAGCAGAGCATAAAGCCAGGCGGCAGGCATTTGGCACACTCGGCTGTAGGCCCTGGCAGGCCCTGGCATTTTGCTGCCTAAGGTCCGAAAATCTTCTCTTTTTTGGGACCTCATTTATATAGGTGCACGTTTTTGGAAGCAGCAGATGGAAATGGGGCCATATGAATCGGACAAACTGAAAAGATAGCAATTCCATACGAATGCATGAAACGAATAGCTAGTAGGGCTGTGCAAATTTTTCGTTAGTCGTCATAAGTCAAATCAAATTTGTTAAATTCATATTTAAAATGTGATATCTGACACATGGGTGTGGCCCACACCAAAAACTTAAGAATCAAAACTTACCCAATACTTTAAATTTTGTAAACCTCGGGTGCCTCCCAAAGTCAGTTTTATTTTCAGGGCAAGCAAGCAAAGCAAAGTCAAAAAGGCTGCCATTCTTCTTTAAATTAATGCCTCTCACCATTAGGAGAGGGAAGCAGCTGGGAAAAATCAGAGTTCACTGGGAAAGACACTGAGAAAGCATGGAATTCTGGGAAAGGTAGTTTGGGAAGGCGAGGAGCCCTATTCCAGAGAAGCCAAAAGGCCCTGCCCTAAAATACATTTCCCAGAAATCTTCTCAGCATCACAAAGCCCCAATCAGGATAAAGGAGAGAACTGTCCCTCCGCAGCAGCAGCCAGACACAATTCCAATAAATTGTTGAATCTACAAAGAGGAGGACTGGTACTTCTAGTAAGTATTTATTTATTTTGAGCATTTATATCCCGTCCTTCTCACCTCCAAAGAGGGACTCAGGGCGGCTTACAACAGGCAACCATTAGATGCCAACATAATACATTAAAAACCACAGTTAAAATTAACAACGATTAAAATAATTATAAACAATTCAATTTAAAAACAGTTCACCGGTTCAAAATCATAGTCCAGGTTCATCTCTGTGCTGGGCTAAGAAGAAATCCCTAAAAGGAAGTTCTATTAGTTAACAAGAGACATTTAATGAGATTGCTGTTGTGGCTTTTTTATAAAAAGGTTTTGTCAAAATTTCAAAAAAACAAAACAAAAACCACTAAAATCAGTAGATGTATGAATATTTCTGAAAGTTAGGGAAAATAATCCCATTATCTTGTGTAATTGTAGAGAAAATTCAAGGAGATAGCTCTTGTAGGTTTTTTTTACATGGTGTTTATAAAAACTTTGAAAATTCCTCAAAATTCATGATGAAGGAGACTCATTGAGTTGCAGAAGAAACGTCAGGAGAGAATGCTACCCAAGCATAGGCTAGGCATAGAGAAAAGGCAGAGTTAGCAAGCACGCTAGAGAACAGCAGTGATTGGTTTAGAAGGGAAGCCACACCATTGGTTGTCCTGGTGCATTACAATTGGTTTAGAAAAACACCATGTGCCCTTTGTTTACTAGACAGTGATTGGTCTAGGAGACATCACATGTGTTAGCCTAATGAAACACCCACTTGGCTGGTCCGTGGGAAAGCTTATCAGAAAAGTAACAATATAGGGACAATCTACGCACATAGACAAAGCTTTAATAACTGGTCAGGAAAATAAATTGCGCAATGTCTGTTAGCCAATGAATTATTAGATTACCTAATGCACTGTTAATTGGTTAGAATCAGAAGCACACCATAAGTGTTAGCCAGTGAAATGAATGAATGAGGCAGTGCTTAAACTGACCCTGATGCTTGTATAAATATGTGCCTCACAAGAGGGAGGGGCCGCCCCCTTGATGCACCATGTTGTGCCGGACGGACCCGCAGCTGTGGAAACAAAGTAAACTGAGCTTTCTGAGAAATCCTGTTGTCTGTCTCCTCCTTCTACTGCGTCTGCACGAGCAGCCTGCCTTGTGGGGGTATGGTAATCTGCTACAATGGATACGTGAATTTTTCTGAAACTTGAAGGGCTAATAGTGATAAATGTATTCTACCACTGCAGCAAGTGTCACTCCAATAGCTGTAAAAGTGAGGGAGTAAGGAGCCCCTGAAATTTCCTCACTTGCACAATTACTATAATGAAAAAGTAACAAATTTTTGTTACTCTTGTTATATTGATGAAATTTTCCCTAACTATACTTTAGAAACAAAACGCCAGCACCCCTTAATTTGGTAATGAGTTTTGAAACTTTTTTTTCATCCATCGCACAGCTCTAGTAGCTAGGTATGTAATTTTGGATTAGACTCTTACTGTCACAGCAGCACTCTACTCTTAAATTCTTCATGCTCATGAGCTGATTCAAGAATTAGTCAAACTAACTTGTCTCATTACTTTTAATGGATCTGATGAAAACATAGCTATATCTGGATCCAATACTATCTTAACATAAGCTTGATTCTTGTATATACAGTGTTCCCACACTTATTGCGGATGTTAAGTGAAAATCCACGAAGTAGGGACACTATAGATGTATATTGAGTTCCAAGGGTGAGGCAGAAGTGAGGAGAGATTTAAAGGCACCACACACCTTGGGGGGAGGGGTAGCTATCTCTGCTTTGCTTTGCAGTCTCTCTCCCGAGAAGGAGGGTGACACCCCCTCCCACACTCCATCGTTGCGAGTAGGCAGGATTAGAACACTACTCTGGGCAATGGCAACCATTCATAAACTGGGAGGCAAAACCCCCTGAAACAACGAGTCCGCAAAAAGCGAACTACGAAGTAGCAAGGGAACACTGTAAATTGAATTTCTCACATGCATAAACTAGCAAATTTGTTTTTGTACATATAGGAGCCCTCAGTGGCAAAATGGGTTAAACCTTGTGCTGGCAGGGTTAAAGACCAACAGGTCGGAGTTTCGAATCCGGGGAGAGTGCAGATGTGCTCCCTCTGTCAGTTCTAGCTCCCCATGAAGGGACATGAGAGAAGTCTCCAACAAGGATGGTAAAACATCAAAACAGCTGGGCATCCTTGCAGACGGCCAATTCTCTCACACCAAAAGTGACTTGCAGTTTCTCAAGTCCCTCCTGACATTAAAAAAAAGCTTCTGTACAACTGATAGAATGTAGAATTTCAATGACGAAAGTCATTGTGAAATGGCTATTGTACCATTTACCACAGTATATTTCTCTTGTCCCATGTACACATAGTCCTGGCTCTACCATTAAATCAATTTAATGGTAGAGCCAGTGAAGCAACTACCTCAAGTAGAACATATGGGAAAGCAGCTGCCCCACAAGTCCCTTCTCAGATTTTGTTTTTCTTAACTAGAAGAACAAAGCCTCCTAAACTACTGCCCCAATATTTGGGAGAACCAGAAGGTATTAACCTGTTGCCAGGGGATACAATGTTTTTTTTGTCTCAGGCAACAAAATGCCTCAGTCCAACTTGGTATGGATACAGATCTGTCCTGCAAGCAAAACATTTAAGGCTATTAAACACTTTAAAAACAAAAACCATAATTCTCAAAGGACAGCTATCTATGCCTTAATGTGAAAGAAATCTCTAAATTATCTTTAGTAATCTGAGCTAAAGGACCTTTGTTTTCAGACTGCTGTCTGCATCATTAGTCTGAAACCACTGCTAGAAGCCTAATGAAAGATGTTATTCTATTTTCTTATTAGATATAAATGGTTAAACTACACTGGCATCCAGCTGATACTGAATGAGTGAAGACTATTCTTTTGTTATACATCCCAGTATCTGACTTTTATTTTGCAGCGGCCAGAACCCCAACTTTTAGAAGTGGTACAGGTTGGGTCTTGCTCCGCTACTTTCAGCCATTTGGCAAGGGAATGGTCATGGTGATTATGGATCCTGTGTATTGATCTACAAAAAGTCCATATGAAAAGTATGCACCAAGGAAGGGAAAAGTTCAGAGGCACCTGGCAGTTATGAACTTAAAGAATGTTGGAAAGCTTTGGATGCCCAACCAATCCTTGCCGTGCCTGCCTTTTGCGCCCCATTTCCAGAGTGTCTGTCTCACCTCACTATTGCCAGGTTTAAGGACAGCATGACATCCAAAATCCAAAGAGCGCTGGTCTCAAATATTTCGGCCAAGTAATACTCAACCAGTATACAATATAACATTGTGATACATTTTATAAAACAAACAATTTATTTCCTACCTCTCTTGTTAATTATCTGTCCCATACATTACCAGGCTAGTCTTTAGCACAGCTGGTTAATCACTAGCAGCAATAATCACTGCTGACTGGAAGGTGGCAAGTTCGAAGCCTAAGTCAGGTTTGAGCTCCCAGGTGTTAATAGCCCAGCTTACTGTTCACCTAAGTAGTTTGAAAACAGCTGAGCTGTGAGTAGAGAAATTAGGGACCACTTAAAGTGGGGAGGTTAATTTATGACAACACAAAAATTCCAGAGATCAAAGAGCAAGGAGGAAATACTAAGATCAAAGGTTCATCACAATAGTGGATTAAGCGACAGCTCCCCAGTGGCTGGAATCGAACAACTTCCAAGAGCTGAAGTAGGAAAAAATGCTGAATTATCTCTGTCAGCGGTATGTCTTGTACGTCTAAAAATGGCGTTGAATGTTTGCTGTGTATGTGTGCATTATGATCAGCCCTGAGTCCACTTTGGGGTGAGAAGGGTGGAATATAAATACTGTAAGTAAGTAAGTAAATAAATAAATAGTAAACTACTGACTTGTTTATTAAATGTAAATGGAATGCCATCTGCTCAAGAAATTGATTTTTCTCTGTTTCAGCAGTGGGGTATATGTATGTATATGCATTTTCAGAACAAGTAAAAATAATATGCACTTGAAGAAGATGGGCTCAACATTAGCATTCTGAACACGTTGGGCTCAACATTAGCACTCTGAACACACTGAATCTCATTTGATTTTAGCAGAACTGGGCCTTGTTTATACTTGAATGTACAAAATACTATCAGGAATCTCCAGTTAGGGCTTGGAAAGAATCCTTCCAGAAACCGTGGAGAGCAACTACTGCAAACAATATTGGGCTGGGAGGATCAATAGTCTGGCTCAAAATGCAGCTTCCTATTTCCTATGCTGCTGCTTCTGACTTTTAACCATGCTCAAGATCTCAAAGGCAGGACATGGAATAATAATAATAATAATAATAATACTTTAATATTTGTGAGTCGCCCTCCACCGGCGGTGCTCCGGGCGACTTACAACAGTTAAAACCCTAGGGTGAACAATGTACAACAGTTTAAAAACATGGAATATGAACAGGAGGGGTGGCTCAGGTAGTCCAGGTACCGAGCCAGTCCCGAACGCTAGGCGGAAGAGCCAGCTTCAAGGCTGGCCGGAATCCAGATAGAGTCGGAGAGGCTCTGAGGGTGGCGGCAGTGAGTTCCAAGTCGAAGGGGCCGCGACGGAGAAGGCTCTCCGCCGAGTTTCCGCCTCCCAGATCTCTGGGAGGAATAGGAAATAACTTTGTAGAATGAATGACTGCCAGTTAGATGATCTAAACCAGTGGTTCTCAACCTGTGGGTCCCCAGCTGTTTTGGCCTTCAATTCCCAGAAATCCCAACAACTGGTAAACTGGCTGGAATTGTAGGCCAAAATACCTGGGGACCACAGGCTGAGAACCACTGATCTACAACAATGATTCTCAACCTCTAGTCTCCCAAGTGTTTTGGACTTCAATTCCCAGAAGCCCCAGCTACTTTGCACTATGATTCTGGACAACGAAGTCCACAAAACACCTGGAAGACCCAATTTTAGGAAACACTGGTCTACTTAGATCAGAATTTTAAAAAGAAAGAGGGAAAAGAAAAAAAAGTCAAGAACAGAAAAAGAGAACTAGAATATATATACATACAGTATATAATTTTGTACCCTGACCTTCTCACATCCAATGAGAGACATAAAAAAGAGACATAGATCAAAAGAAAAAGAAGAAGTTGGTATCAGGTTTTCTTTTTAAATCATATCACTTTCTCTAAAATTACAGTGTCCTAAAGAGCTTCTTCTGTCCTTAAGCAACTTTAAAAAGTACGCCTCGTCGGCTCAAGAGACATGTATTGCTGGAGTTGCTGGACCGAGAAACAAATTGATTTTCAAGTCAAGTGCTGGCTGCAATATTAAATATTCTGGAAATAGCCTATTCTTAATCCTAGCCAGAAGGCTAAAAACTAAGAGTGTCTAGATGGCAATGGTTTAAGTTTTTTTAAAAAACATAATAGTAGCTGTATATTTTATACTCTGAGCTGCCACACCATGCTACACAGAAGTATAAAAATAACTATATCCCTACTTTAGGGGGGGGGGGGGGGAGACAGTTTTGCAGGGGAAAGAAAAAAATGAATCCAACTAAAAGGAAGCATGCTCCTGTTTTCCACAGTATTGGAGAGACTATGCCTCTATTTCAGAAAAAAAAATCTCCCAACTTTCAAATATGGTCAGCTATGAGATGTTTGTGAAGATGAAATCAAAGAGACGGATGTAAAAGATCAGTTTTCTTTTTATGATCACTTAAAAAACATTCCTTTTTTCAGTTCTATGTAGAATGTAAGACAACAAATCTCTGGGAAAGCCGGAAAGATTACATGATTTTAGCTATGCACATTTAGCACGGATGGAGTGTAAAAAGTTCATAAAGTTCAAGTTGCCACTTTTAAAGAACCGCTATGAAGTTGGGTTACATATCCAGATTTTCTGAAATAATGTCAGACATAGCAATCAGTGATGGCCTGCTTAAATTATTGTAACTGAAGTTTCAATCAAGACAAAGAAAAAAAAGAACCAATGTAATTTTCACACACTTGTTCTCAAATCAGAGAGAAAACCCTCCAAATGCATGAAATACATTCCCCCAAGAATGTCTGAATTATGTATTGTTCCAAATAACTCTATTTCCTTCTGGCTTGGTGGGTGTATTAGGGATTACACCCCATGGAAGATCAAAGGCAATTGGTCCCTGTCTCCTACACTGTGGCCCACCCCAATGTACAAAATTCAAAACCTAAAATACAAGATAAATCCAAAATATTGAAATGATGCATTCTTAAAACGCAAGGGAAATGTCCACCCTTTCTTAGTATTCATTTTGTTTACATTCCTCTTTTCTCCTAAGACAGTGTTTCTCAACTTGGAGGTTGGGGTCCCTTGGGGGGGGGGGGGTTGCGAGTGGGTGTCAGAGGAGTCACCAAAGACCATCCGAAAACATAGTATTTTCTGTTGGTATGGGGATTCTGTGTGGGAACTTTGGCCCAATTCTATCATTGGTGGGGTTCAGAATGCTCTTTGATTGTAAGTGAACTACAAATCCCAGCAACAATAACTCCCAAATGCCAAGGTCTAGTTTCCCAAAACTCCACCAGTGTTCACATTTGGGCATATTTAGTATTCGTGCCAAGTTTGGTCCAGGTCCATCATTGTTTTGAGTCCACAGTGCGTTCTGGATGTAGGTGAACTACAACACCAAAGCTCGAGGTCAATGCCCACCAAACCCTTCCAGTTTTTCTGTTGGTCACGTGAGTTCTGTGTGTCAAGTTTGGTTCTATTCCATCATTGGTGGATTTCAGAATATTCTTTGATTGCAGGTGAACTGTAAATCCCAGTGACTACAACTCCCAAATGATACAATCAATCTCCCCACAACCCCACCAGTATTTAAATTTGGGCATACGGGGTATTTGGTCCAATGAATGAAGATACATCCTGCATAATAGATATTTACATTATGATTCATAGCAGTAGCAAATTTACAGTTATGAAGTAGCAATGGAAATAATGTTATGGTTGGGGGTCACCACAACATAAGGAACTGTATTCAGGGGTCGCGGCATTAGGAAGGTTGAGAACCACTGTCCTAAGGAGAATTCAGAGGCTACCTATCAGAGGTGACAAGAATAAACCAGATGGTTCTGTTCCAGTATAGTGTGGTTTCGTATGTTCCTGTCTAGAATATGCTGTTTCCATACTCTTACCCTTGAGTAATAATGTCACGAGTATGAAATATTAAGAGAACACCTTGAAGTGAGTAGGCTGTAAAGATAAATAGGCAAAGTGCTGCTTCCAGACAATTCCTTGTTCAGATTCATAAGACTGAATTGTTTTAGATTATTTGTCTTTCTTCTGAAATATTGATTTGGACAGTGAGAGACCATGAACAGCGCCGGGCCTGCAAGAGGATTTTATTCAGCTTGACCTCAGATTTCATGAAGATCATAGTCTTACTTTTAGGATGGAAGAACAGAATCATTAAATAGTATGTTCTTGATGCTGCATGCCACTTTGAATTCCATTTTGGGAGAAAGGTAGAATAGCAAATAGGGAGAAAGAGAGAGGTAGATAGACAGTTAGACAGACTGAGCGGTATAGAGGGATAATAGAGAGGACATTCAATTAAAACACTTTTTAAAATAAATAAATAAATTACGAAACTTAACATATTAAAACAGCACACTCAGTTACATCCTTGTCAAGATTGAAGGTCTGTTTAAACAAGATTTCTTTGCCTGCCAACAAAAAGACAGCCAATTGGAGAGATCAAACGTTCCTTGAGATTTCCAAAGCTCAGGGACTTTGTTGTATGCCACCTTGAATCTCATTCTAGGGTATCAAGGGACTTCCAAAACCGAGGAGCAACCACTGAGAAGGCTTTCTCTTGCATGTCAAGTGAGTGTAGATAGTGTAGACCTAAGTCATATAGGAGCCCTCAGTGGCGTGGTGGGTTAAATCACTGAGCTGCTGAACTTACTGACCGAAAGTTCGGTGGTTCGAATCTAGGAAGCAGGGTGAGCTCCCACTGTTAGGCCCAGCTACTGCCAACCTATCAGTTCAAAAACACGCAAATATGAGTAGATCAATAGGTACGACTTCAGTGGGAAAGTAATAGCACTCCATCCAGTCATGCTGGCCACATGACCTAGGTGTCTATGGACAACACCTGCTCTTCAGCTTAGAAATGGAGATTAGCACCACCCCCAAGAGTCAGACATGACTAGACTTAATGTCAAGGGGAAACTTTTACCTTCACCTTTTAAAGTCATATATGAGTGTATGCATAGCACACACCAGCACATTGAATTGCATCCAAAAATGGATTGGTAACCAAGGAAGCTGTTTCAGCAATGGTGTTGTATGCTAACTATAACCAGATGTGCATCTTTGCCATTGTGGACAGAGCATCAGAAGAATTTTAGAAACAAGGCAAGCAAGCCAAGCTCCCTCCCCAAAGTTGGAGCTGGAAAGAACTGCAGAATGATCCACTTTTCAGTTCCACAGGTCAAAGGTTGGGAAGAAGGTGCTCATTATATTCAGAGGCAAGAGGACATTACCAAGTGGAAAATGCAGAAGTGTGTACTTTATATGGTTGAAATCTAAGTACTGCTATTACAGCCATTTATGATAATTCAGAAAACTAATTTAAATCTGAATAACTGTCTTTACTCTTTCAAGGGAGGCTTTTAAGGTCAGATCTAGTGCTATCAGGAGAAGAATCAATCTTTCTGTTATATGCCCCTATAAATTTTCTTTTAAGAGATGGAAGGCCCATGACAATTGCATGCAATGAAGTATGGGATGCTACTGGAGGAAAGGTGGTAATATCTTAAATCAAGCTCTGCTTGTGGGGGAAAATGAATTATGGTTAACTTTAGCCAACTCCTGAAGAAGTCCTGATCCCAAGTCATTATATACATTTCCTAGCCCTTGGGGAGGCTATTGTTGAAAGCAGAATTTACGTGTACAAAGTTTTTTCCATTAACAAACACATTATTACATTATTTCTCAACACAAAGGTTTTGAAACTGTCCTGATTTTCAAAGGCAGTTTGGCTTGGTAAGAAGGTGTACACAGAGAAGAGAAAAAAGAGTCAGAAATCTGGATATAGAGAGTTGTATTGTAGTTCTCTCAAATTTAACTCTGAATACGAGAATAGAAGGATACTAGGCTGCTGGCTTCTTTAACCTATGGTACAAAATGGCCTTTCATGGTACAAAATAGATCATGGAATCATAGAGTTGGAAGAGACAACACCCTGCTAAGAAGCAGGAAAATTGCATTCAAAGCACCCCTGGCAGATGGCCATCCAGCCTCTGTTTAAAAGCTTCCAAAGAAGGAGCCTCCACCACATTCCGGGAACAGCTCTCACAGTCAGGAAGTTCTTCCTAATGTTCAAATGGAATCTCCTTTCCTCTCACATATTTATATGGCTATATTCAACTCAAATAATCAATATCTAGTAGCTGTAGTATAGAAAGAGGTTATCAGTTGTCTACAATTCAATTCTACATTTGTTTCATTGGTGATTTAGGCTTCAATTTACTAACCAGATCAGGGTATATAGTACTGAGGGAAGATTTTCAGATCCCATCTACTCTGACCATTTAATCCACTTCGAAGCTAACTTCAAATGGTGGCAGCCAGACATTAAGCTTCCACACAAGTATGTGAAAGGAAGCCCTTCAATGTACATCAGTGCTCTGTGGTTTGTGTAATCAACATCCGAGTCTCAAATTGGTTCAGAATCATCTGCAAAACAAAACCACTTTCTTTATACTATTTTGAAATTGCATTAAATGGTCAGTGTAGATGGGGCTTTTGTCCCATAACTATAACAGGTATGTTTAGTTTATTTATTTATTGTGTCAGAAGTGAGTTGAGGGTACAATTAAAATGCATTTAAAAACACAAAGTTAAAAAGTTGGTATTATATTAAATGTCTTTTGACCAGAAACTGGCCACTTGGAGTGCCTCTGGTGTCACTGTGAGAAGGTCCTCCATTGTGCACAATATCTGAGGATGCCAGCCATAGATGCAGGCGAAACGTCAGGAGAGAATGCTTCTAGAACATGGCCATATAGCTCGAAAAACCTACAACAACCCAGTGATTCCAGTCATGAAAGCCTTCGACAAAGCTTTGGATCTTTTATTGGTTGTACCTGATGCAGCTTTTAATGGGGTATGTGGCGTTTCTCTTTTATTTGTGTTTTAAATGTATTTCCAAAACTACATTTTACTTGTGTTTTTAGCGTGTGTCTTTTAAACAAAACCATAGTTTATTTTTTCTAACTGTTGTACTAACTGCTATTTTTCCTCCATAACATGTTTTAAATGTTTTGACTTGCCTTGCATCCTGTGCTGGGAGAAAGACATGATATAATTAAATCAACATATACCATACTGATTACCTATTTTCTTTTATGATCCATGTGGAGCTTTCATGATCAATCCGTGAAAAAAGGGTTCCTTCCAACACAGGAGGGTTTGGACTTTTCAGTGTTACACTCAGATGATCGGGAGAAAAATGCACTTGGATGGCCTCCTTGGTGAAGTCATCAGGTAAGGGAAAAGTGATTGTCAAATCCTCTTCTGTCTGCTGCCAGTAGTACAGAGGCCCTACAAAAGGCAATACATGTTACCCCTACATGTTACCAGTGAATATGAAATACATCCCCCAAACAATTAAGTATGCCATAGAAGTGTCTTAAGGAAACCAGGAGCTTCACAGTAAAGAAAAAGACAGCCAAAGAATAGTAGTTATTGGAACACTTGTTACATTTATATCCTGTCTCTCCTCCAATAATCTCAAAGTGGAGTAAATTAGTACTACTCAAAGTGGTCCATGGATAGCGTTCAGTCCCTGTGAGTTTCTATGAATTAAAGAACTAATTGTAGCCAATGGGAACAAAGATGATCCCAGTCCCTGGCACTCAGGAAAAAATATTGCTTGCTTTTTTGAGCACCAAAAAAGTAAAACCTATGAGGAAGGTAATTTACATAAAACATAAACAGTGAGCTAGATTACTGTGTTGTACTGTCAAAGCAGCCTCCCAGCTGCTCACTGCAGTCTCAGAAGTTAGCACTGTGTCTTATAATCAATTGTATGCAGTGTTATGCATGTGGAGAAGAGAAGCAATACATTTTCTAAATCCCCTGCATGTTATCAGTTTGTCTTGAGGCACAACCTTGTGAATCTGCCAAATCCTAGGGTAACAGTCTGCCATATCCTGAGATAATGGCCAGCAAGCTGTTGAGCTTTTTAAGCAAATTCCATTTTGCTTATTTCTAACGCTGGCTGCTGCATAGGCAACTTTAAAAGCTTTCTGCTATAACTTTTAATATAAATGTATGGCTTCAGGTTTAAATTCCCAAATAAAAATGCCACAACAAATAAAAGTACAGCGTTTCCTCGCTACTTTGCAGTTCGCTTTTTCTGGACTTGCTGTTTTTGCCTCCCAGTTTATGAATGGTTGCTGTTGCCCAGAGCGGCATTCTAAACCTGCCTCCTGGCAACGATGGAGTGTGGAAGGGGGCTTCACTCTCCCCCTCAGGAGAGAGGCAACCAATCAAGAGAGATTGCAAAGCAAAGCAGAGATAGCTAGCAAAAAAAGGTCTGCGCTGCCTTTCAATCTCTCCTCACTTCTGCCACACCCTTGGAACTCGATATACATGTGTGGGATTCAAAGCGGTGTTCTTGCATGGCAGAATGGGGTTGGAATGGCTGGCCCTTGGGGTCTCTTCCAACTCCATGATTCTATGTTTGTAATACCCAATAGAAGAATGCATGGCTCGAAAAGACCCTCTGCCTCCTCTATTTAATATCGCAGCCCTGACATCCTTCCTTCATCTCATAAAATATATGTTGTATTTAATCAGGCTTTTGCAAATGAACATCAACCAAGTACAGAGCTTGTTACTAGTTGTGCTTTTCCTAGAGATGTGTTTCAATAATTGTTTTCAATTATTTTAGTACCCTGTCTTGTTTTGTACATTTTGCCTTTTTCTAATTAAAATTACTGTGAGCCATCTTGAGTCCCACATTTGAGAAAAGACAGAAAACAAATCCACTTAATCACCACTGAATATATCAGTATTTCTGCAGTCTCAGACTAAAAATCAGGCTGTAGCTCTGAAGCCAAAATACTTTTTTGGAAGGAATTTTGATGGCCTGAGATGGTGAAATGCAATGGACATGTTTAAACATTTTTAGGGTTGTCTAATTTTAAATTCATTTTTACAAAAATAAAATAAAATCCGGAGAGGTGGCAATGGAAAGTAAATGATTATGATCAAATTTACCTTTCTTATTTTCTTCTGCTTTCTCCTTCTCACTTTCATCACAGTTGCTCTCATTGTCCTTTGCAAGTGTGTACGGCTTGTAAGAAATAACCATAAGTCCATCTCCACTCGGTTCTATAGCTGCATAATGAGGAACTGACTTCCCTTGAAGAACTCGCCGCTTGCAGATTTCGTACCCTTGATCACCTGGTTATTAAAAGCCTCATTAGAATTTTCTGATTTTCACAAGTTTTTATAAAGACAAATATTCAGTCAGAACGATTGCTGATTCCCCCCCCACACACACACACCACACTGAGCCTACACAATCTTGATCATCATCAATGCACAGACACAATAAAAAAAGTCTTAACATTTCTTGTATAACACAATATTATTTGCATGACAAAGTGTAAAGGATTTCTTATGTGATTTAAATAATAATATTAATAATTTTGCATAGCACTGTGGGTGGGTGCTAGAGGGCTACAAGAGCGACTGTTTCTAGAATCTAATTCTGTTTCCATCTCAGCAATAGTCATGTTGTTTTTAATACTCAAAATGAGCACCTGTCCCGTTCAGTAAAAGAAGTCAAATATACTGTAGGTTCTTCCAATTATACTCCTCAGGTAAAAACATTCTAGGTTTTCTAACATGACTGTATGGTTGAATACTACTAGAAGCTGACCACAGAATCACACTGGATGACATTGCCCATAGAATCATACTGTATTACAGCTAGAGGGAAGGTTTTTAATCAAGTATGTACACAATTACAACCACAAAAGTCAAAACTGTAAATATACAACTATACTTCTTTACCCAGTATATCCAATCAATGGTTCCCAGAACTGAGCTGTAGGCACACTATATACACAGGGGTCTCACACTCCTACATTTTCTCATTGGGGCTGAATACAGTTCAGTAAAACTGGATGGCTTCACAGAGATGATGAAGTGAAAATGAAAGTTTATTATTGAGAACTGAGTGAAAGGACTGAAACAGGTTGTGTCACAAATGATTTTCTTCCTAAAAATAAAATTAAAATCAATATACAGCAGTTTCGGCAAAGTCAGAACAGCCTCATATTCCTCTTGCTGCCCCTAAAGAAAAACTATGATGCAGTCAGCCCCCAGTATGCAGATTCTGCATCCATGAAGTGAACCACCCACAGCTTGAAAAATACCCCGCTCACACAAAAACAAACACAAAAGCAAACTTTGATTTTTTCATTTTATACAGGGAACACCATTTTACTTTTGCATTGTATATATTGAAACTTGGGCATCCACAGGGTGAATGCAACTAAACTTCAGCAGATGCCAAGGGCCTGGTGTTTGATGGACTTCTCCTTTTTCACATTTATTGATCATAATTAAAATTGTCTTCCAAAATATTCTTAAAAGAACAAACATGACTGTTATCTGAAACTGTTAAGATAATTAGATGCCAACAATAGCTACAAGACAGGATAAGAAAGGAAGGCTGCATTAATGTTTATCCTAAGGTTCTTTACAACAGCAGGTCATCTATTCTAGGAGACAACTCCTCAGCAACAGAGAAACTGAGCCAGTGCCCGAAGGCATCAGGAGACAGATTCATACTTCCTTGATCTTAGTTAACTTCTATGTGAAATCCCAAGGAACTATGTATCTGGATTTTTAAAAGAATACATTTGAAGAAATGTGACTCCAATTGTGATAAGTATATGAATAGTACAGACAGTCCCCAAGTTACAAACATCCAACTTCCAAATGACTCATAGTTAAGTAAAGGGCTGAGACAACAGGAAGTGAGAGAAATCTACCTCTTGGAAGGGAAATTCTCTCCTGAAAGAGTTATCATGGGGAAAAGCTATCTCCACTGAATCTCTTTCATCAATCCTTGTTTCCATAACAAGCCAAATTTTTCGAAACCTATTATCATAGGGAAAGAAAGTGAAGTGAAATTTTTTGAACAGGGACACAGACAGCAAAACACAGAGGTATTATCGCTTTCCTATGCTATTCAAAACTAAATGGTATATATATTTGGCTCAAGTTAAAATTTAAAAATGCTCTTATTCCAACTTACAACAAATTCAGCATAAGAACAAAACTACAGAACCTATCTTGTTTGTAACTTGGGGACTGTGTATGTGAATAGTATGATCCTGGGTTTGCCTCCAGAATTCTTGAGAAAGATCTGACATTTTGAATGTCTTATGCACGGAAGCTACGGTATAAGGACTACAATGGGAACATCTCAAAAGGCAGGAAAGTGAGGGGGCAGGTTGTTCATAGAATTATAGAGTTAGAAGAGGCCTCATGGGTCATCCTGTCCAACCCCTGCCAAGAAGCAGGAAAATTGTCAGAGTGTGATTTTCAAATGTTTCAGCAATTCAACTATTGTAGAAGATGCTGTGTTGTGTAACCAGGCATGTACAGGGTTAAAACAGCACAAGTGGTGTCCAGCACTGTTTTGACCTTCAGCTGTGTAAACATACTGATAAGGGAGACGCTGAGCTTTTTGAGTTAGTCGCCATGTGGATTCTGCTGTGAGGTGCAAGCTGCTGAATTGCTCTGTGTGAGAATGCTTTACTTTGCTCACTTAATCAATAAAAGAACTTTTTAAGTTCAGACCTGGCTTCGCTTCATCACTGGTGCGCGGACAAAAATCACATTCAAAGCACCCCTGATAGATGGCCATCCAGCCTCTGTTTAAAAGCCTCTAAAGAAAGAGCCTCCACCAAACTCCAGGGCAGAGTTCCACTGCTGAACAGCTCTCACAATCATGAAGTTCTTCCTAACGTTCAGGTGGAATCTCCTTTCCTGTAGCTTGAAGCCATTGTTCCACTGCGTCCTAGTCCCCAGGGCAGCAGAAAACAAACTTGCTCCCTCCTCCCTATTACTTCCCCTCACATATTTATACATGGCTATCATGTCTCCTCTCAGCCTTCTCTTCTACAAGCTAAACATACCCAGTTCTTTAATACACTTCTCGTAGGACATGGTCTCCAGATCTTTGATCATTTTAGTCACCCTCCCTGGACACATTCCAATCTTGGCTACATCTCCCTTTAATTGTGGTGCTCAGACTTTGACACAATATTTCAGGTGTGGTCTAATCAAGGCAGAATAGAGGGGTAGCATGACTTCCCTGGATCTAGAAACTATACTCCTATTTATGCAGGCCAAAATCCCATTGGCTTTTTAAAGCTGCTGCATGAAATGTTGGCTCATGTTTAACTTGTTGTCCACGATGACTCCAATATCGTTTTCACATGTACTGCTATCAAGCCAGATATCTCCCATTCTGTATCTTTGCATTTTATTTTTTCTGCCTAAGTGGAGTATCTTGCAGTTGTCCCTGTTGAACTTCTTTTTGTTGGTTCTGGCCCATCTCTCTATTCTGTTAAGATCCTTTTGAATTCCGCTCCTGTCTTCAGGAGTATGAACTATCCCTCCCAATTTGGTGTTGTCTGCAAACTTCATGATTGTGCCTTCTAACTCTTTATCTAAGTCATTAATAAAGAATGTTGAATGAAACTGGGCCCAGGATGGAATCCTGCGGCACTCCGCTCGTCACTTCTCTTTAGGATGAAGAGGAAGCATTGGTGAGCACCCTTTGGGTTCGTTCACTTAACCAATTACAGATCCACCTAACTGTAGTTTTGCCTAGCCCACATTTGACTAGTTTGTTTGCCAGAAGGTCAGTTCTTAGCCAATTGGTGACGAAGTACCCCACAACTGGCAAAGCTGAGGCACACATGGCTTTTGTACTCCATCAGCTCCTGTAAAACCTTGTGATAGGATCAACATACGGTCACCATAAATCGGAAACTTGAAAAAATTTAAAAACATGCAATGACAACAAAGTTAGCCAGAATCACTGAAATGTCAACTTCACAAATATGTACATTTTAATGAATTTTTCCTTATGCAATAAATGGAAAATCAAGAGAAGTACTCACCTTCCTTAGCCGTTTTCACAATTGTAACCCACTCCAAGGAGACATAGAACCCACTCCCTTGTATGTCTGACTCATCTTTTTCAACTCTGAGAAGTAAAACGCCCACTGAATGCGTATCTGACTGCAGGAAGGAGATGCTGTGAACTACAATGAAGGGACTCTCAAATTCTTCATTGAGTAGTATCTAGAGGAGAGAAGGGTTCTTGTAAGTTACTGGTTTCTGAATGGGCAATACATGATTTAGAGATCAAACAAGAAACTCAAGGCTATATTAGATCTGTTTCTGTCGCCCAATTCCAGCCTAGGTTTTTGAGGATTTACTACTTTGAGGAGTACTAAGGTAAAGGTAAAGGTTTTCCCCTGACATTATGTCCAGTCGTGTCCGACTCTGGGGGTTGGTGCTCATCTCCATGTCTAAGTCAAAGAGCCAGCGTTGTCTGTAGACACTTCCAAGGTCATGACTGCATGGAGCGCTGTTATCTTCCTGCTGGAGTGGTACATTTGCATGTTTTGGCAGAAACTGGGCCTAACAGCGGGAGCTCACACCACTCCCCGGCTTTGAACCTGCAACCTTTCGGTAAACAAGTTAGCAGCTCAGCGGTTTAACCCACTGCGCCACCGGGGGCTCTTTGAGGAGTACTACTGATGGAATATACATTCTACAGTGGGCCCTCAATATCCATAGGAAAATGGTTCCAGTACCTTTCGCAGCTATAAAAGCCACGGGTAATCAAGTCCTTTACAGAGAGGGGCATAAAAGTGCCTTGGAGTGTCATGCATTCATTGTTGTTGTTGCCCTGCTTTCTTCTCTGAATTAAGACCCCAAACAGCTTTCTCTCCCTCCCCTGAGAACCAAGCTTTCCTTCCTGGCAATAAGGCAAGCTAAGAGAATTCACGGATGCCCAATAAAACTGCTTTTGATGTGATTTTATGACCAGTGGCATCTAAACCCAATTTGTGTTAATACAATACTCACAAATTTCTTTGGCTGCATATATTAATATCCAGTTCTCTCAGTGAGTTCAGCTGCAGATTTATGATGTGTGAACAAAATCAAATTTCACATTTCAAGAAACAACTAAATAACAGAGCTTGACTGAAAGGAACACTTCGGTGAAGAAGAACGACCAAAAGAAACACTTCTGAATGCATATTTCTAAGGCTCACAATCTTTTATGCTCAATCTTTGCTCCATTTCTTGTCAAGTGCACCCTTATACAGAACAATTGATGTAGTACCATCAGAGGTAACAGGAGAGACCACCTGTCAACAGTGAATGGATTTGCTTACAGAAATTCTATTCCTGACATTTCAAACAGCAGCACTGAGGAACAACTGCTATAAGTCACAGTGGGCAGTAATGGGATACCTATTTAAGTTAGAATAAGGCTACCTCATGTATATATATAATTTTGATCAAAAAGATAAGACTTCCTATTTTTATATTTTGATGTTCATGGCCTCAAACCTATTGTTAGTCCCTATGACCATGGAAGCTTTTAAAGAAAGGCTAGATGACCATCTGTCAGGGGTGCTTTGATTGTGCTTTTCCTGCATGGCAAAGGGTTGGACTGGATGGCCCCTGGGAGACCTCTTCCAATCTTATGATTATATGACTCTGGAGACCAGGCTTAAATTCTTGCTCAGCCATGAAAACCCACTGTGTGACCTCGGGCAAGTCATGCACTCTCAGCCTCAGAAAGCTCCCATGACAGATTCACCTTAGGCTTGCCATAGGTTAGACATGATTTGAAGGCACACAACAGCAACAACAAACTGGAGTGGGTCTGTGGAATCAGTGGAATGCAGGCAAGTTCTAAGTCAACCTTCAACAGCTGATGCAATGGGTCTCCTCTAGCCAAGATCACTAGTAGCATTGACATCTATTGCAACTGTACATCTGATTTCCAGATGCAAGGAAGCCACTACAGTGAGTGGTCCCTGCCTTATATTGTTATAGAAATTCCCCATCCCAGAGTTGTGTTTGGCCTCAGTTCTCCAAAGGTTCATGCGCATTTTTGCAATGCATGCAAGTTGGATTGATTTGATTTCCTTTTTGAGAATTAGGTCTTTCTAATTTTAGCATTAATAAGCTCCCTGGAGTCTTGGCATTTTCATTTGTTACGTGTGTTTTTGTTATATTTTACCTGGCATATGCTTAAACAATGGTTTTGTGCCACTTTATGATAAATGAGATTTGTTTTGATGACATTTTAATAAGTTTATCCTTATTGAAACCGAGAATAAACATCAAACCTCAATGGCAGCTATTGGGAACTAGATACTGGACATTTGACCTAGAATCATAGAACTGGAAGGGACCATAAAGGCAGTCTAATCCAACCCCCTTCCATGCAAGAACACAGAATGAAATCATCCATGGAAGATGCCCTCCACTGAAACACCTCCAAAGATCAAGAGTGCATCACCCAATGAGGCAATCTATTCTAAACAATTCTTTCCAGCATTTAGGTGGAATCTCTTTTATTGTCTCAATAAGTCACAATTGATGCCAATTGAACATCACTTCACATTAAAAAAGGGTGGTAAAGCCACGATGATAAGGCTCACTAAATAAGGTACACTTTTCATGCAACATATTCAGCTACAAAAAATTGAAAATATAGTGGAATACTACATTGCTTTGTTGGGCTCTGCTGCAGGAGAGACCCTGGGGCCTGAGTATTTGCCATCCAGCTTTGTTGCCTCCTCAGCCCTGGGCTTACTCACAAGGAGACCATGAGGCTAGCAGCTGCGACCCACTGCATCTAGCACAGGGCTGTCCAACTGGCGGCCCGGGGGCCGTACACGCCCCCCCCCGCCCCTTGGGCACGGCCCCCTACCCTCCTGCAAGAAATAAAATGTTTGTAAAAATATTTTTAAAATTTTTTTTAGTTAAAAATATTTTTATTATTATTTTATTATTATTATTTGGTCCCGCCCCTTGGCTTTCCATTGGCCCCCTCCTCTTCTACTGGGGGAGGGAGGGAGTGACGTCTCTCGGGCCCCGCTCGTGATTGGAGGAGGAAGGCAGCTCTGTGTGCGCGCCCCTCCTCCTTGCGCCAGGCCTGGAGGCGCGAAAAGCCTCTCCCGAGCGCCATCTGGGAAGGGCTGGGAAGGGGCGAATTCTCCCGCCCGCCGCATCCTCGGGCCCTTCGCCTTCTTCCTCTTGCCTGCCTTCCTCCCTCGATCCCCCCTCCCTCCAGTCTCTCTCTCTCTCGCTTCAGCCAGGCGTCAGCAGGGCAGAGGCTTGGATACCAAAAAGGGAATGGCCAAACTGGGTGAAAAGCATCTAATATTAATTATTTCTAAAAGTATTTCTCAGAATCCAAGTCACAATTATGAAAGAACAGACCTTATTCAATACAAATATATTTAGTTCATCCAAAATAACTAGTAACTAACAGTTAATGTGCCCATTCAAAGATTGTATACGGACATCTGCACACACAAGCTTTGAATGGGCACATTAGCTGTTAGTTACTCGTTATTTTGGATGAACTAAATATATTTGTATTGAATAAGGTCTGTTCTTTCATAATTGTGACTTGGATTCTGAGAAATACTTTTAGAAATAATTAATATTAGATGCTTTTCACCCAGTTCGGCCATTCCCTTTTTGGTATCCAAGCAAGCGAGGCTTGGAAGGGACCAGGAAGCCTCGAGTGTTTGCCCCGTGCCTCTGCTGAAGCGAGAGAGGGAGGGAGAGAGAGAGAGAGACGGGAGGGAGGGGGGATCGAGGGAGGAAGGCTTAGCGGCTCTAGACTTAGCCTGCCTTCATTTTCTGCTTGCTTGGATGCTGGGAGTTCTGAGAATGCTGGGAGTTGTAGTCTGCCCAGGCGCCGCGCCAGCACTCTCGCTCAGCAGAGTCTGAGCTTGTAAGTAAGAAGACTCCCAACTCCTGTGACTGGGCTGGGTGCGACCTCACAACCCCTGAGGATGCCTGCCATAGGTGCAGGCGAAACGTCAGGAGAGAATGCTTCAAGAACATGTGCGTACAGCCCGGAAAACCTACAACAACCCAGCTCAAGGGGAGTTGTAGCTTCATTATTTTCATTGCTACTTCATAACTGTATTTATGTGTGTGTGTGTGGGGGGGGGGGTGATTCTGTCATTTGGAAGTTGTAGTTGCTGGGATTTATAGTTCACCTACAATCAAAGAGCATTCTGAACTCACCAACAATGGAATTGAAACAAACTTGGCACTCAAAATTTCCATAACCAACAGCAAATACTGGAAGGGTTTGGTGGGCATTGACCTTGAGTTTGGGAGTTGTAGTTCACCTACATCCAGAGAGCACTATAGACTCAACAAGGATGGATCTGGACCACATTTGACACAAATCCTCAATATACCCAAATGTGAACACTGGTGGAGTTTGGGGAAGATAGAATTGGAAGTAACACCATTATTATTATTATACACACATAATTATTATAATATCTTATGTGAGTTTAATAATAATAACAATAATGGGTGGCTGTGAGTTTCCTGGGCTGCCTGGCCATGTCCCAGAAGCATTCTCTCCTGACGTTTCACCCACGTTTCACGCTAGAAACACCAGGAGAGAATAATGCTTCTGGGATATATGGCTGTGTGGAAGGGCCCTGGGTTATCTGAGGCCATATCCACACAGCTGAATAAAATCCCATGTTATCTGCTTTAAATATATATATATATATATCTAGTATTTATATTCCACCTTTCTCACCCCACAGGGATTACAATGTACACATACATGGCAAACATTCTATGCCATAGACACACAACACATATAGACAGTCAGTCAGAGGATATTTAACATTCCAACTTCTGGCCACCAGGGGAGCTGTCGCTTCACTGTCCATCTGCGACACTGATGAAGTACTTGTCGCATTCCCCGCATGCTTTTTGCTGGAGATTTTTATGGCCTTGTAAATGTTGTTACACAAAATTTTGTCACACATAGGTGGTACCTAAATTTCCTACTTGACAGATGCAACTGTCTTTTGGTCAACAACAAGCTACACGAAGTATAACTGTTTTATACTTTGAAATGTTATATTTATTATGTGTATGTATAATGCGGCCGTGAGTTTTGCCCTTCAGGGTGAGAAGAGTGGGGTATAAATATAGTAAATAAATAAATAATTTTGCCCCATGAATTCAAGAATTTCTGATAATGTGTAGCTACAGTTTCAGTTCTGTTCTCCAAGCTGAATATGTGAATTACAAGGCATCCTTCATCCTCCTCAGCCCAGTCCAGGAGAACGGTTCTTATTCTATCAGACTTTGTTTCTTTTCTACACATTCCCAGTTTTATATGTAGGATTGTCTTTTCCACCAAACACAGTCCTATCTTCATTGACAAGTTTTTTTCTGTCCCAAATTACTGAATATTGAGTTTTAAATTTTGTATTTGTTTCACTTTTTGCTCCTTAAACTGCTCAGAGTATATTTGTCAATGAGTTGTCATATAAATATAAGGTTAATAAATAAATGTATCTTCTAGTAGTTTTTCCCAGATTGCTATGACTCTTGCAGTCTTGAGGATAGCATGGCTCAAGTACCATGTTGTTATATAAAGGAAAGCTGTGACCTTTTAAAAAGAAGGAACAAAACAGAAAGTGCTTACCTTATATACGAATGTATACATCTAGGAATTTTAGTAAAAAAATCAACCCCAGAAACCTGGGTTGAATTATCCTTTTAGTCAATTTTAGTACTGTACCTTATTTTAGGAAAAAAGGGAATCATACCCTTTTCAAAGTAGAATGGCAAAAGATAAGCACTTCACCCATCCAAGGAGAACCAAAATGAAACAACAACCCCCTCTATTTTCTGCACCATGACACCATTTCCAGTCTTTTCTAAATAGTGGTGGTTTCCCTCCGAGGTGGCATTGGTGGATTTCCTCTATACCAAATGACCCTTGATTTATCCATGGGTCATATTATAATCCATAAATTTGGCCCCAAATCTGTCCTTACATATGAAGTCAATTTATACATGGGTAGATACGGTAATCCAAAGAGTTATTATAAACAGGAAGGGTGGCCCGCAGCAAAGAGGACAGTAGCTCCACCAAGGACATCCTCAAACATCTTGGGGTACACAAAAGCTGGAATCCAAAGCTCATTCTAAGTAGTAACAGAGGGAAAAGTTACCAGAAACATGCAGTGCTTACTTCCCACTTTTCACAGGAGTCGTTCCCCCGCTTGCCTGTCCGAATGAGATACAGTCTCCCTGTTCCATCTGAAAGGGTGGCCCAGGTGGAAGACGTGAAATGTATTGATGCACACAGGCGGTTATCACAAGCTGTCAAGTCTGCAGGGAGCCTGAACACTTCTCTTGGCTTTTTTAAGGCAGTTTCCTGTAAGAAGAAAGGGAACACAGAGCTGGGGCGATAAGACAACTCATATATCCTGATAGCAAGTTTATTTCTGAGGCTATGGGGCATGTAAGAGAAAGATAAATGACTGCACAAAGTTTGTTAAATACTTTTTTGATTTCCCTTGTCAGTGGGGACACTGGCTGGAAGATTCTGGACACAATAATCCAAAGAAGTACTGTTTCTCCAAATACTTTTCTTCTCATGTATCCTCAGATTTGCATAACACAGAGATTTGTTTAACAAAAGAGAGACACCCCCCCCCCCCCCGCCAATTTCAGAGGGTCAGAGGGTCAATTACATAGGAGAATTGCTAAAAAAAAGTGTTCTCTTTAGGAATTTCTATGTCTTCCAGAATTTTTCTATGATCAACACAAATATCAAATCCAAAAATGTGAAGGTCAGACTATATTCTTCAAATGTTTACTTGACCCTAAGATTAAACATGCCATGGCAAATAACTAATAGATACTAGTAAAATTGTTAAAGAATTAATATTATATTGCTCTAAAAGTGAATTTCTAGTCTCGCCTGTTGAGAGCATAGAAAGAAATCCTTTACGGACTCCAGTTCCCGGAATCCCTTAGCCAGCATGGCCAAAGGAGAAACTTTACCAAACTCTGGCTTCAACTCTGGATGGAACTTCCTGTTGTCTTCATGTCCTCTTTTTTCAAAAACATTATCTACCTAGCCACTATAGAAACAGGAAAGCCAGGCTGTATGAAAGCTTGAAATCCAGATTGTATGAAAGCTTGGTTTGATCTTGTTTCTAGCAAAAATGAAGGCAATCTATCAGCCTGTTCTAATCTAGCAGAGTAGCTGAGATAGTGACACATTTAGATATATGCTATACTGGGGAAGAGCTGCTGTATGCATAGATTAGCGTCATTGTAAACTGCAGTACAAGCACATAAAAGTGAACTACAGTGATGTTCAATGTCGATATTAGCAAAATGGGATCAGAAGTGGAGCTATGCCTTCGTAACCATGTTGTAAACTGAGCAATAGGTTCAATGGCATAGTAGTCATCATAGTGCTATGGGTCCCACTGCACAATGGGAAACTGCACGAGAAGCCCCTATACCTGCCATCACAATTCACTAAAAAGGTTGTGAGTCCTATCAAGGATACACCTACATCTTCATAAAGTTATGTGGCATAGGCTCTTGGCTATTCTATTTTTCTTCATTTCCAGAATCCTTTATCATGAATAGTAATACACCTTGAATATTCCTTATGCAGAAATCCCAAATCTGAAATGCTCCAAAATCCAAATCTGTCCACCTAGGTGGCTTAGATAGTGACATGTTTGCTTTCTGATAGTTCAATGTACTTTGTTTCATACAAAAACTTTAATATTGTTTGTGTATGTATGTATGTATGTATCTATCAATTACCGTATTTTTCGCTCCATAAGACGCACCTCCTAATAAGACACACCTAGATTTTAGAGGAGGAAAATAGGAAAAAAAAAGAGCCCTCTGACGTGACGCTGCCTCGCTCCTCCTCTTGCTCCTTCTTCCCCCCCGCCCTTTGATCTCAGATTGGCCTTTTTAGTCATCACTGCGCTTGTAAAAAGCGTGTGATGAGTCCTTCCTAAAGAATCTTCGTTCGCGAAGTAATGTCGAGAGAAACATACACATTTTAAAATCCTAATATTGATTTACAAAATTAAAAATCCTAATATTTGTTTTGAATGTGGATGTATATAAACATAAATTAAAATATTGATATACCATATATAGAGAGCTTTCCAGCTCTCTATATATTTCCATAGAGCTTTCCAACTCTATGCTTCCCTCCCCATTCACAGCATCACAAAGAGCATGGAAAAGGAAACCTAGCCTCCCCTCCTGCTCCTCTTCCTCTCCCTCCTCCTTTTCTTTGTTTCCTTTCCCTTTAACCGGCCGGCTGGAAACCCCTCTCTCTCTCCCAACGCAGAGAGAGAGAGAGAGACCCGCCCACCCCCCTCCTCCTCCTTGGAGCAGCCGATGATGCGATGTGCAAAGAGCGCCCGCCTCGCCTCGCGTACCACCAATGAGGATCGGGATCTCCCTCCAACCCCGCCTTCCTATTGGCCAGCCTGGGGTGTCAATCTCGCGTCACGAGCCCCTTTCCTCCCCTCCCTCTCTCCCTCCAGCTCCAACGCTGGAAGCGGACGCAAGGGGCGCCGCGAGAGGGCAGCGCGCGCGGGCGGAGCTAAGGAGCGATGCTTGTGAGGTGGTGGTTGCTGCTGCTGCGGTTGCGCCATCTGTCAGGATCCCTGCTGGAAGAGGAGGAGGAGAGGCAGCGCGAGGCCGCTTAGGCTTGAGTCTTCAGCAAAGCAGGGGAGACACACAATAAGGGAAAAAGAGAGAGAGATTGAGAGGGACGCGCGCGTCCGTCTCCCTTTCCCCGGACAAGAGGCAGCAGCTCATGCGCCAGGCAAAGGGCGGGGGAAGGAGCAAGAGGAGGCGAGGCAGGCGCCGCGTCAGAGCCCTCTGACGCGCGGCGCTGCTGCTCCTCCTCTTGCTCCTTCTTTCCCCCCGCCCTTTGCTCAAGTGATCTAAGGGCGGAGGGAAGGAAAAGGAGCAAGAGGCAGAGCGAGGACACTTTTGGTGAGTATATCGCCTCCCCTCCCCTCCCTGCCTGCATCTTCGCTCCATAAGACGCAGCTGATTTTTCTTCCTACTTTGGGAGGAAAAAACTGCGTCTTATGGTGCGAAAAATACGGTAATTATTGTGACTGTCATGCAGAGGACCTTTTCACGAGCCAGCCCAAGAAATGAAATGACCAGCTGGAAAAGATCTGAAAATTAAATGAGTTGTCAGAATTTAAGACCCAACTGAAGATCTATTTCTTCTGGCAGGCCTACCCAGTCAGTTTTTAAATCACATTCTATGTTTATGGTGTTTTAACATTTGTTTCAGGTATTTTAACATGTATGTTTTAATACGTGCTTATATAGTTGCATTTTAGCTATGTTTTAATTTGTGAGTTTATATAATGTTTTTCTCTATGTTGTGCCCTGCCTCAAACTGAAAGGAGAAGCTTGTAATAAATAAATACATTATTATTATTTGAAACACGAGTCCACAGCAAAAAAGATCATTCTGCTGGTTGTTGTATTGGATCACATGTCGGACACTTCCCAAGTGTCTAGGACTGTGTGATGTATCACCTAAAAATGCATGAAGATCCCAGTAAGGTGGCCTTTTGCAGCTGGCAGATGGTAATTTGTCAGCACCGATTGTGTTTAAGTGCAGGACAAGGTATTTAGGTACTGCACCCAGTGTGCCAATCACCGCTGGGACCACCTTTACTGGCTTGTGCCAGAGTCTTTGCATTATTATTATTACATAAAAATATCTTCAGGCTATGTGCGTAAAGTATACCAGGAACATAAATAAATTTCATGTTTATTTCGGTCATAGCTCTAAGATAGTTCATTATGTATAGATAAATATTCCAAAATCAGGAAGAAAAAAACCCCCCAAACCCTCAACACTTCTGATCTGCCACCTGTACTACCTTCTTCAATATGTCCTCATTAAGGGGGTGATATATTCCTGGGCAACCTCTACATATCCTCTTAAATATCCATCTCCATCTTTAAGTCAGCTCCCATTTTTCAGGAAGCAGGAAATATTTCAATAGCATAGTCTCCTAGGCAACAACTTTTCAAAAAGCATTACTATGAATGAAAGGTTTCTGGTACCAACCCACACACAATGACTTCCTGACCTGTTTTTTTTTAATGGTTTGCAAATAATCCTGGGGCAGGACCTCGCTTAATGATGTAATTCCAAAGTCTGTAACAGACAAGAAAGGGGTAAAGCTCACATCATCAGAGCCAGCACCATAAGCATCAAGATTTGAAAATGAAGGGAAAATAGCAGCTTCTTTTTCAGAGATATGAATGATTAATAGACAAGAAGAATCCTCCCGAATCTGCTCAAGGGAAAAGGCATAGATTTTTGAGTATATATGAGGGCGACTGAGATTGATTCCTCAGAGGAATCAACGTTTGGTTAAGACAGCAATTCCTTACTCGTGTTCAAGTTTCTTGTGCCTTGGATTTTATGTTTCAAGTTTTTGTTCCTGTATCTTCATGTGTCTTGGTTTGCTGTTTCCTGGATTATTTTGGAATCACAGACTCTTTTAACTTTTGGATCTTGGTTATGGCTTTATGCATTCCTGTTTCCTGAACTTGGTGTTTGGATTCCCATTTTCCAAATTTAATTGACTCTTATTATAGACAATATCCTATACTACTTTTTATCTGAAGGATAAACTTCTTTGCTTATACTGAAGTTTGAGATTGCTTCAGAGGTGCCTTCCCAACCCTGGGTGTGCAGCATATGTGAAAAGTACCCAGAAACTTCAGCTTGTCCAAAGACTTGCAGCTAGGTTGCTAAGTGGGGTTGGCTATAGAAAGCGGACAATACCCTTATTGCAGCAGCTCCGCTGGCTGCTAGTTTTTCCAGGCACAATTCAAAGTGCTGGTTATAACTTTTAAAGCCCTACACAGTTCAGGTCCAGGCTATTTGGATGACTGCATCCCCTTCTATGAATATGCCTGGGCCCTGAGAAGGAGAGGTCCTTCTCTTGGTCCCATCTCCATCTCAAGCCTGGTTGGTGGGATTGAGAGACTGCCCCTCAAATCTGAAATTCCCTTCTTCCCAGGGAAGTCAGAACGACCCCCTCCCTGCTCTCCTCTTAGCAGCAGGCTAAAACCTTTTTTTATTCAGACAGGCTTTTAGAAATGAAGGTTTTTAATATCAAGTCAGGGGTGCTGTTGTTTTTAGCTTTTATTATGTTTGAATGGATTTTACCTGTGAATTTTCAATACTGTTATATTTAATACTGTTTTAATGTCAGCATATTTGTATATTTTAAATTAGTGGTCATATTTCAATTGTAAATCATTTTGAGTCTCCTTCGGGAGAGATAAAGCAGGGTATAAATCAGCGTTTCTCAACCTGGGAGGTCGTGACCCTCATGGGGGTCATTCAGCCATTTTGGAGGGGTCGCCACCTCCTCCTTTGGCCCCTCCCCCTCCCCAGAATGGCTGGCTGGCTTATCTGGACCCCAGGTCAAAAGAGCCACACAAAAATAGCGACTCATCCAATTCTTATTCTTCCCCCTCCTCTTGGCCCCTCAGCACATGAAAGGCTTATCTGTGGAACCGCCCCCCCAGCAGGATCTCCTTGCCTCTTCCTTCCTTCTTTTCCTTCCCTCCGTTCCTCCCTCACCAAGGCCTCTGTGCCTGGTGGCCCCCTCTCTCCATTCACACGTCCTCTTCCACATTCACCCTCTTCATTGACGGGGGAGAGAGCAGCAGCAGTACAGCTCTGTTCCCTCTGCCTCCAAGCACCTCCTGACCCCACCAGTATTCAAATTTCGGGATATCAGGTATTTATATCAAATTTGTTCCAGATCCCTCATTGTTTGAGTCCAGAGTTCTATCTGGATGTAAGTGAACTACAATTCTAAAACTCAAGGCCAATGCCCACCAAACCCTTCCAGCGAATCCAGGAGTAGTAGTATTTTATGGGGTAGAAAGGATGGGAGAACCTGCAATAAGCTTGACTTACTGTTGTTTTTATTAGTAGTAGTACTAGTATTATTAAATGGGGCAGAAGTGATGGGAGAGCCTATCATAAGCTTGATTTACTGTTGTTGTTCTTATTATTACTATTAATATATGGGGCAGAAAGGATAGGAGAACCCGCCATAATCTTGACTTGTTGTCGTTATTGGTGGATTGGGGAACTTGCCATAAGCTTGAATTGTTGTTGTTGTTGTTGTTGTTATTGGCAGAAAGAATGAGAGAGAAGATGGGCTCAAAGGCAACCTTAAAAACTCTGGCATAGACACTGAGAACTGGGAAGCCCTAGCCCTTGAGCGCTCCAGCTGGAGGTCAGCTGTGACCAGCAGTGCTGCAGAACTTGAAGAGGCACGAACAGAGGGCGAAAGAGAGAAACGTGCCAAGAGGAAGGTGTGTCAAGCCAACCCCAACCGAGACCGCCTTCCACCTGGAAACCGATGCCCTCACTGTGGGAGAAGATGCAGATCAAGAATAGGGCTCCACAGTCACCTATGGACCCCCAGTACACTGATCTTGGAAGACTATCCTACTTGGACAACGAGGGATCGCCTAAGTAAGCAAGCAATATAAAACACGTTGTTTTATGAGAGAGTAGATATATTTTGGGCACTGAAAAACACTTCTGAAGAACTGCTAATTTTATGCTCTGGCATATTTTCTGTTTCCTAACAGACCAGAGACAACAGGTTATTCAGTCTAACAACTGAAGTCAATTGCCTTGCATAATTACATTTGGTTGTATACCACTTAAGATTATACTCAGACAGATTGTTGGCTCTTCTCCAAAAGGTTATGATCTCTAAAAGGTCATTTAATATATATATATAAAAATATATATATATATATATATATATATATAATGACATGTACTTTGGACATTTTCAAACTTGTCCGTGTCCTTCTTGAACTGACTTGTCAATATGCTTCTATAGAAATGGCCAAGATTTATATTTTGGAGTAGGTGAACTTTGTGTTCAAAATAAAGTTGGTAACTTTTAAATTCAATACGCCACACAAATAAGTTACAGAGTCTTATAGAAAACAGAAAAAAATTAGAACACTTGCCCAGTGTTCTAAATACAATAAAATCTTGATTGCTTCTAAATGTGTGTGAAATTGCTAGACAAAGCTATCTATACTGGCACATAATACTGCATTATATGGGAGTGCGAATAGAGCCAAAACGAACAAAGATTGTTGAACTAATTAAGAAAAAGGAGATAAGACATTTCAACCAAATGCAGTTGATTAGCCAAAAGTTCAAAAGAATCCACATTAACACTAGTAAGTAGGAAAATAGAACAGAAAGTTACCAATTAATAAGGTCGAAATCCTTTTTTCTTTCTTCTTGTACTGAATTATGAACATGGGAAGATAATAAGTGGAATCTTTGCCTCCCTTTAAGAATCCTTTTTAAAAAAAATACAACAACAAAACAAAACGTCTTACCATAGTAACACTTAGATTCATCACTCTTCCAAGCTGATCGACATAATAAACACTATCTTGATACCACGAATCCAGGTGTAAGTAGTTATACATCCCAAAGGCACGCATGTGGTCCAAGGTGTACTGGTCATCCCGAAGTTTGACTTCTGCTACGGCTAAGAAAAACAAGCAAGAACACAGGGACAACATATGGGATGGCATATTTATTTTAAATTGAATACCGTAATTTCTATTGACTGAGACTTTAACTAAGAGATGCTCTAAAAACTATAAGGTAATGTGTTCTACTTGACCTAAAACTTCATTCAAAGCACTTAAAGCACATACAAATACATTGAAGCTGGTAAATAAATAGATAGCTAAGACCAGAGTGCCACCTGCTGACTCTGGTATAAGTTACAGTTAGTAAATAGTGCAGAGACTTTTCTCTATTGTCTTCAGGGACATGTTTATTTAGCAATAAATTAACAAAGTTGCAGAACCTTATAATTATAGACTTATTATTAAAGATCTTTAGTGCTTTTCCCTTTAGCAACAAGACATGCCACTTTGTCAATGATATTTTTACAGAGTAAAACATAAGAAATTAGTGCAAATCCGTGGCCAGGTAAATTGAGTGACATCCCAAGATTATACTGTACCATATTAATGTATAATGGTGCATCTACACCACACATTCTCAAAGTGGGCGGTACCACCCCCTGGTGGGCGGTGAAGCGATCCAAGGGGGCAGTGGGGGGTTCAGGGGACTTTGGGGGGCGGTGAACCCCTTTAAGGGGGTGGTGAACGATTGGCCATTTAGGAGGGGTCGCGCAGCCCTCTTCTTTGGCACTGCCCCCTTTGCTTTGACCTGCATATTAGATACTTGGATTAGAATTCGTAAGAGTAGCAAAATTATTTATGAAGTAGCAATGAAAATATGGTTGGGGGTCACCAAAACATGAGGAACCTTATTTAGGGGTCATGGCATTAGAAAGGTTGAGAACCACTGCATTAATACATATATCTTTCTGTTTAATTGCTATTGCATTTTAAAAAAAATTAATTTCTAGGGGGGCGGTGAGTAAATTTTTTTCTGGAAAGGGGGCAGTAGGCCAAAAAGGTTTGGGAACCACTGATCTACACTGCAGGATTAATGCAATTTGAGATCAATTTAACTGCCACGGCTCAATGCTATGCAATCCTGGGAGATGCGGCTTGGTGAGGAACTAACATTTTGGCAAAGGTTTAAGGTAAGTAAAAGAAAAAATAGTGCCTAGACATGAAGGGCTGTGCTAAAACTCGGAGGAAGAAAATTTGAATTCGAGCTAATCCTCCCTATACACCCTCCCTTTCTAGCAAATCTGCACTGTATTTTCTTGCATTTATTTATACTGTGAGCTGCTCCGAGTCCTTTCGGGGAGATGGAGCAGGACAGAAATAAAGGTTATTATTTTATTATTATTTAGGACATTGATATCCCATCCTATCTCAACCTCTGCAGAGAGACTCAGGGTGGCTAACAACCAACACAACATGGTGCCCACAACAAAAACACATATACATATTATAATGAAAACAATATAAAAACATTAAAAACAATTGCCAATTTGAATCGTCGTCCTAAAAGTAGTCCATCATAGTCCATTAAAACCGTAACTTCTACAGTGCAGATGCACCCCATGCTGCACCACTGTAGAGTTTCCCCTCTTAGACCCCTTCTACACTGCCATATAAAATCCAGATTATATGCTTTGATAATCTGAATTATGCGGCAGTGGGGAATAGGCTTTAGGATGGATCTATAATGCCCTGTATCCCAGGATCTGATTTCAGATTATCTGGAAGTCTCCAATGATGATTATACCAACTGCAGTATGTTCAACTATAGGAAAACTTCCCTGCGGCTCCCACCGTTCTGCCACTAGCTAGGAAATAGACATGATGTGAGACACCTGGAGTGGAGCCCAGATAGGACAAAATATTATAGTTGTGCATGTTAGATTGTGCATTGCAGCCCTTTCTAATAACTACAGGAGTGAAACAAGGTTGTGTTCTTGCACCAACCCTATTTACAATCTTCTTCAGCATGATGCTCCAAAGGGATACGACAGGCCTCGAAGACAGCATATATATACGCTATCGTACTGATGGTAGCTTGTTCAACTTAAGCCGTCTGAGGGTTCGCACTAAGACTCTAAACTATCTAGTCCCTGAGCTGCTTTTTGCTGACGATGCTGCCCTTGTCACCCATTCAGAAACAGCCTTGCAGCGCCTAACATCCTGCTTTGCAACAGCTGCAGAGCTGTTTGGGCTGGAAGTCAGCCTGAAGAAAACGGAAGTTCTCTACCAGCCCACACCACAGGAAGAACACCATCATCCCCACGTCAGCATAGGCAAATCTGTGCTTAAGTCTGTTCAGCAGTTCACCTACCTGGGAAGCATCATCTCTTCAGACGCCAAGATTGACAAAGAGATAGATCACAGATTATCAAAGGCATATAGTGCATTTGGAAGGCTTCACAAAAGAGTCTGGAGCAACAAGCACCTGAGGCATAGCACCAAAACCAGTGTGTACAGAGCTATTGTACTGTCTATTCTCCTCTATGGGTCTGAAACATGGGTCACCTATCGCCAACACCTACGACTCCTCAAACACTTTCAGCAGCGCTGTCTTCGCACAATCCTAAATATACACTGGACCAACTATGTGACGAGTGTTGCTGTCCTTGAGCAAGCAGGGATCACCAGCATTGAGGTCATGCTATTGAGAACACAGTTGCACTGGGCAGGGCACGTCTCTAGGATGGAGGACCACCGCCTCCCAAAGATACTACTCTATGGCGAACTCGCCACGGGTCAACGCAAGAGAGATGCCCCAAAAAAGAGATATAAGGACTCCCTGAAACAACATCTCAGGCTCAGCCAGATTGATCACCAACAATGGTCCACCCTGGCCTCACATCGGGAGGCATGGAGATGCACTATCCACAATGCTGCAGCCTCTTTCGAGAAGACACACTGAACGGGTCTTGAAGAGAAACGACAACGCAGAAAGAACCGCAACTTGGAAACAACATCACCTAAGGAGACTTTCTGCAACCAGACTTGCCTATCTCAGATTGGCCTTTTAAGTCATCAACGCGCTTGTAAAAAGCGTGGGACGAGTCCTTCCTAAGAATCTTCGTTCGCGAAGTAATGCCAAGAGACGTGTAAAATATGGACTTTAGGGATTACTAAAGTTGCACTATCACTGCATTATATGTTCAGTGTATATTTAGTATACACTTTTTTTTTTTAGTCAGGAGTGACTTCAGAAACTGCGAGTCGCTTCTGGTGTGAGAAAACCGGCCGTCTGCAAGAATTTATTATTTATTTATTTACTGTCTTTGTATATCGCCTTTCTCAGCCAAGGGACGCCCAGATGTTTTACCATCCCGTGGGAGGCTTCTCTCATGTCCCCACAGGAGGAGCTGGAGCTGACATAGCGGGGCTCACCCCGCTTCCCGGATTCGAACCATTAACCTTTCGGTCAGCAGTCCTGCTAGCACAAGGGTTTTACCCCTTGCACTATGGCTCTCCCTATTTAGATATTACATTAACTTATTGACCTCTTTTGCTAATACACTTCAAATCATGCCAATGTGCTTGTGTTTCTCTTGTGGGAGTTGGAGGGCCCACCTGGAGGGCCCAAGTTAGCCCATGGTTAGCCTGGTGCACACTGTAGAAGTAATGCAGTTTGACATTGCTTTAACTATGGAAACCTGGGAACCCCCTTTTTTTGGACAGCCCTTCTTTAAACAGAGGCTGGCTGGCCATCTGTCGGGAGGGCTTTGAGTGTGCCTTCCCGCCTGGCCACTCTCTGGTGCCGAGATCCACTTACGGGAGTCCAGGGCGACTTGGTAAGAGGCCAGCGGCTCCAGCGAGAGCTTGTAGCCCTCGAACTTGGGGTCTAAGAGGGGCCGCTTGACCCGCAGGGAGCAATTGGCCGCCGCTTTGTGCTCCATGGCTTCTCTCTCCTGCTATTAGAGGCCCAGCAAAGCCAGGCAGGCCGCCTCTTCCAGCACAGCGCTTCCCCTCTCCAGCTCGCGGAGGCTTCTAGGTAGAGGAGTGCGAGCAAAGCCTTCTGGGAAGTGTAGTTTTTTAAGTGACTGCGGCACGTGATCTACATCCGGGCCACTGAGTTCCCAACTTCTGCTTTTTGGCTGTTCCATTCAAAGACTTGTTTAAAGGATCCCTTTTGAGTAATTCCTGAAATATATGCAACGGGGATTAATAGCCCATTTATTTGCCCACCTCAATAGCATTAATGAATTTTTACTAATTAATTAATTACTAATTAATTAATTACTCATTATTAATTAATCAGGAAGTTTTTTATTACTCAATTCATAATATAACTTATTTCCCTCTGCCCCAATAGCATTAATTATTTTTACTAATTAATTAATTACTAATTAATTACTAATTATCAATTAATTAATCAGGAAGTTTTTTATTACTCAATTCATAATATAACTTATTTGCCCCTGCCCCAATAGCATTAATTATTTTTACTAATTACTTACTTACTAATTATTAAGTACTAATTAATTACTAATTATCAATTAATTAATCAGGAAGTTTTTTATTACTCAATTCATAATATAACTTATTTCCCTCTGCCCCAATAGCATTAATTATTTTTACTAATTAATTACTTACTAATTATTAAGTACTAATTAATTACTAATTATTAATTAATTAATTAGGAAGTTTTTTATTACTCGATTCATAATATAACTTATTTCCCTCTGCCCCAATAGCATTAATTATTTTTACTGATTAATTAATTACTAATTATTAAGTACTAATTAATTACTAATTATCAATTAATTAATCAGGAAGTTTTTTATTACTCAATTCATAATATAACTTATTTCCCTCTGCCCCAATAGCATTAATTATTTTTAATAATTAATTAATTACTAATTATTAAGTACTAATTAATTACTAATTATTAATTAATTAATTAGGAAGTTTTTTATTACTCAATTCATAATATAACTTATTTCCCTCTGCCCCAATAGCATTAATTATTTTTACTAATTACTTACTTACTAATTATTAAGTACTAATTAATTACTAATTATTAATTAATTAATCAGGAAGTTTTTTATTACTCGATTCATAATATAACTTATTTCCCTCTGCCCCAATAGCATTAATTATTTTTACTGATTAATTAATTACTAATTATTAAGTACTAATTAATTACTAATTATTAATTTATTAATTAGGAAGTTTTTTATTACTCAATTCATAATATAACTTATTTGCCCCTGCCCCAATAGCATTAATTTTACTACTTAATTACTAATTAATTAATAAGTTATTTATCATTAGTTGATTCATAATATAACTTAATTACAAATCCAATTCATTTGCCTCCACCCCAATAGCATTAATTAATTTTACTCATTAATTAATTACTTTAGTATTAGTTGATTCATAATATAACTTATTTACAAATCCCGTTTATTTGCCCCGCCCCAATAGCAATAATTTTACTCATTAATTAATTACTAAGTAATTACTAATTATTTCATATATCTTTATTAGTTGATTCATAATATAACTTATTTACAAATCCCTTTTATTTTCCCCCTTAGCATTAATTAATTACTAATTAATTAATTCTTTATTATTAGTTGATTTATAATATAACTTATTTATAAATCCCATTTATTTTCCCGTGCCCCAATAGCATTAATTAATTTTACTAATTAATTAATTACGAATTAATTACTAATTAATTCATATATTTTATTATTAGTTGATTGATAATATAACTTATTTATAAATCCTATTTATTTGCTCCCGCCGCAATAGCATTAATTTTACTTATCAATTAATTACTAATTAATTCTTTATTATTAGTTGATTCATAATTTAACTTATTTATAAATCCCATTTATTTGCCCCCGCCCCATTAGCATTAGCTAATTTTACTAATTAATTAAATTTACTAATTATTAATTTACTAGTAAAATTAATTAATTTTACCAATTAATTAAATTTACTAATTAATTACTAATTAATTCATATATTTTTATTATTAGTTGATTTGCAATTTATTTATAAATCCCATTTATTTGCCCCGCCGCAATAGCATTAATTTTACTTATCAATTAATTACTAATTAATTAATCCTTTATTATTAGTTGATTCATAATTTAACTTATTTATAAATCCATAGTTTTTACTTATAAATGTTAGAAATAAATAAATTTGTCCCCGCCCCAATAAGCATTAATTAATTTTGCTAATTAATTAATAATTAATTCATTATCAAGTTTTTTATTATTATTATTATTAGATGGTTCACCTTCTCCCCAAACTCATCCGTTTTAAATAAGACCCAGTCCTAATATAGAACATGCCTGAGATAAGGGATAGCTGCTTAGAGAATGCGGCCTTCTGGAACTTGTAGTCCATTTGAGAGGCTGGGGAACAAGGAGAGAGGAAGTGAAGGACTACGCTTCCCTGTTGGCTTTGCGAGGCGTGACGTCGGAACGCAGTGCGGTGGGCGGGGCCCTCTTGGGCGTTTCTGCGGCTGCGCGGCGGGGAGTTGGCGGAGACTTTGGGAGGAAAGAGTCGGGAGGAAGCGGAGGGCCTCCGGGACAGGTACCTGCCGCCTCTCTCTCACTTTCTTCCATTCCCAGCTGTTTAATTGACCTGGTTGGGGAGCTCTGTTGCTTTAAAGTCATAAGGGTGCATCTACACTGAGAAATTAATGCAGTTTGACACCCCTCTGACTGCCAAGGCTCAGTGCTATGGAATTATGGGAGTTGTAGTTTCACAAGGCCTTTAGCCTTCTCTGCCAAAGAGTACAGCAAAATCCCATGATTCCATAGCATTCAACCAAAGCAGTTCAAGCGGTGCCAGACCGCTTTAATTCTACAGTGTAGACACACCCTCAATTTTTAAAGTCATATTTCTGATTTAATAAGAGTTCTACTTTAGGAGATTTTTCAGAATGTTTCTTAAAACATTAAATATATGTTGACATATATACACATTTGTTTATTTATTTACAACATTTATATGCCGCCCTTCTCACCCCGAAGGGGACTCAGGGCGGCTTACAAGTTATATGTAAATAAAATGTATTATTAGTATAGCACAATATTAGTAATATTACATGTAATATGAAATATATAATTATTCTATTGTATTATTAGTATTATATTGTATTGCATTATGATATTATCAATAGTGTATGTGTATACAATATATTATATTAGCACAGCACAATATTACTATTATGGATCATACTATACCGCTATACTGTAATATTATTAGTAATATTGCATGTAATAAAAATATAATTCTTATATTGTATTATTATTAGTAGTATTATATTGTATTGCATTACGATATTATCAATATTGTATGTGTATACAATATATTATACTAGCACAGCACAATATTACTATTATGTATTGTACTATACCACTATACTGTAATATTATTAGTAATACTCTCTCGGCATTACTTCGCGAACGAAGATTCAGGAAGGACTCATCCCACGCTTTTTACAAGCGCGTTGATGACTAAAAAGGCCAATCTGAGATAGGCAAGTTCGGTTGCAGAAAGCACAGCGGAAAGTCTCCTTGGGTGATGTTGTTTCCAAGTTGCGGTTCTTTCTGCGTTGTCGTTTCTCTTCGAGACCCATTCGGCGTGTCTTCTCGAAAGAGGCCGCAGCATTGTGGATAGTGCATCTCCATGCCTCCCAATGTGAGGCCAGAGTGAACCATTGTTGGTGATCAATCTGGCCGAGCCTGAGATGTTGTTTCAGGGAGTCCTTATATCTCTTTTTGGGGGCACCTCTCTTGCGCTGACCCGTGGCAAGTTCACCGTAGAATAGTATATTTGGGAGGCGGTGGTCCTCCATTCTACAGACGTGCCCTGCCCAGCGCAGCTGTGTTCTCAATAGCATGGCCTCAATGCTGGTGATCCCTGCTTGCTCAAGGACTCAATTAGTAATACTACATGTAATAAAAATATAATTCTTATATTGTATTATTAGTATTATATTGTATTACATTATGATATTATTTTCAATAACACATCCAAATAGCAAACCAACAAAGACATGAAAATGGGATATTAAATATTAAATGGCTACATATTAAAATTGATGGGTTGTTGTGTGTTTTCCAAGCTGTCTGGCCATGTTCCAGAAGCATTCTCTCCTGATGTTTCGTCCACATCTATGGCAGAGATTGTGAGGTCTGTTGGAAATGAGGCAAATTGGGTTTACTGTATATATCTGCCTTTCATGTTCCTTGATTCGTGTTTAGGCAATGCTGCATTTGGTGATCCCTATGTAGACTTATCCACAGCTGCATGGTATACGGTAGACTCCTGCAGAAGTGAGAGGGCCCCTCTTGTCATTTGCTGAACTTAGCATTTGTTGGAATCAAGGAACATGAATGGCACTGCAGACTACTACAACCAGAGAAGTCAGCCATAGCAGAGCACTTGAGGAACCAACCTGGACACAGCATATTATTTGAGAATACAGAAGTGCTGGATCACTCTAACAAACACCATGTCAGACTACACAGAGAGGCCACTGAAATCCACAAGCATGTGGACAATTTCAACAGAAAGGAAGAAACCATGAAAATGAACAAAATCTGGCTACCAGCATTTTAAAAAACCTCTAAAATCGTAACAGTAAATAAAGAACAACTTTCAAACACAAGGTAACTCCAGACAAGAAACAATTAGGGAGAGCTAATCACAAACAAAGAATACCCCATGCAGTAAGAAGCCACATCTGAAACTGCTAAGCCATTAAATGCTAATCAAAGTAGCCAATAGAAACATTCACACCTACCTCAAACAGACAATAGTTCTTTCTCTCACCCTGGACTTTCCACAGATATATAAACCCAAATTTCCTAGTTTCCAACAGACCTCACAACCTCTGAGGAAGCCTGCCATAGATGCAGGCGAAACGTTAGAATAAAATACTTCTGGAACATGGCCATACAGCCCCGAAAACGCACAACTACCCAGTGTTTCCAGCCATGAAAGTCTTCGGCAATACATTACAATTGATAATTAAATATTTTCTAAGCCAGCCATACAACATTGGATAATAAAGAGAAAAGGAGGATCAATTGTATTAAAAATGTTCACTTTGAGGTAACGCAGGTTGAGTATCCGTTCTCCAAAACACATTTTAAAAAGGAATATTTGAAGATCCATGTTGACATATCGATGAGACGCAAATCTAAATACAAAATGGAAAGTGAAATATGTGCCTGAAATGTCCCTGTATATTACCTTATATGCAACTAATAGTTGCTTTGAGCTACTGTCCACCAGTACATCTTCAGCCCAAGGGTGCATCTGCATTGTAGAATTAATGCAGTTTGATACCACTATAACAAGCATTCTGTGTAGTTGTAGTCATTGCTGTTTTACAAGGCCTCCTTTGCTAAAGGACCCTTCCAGACAGGTCCTATATCTCAGGATCTAATCTCAGGTTTTCTGCTTTAAGATGGATTATATGAGTCTCCACTTCCAGATAATCTGAGATAAACATAAAACCTGGGATCAGATCCTGGAATATAGGGTCTGTCTCATAGGACCCAAAGAGTGCTCATAGGACCCAAACTTCAACTCCCAGGACTCCATAACATTGAGCCATGGCAATTTAAAGTGGTATCAGACTGCATTAATTCTATAATGTAGATTCTTCCATTATACTTACGTGTATATAGACAAAGATCCCTGTAAAGTACTATTAAATATAATAGTGAATAATTCCCTTGGCTTTGGCCTGAGTTTCTTCTGCTGGGGATGTTAATAAATAGCTCTCAGAAGGCAATACTGCTCTTGAGTCTAGCATATCCTCTACATTTCCCATCCATAAATCTGTTTCTATAACTGCTGCTGTTTTTCAATCTCATTCCAAGCAATTTTCAATCATGTTATTAAATGTACTTTATATTATAGTTTCTCTCTGGGATCCAAGATTTGTCTGAAAATAGTGCTGTTCGTTTGCTTTTTCAGCTGTTTTATCGATCACACTCTTTCTCATGTTATTGAGAGTAATGTCACTCGGGGGTTTTTTTCATGCCAGGAGCGACTTGAGAAACTGCAAGTCGCTTCTGGTGCGAGAGATTTGGCTGTCTGCAAGGATGTTGCTCAGGGGATGCCTGGATGTTAAATGATTTACCATCCTTTTGGGAGACTTATCTTATGTCCCCTCATGGGGAGCTGGAGCTGACAGAGGGAGCTCAACCCGTTCTCTCAACTGTCAGTCAGCAGTCCTGCCAGCACAAAGGTTTAGCCCATTGTGCCCCCAGGGGCTCCTATGTCACTCAGTTAAAGATGACTAATTTGAAAGATGTGCCAAGAATTAGCATCAGGTCAAACACAGGGAACAATGATTCATGTTTGCAAAGTAATATAAATTGGTATAAGTGTATGACCTCACCATTCTGGCTTAGAAAATGCATTGTTGGTGGTATTTGAATCAATAACAGCTATTATTGCCCTTCTACTGGGCTCTTTGTGTAAGGCGGAAGAATAGTTTTATTTTTATAGAGCTGGAAAAAACAAACAAACCGGGGACAAAGCATTAAAAAAGCTCAGAATCTATTCATACAACTCGTGGCATGAGAAATTAGATACAGACCATCCAGCTGTATATTATGGGCTAATTATATTGGAGAGCCCCTCTTCTTTATGATTTTTTAAAAAAACAGGCTTATGACAAGCAAGCTGATATGTGTTCTCCCCTCTTCTTTTCCCTTTTTACGTAGATTGTTTTTTCTTGGACTTAGAAAAAAAATGAACAAAGATGCACAAATGAGAGCAACTATTAACCAAAAGCTAATTGAAACAGGGGAACGAGAGCGGTAAGTACCATATATTCCAGTTCCTAATATAGCAACAGGAATACACTGCATTATTTTCATCAAGGCTGGAAATACATGCCTAGCTGGCTGTGGAGATGGTAAGGGTTATTTTACAACAGAATCTGGTGAGTCAGAGTTTTCCTCACCTCTGTCGTATTCTTCCTGTGAGTAAATTCCACTCAATTCAATGGGACAGAGTTCTGAGTACACAAGTACAAGTCAGTGCTGAGTACACAAGTACAAGTCAGTGCTGCCACTATGACTACTACGCTGACATAAAGAATGTGCTTGCCGTAACTATCCTCACAGGTTGCAACTCCCATCTACAGTTCACACCATTCCCAGTTGTCCCCCAGCACCCAGGAACAATTTTGAGGGACAAAGGAGGAAGCACTACCTGTGAACTACTTACACATGGAAAGTTAACAATCCAAAACAGGACGTTCCATAAATATTCACAAACAATGATAAACACAGAAGAGTTCTTTTTCTTCACTTTCTCATGAAGCTTCTCAGGTCTGGTCTGGCACACCTCTTCCTGTGAAATAATGGGTATATAAATCTGAATCAGGGAATCTGCAACCCTCCAGGTGTTAATCAACTGCATATTATTTACATTGGGACAAAATAGTTATTAGGAGTCCAAAATACCTAGAGGACCACAGATTCTTCACTCTCTGCAGCTTTAGAATTGAAGAATGAGCTTGCAGTTGCTTTTAGAATACAGCAGAAACATCAGGAGTAGTATTTATGGTCAGGATTTCCATTTTCTGTTTGTTAAATTTATATCCTGCCCAGTTTGAAAACACTCAACAGCTTACACTTTTAAGTGTGGCTGTCCAGTTGTGTTAAGGGTCAAAATGTTAGGTGGCCTAAACAAGAAGTATGCAATAACTTAACATTTATTGCCAAATCAACCTGCAAGAAGTATAGCAGTGATTAGAGTGCCAGGGCCAAAGAGATTTGGTTTAAGCCTCCTGCTCATTTGTGAAGTGATCCCGCTCAGTAGGTGACTTTGGATTAATCAGAGTGTTAATGATACCTAGAGCCTACACCAGTGGTTCCCAAACTTTTATTGCCCAGGGACCACCTTGGCCAGGGACCACTCTCCAACAATAGTACCAAAAGGGTTACAGATCTGGTTTTGATCAACTTTAGATTCAGTTTGGTTATTTGGGATGTTGATTCAGAAAACTTAATTGGATAGACCACATCAGCTCTAGTTTCTGATACAGAATATATGCCATCCAGTAGTTGCCACCTGCTCGCCCACAGAAAAGCATATTTAATAAGCCTCAGCACTAAAAGAGGATTTCGCAAGACCAGTTGCTCTTTGTAACAGTGTAGTAACAGTGAGGCCATGGACTGTTTTTTATTGATGGCATTGAACTGTTGCCAACACTGTGAAGCACCCTTTCGGAGTTGATAAGGATAGTATACAAATGCTGCAAATAAATAAAGGGATCATATTTTAGTTCTTGCAGACCATTGGTGGTTCACAGACCACTGGTTTAGACAGGCAGTTATTTTAGCATAAGCTCATGAATTACTATAAATTTTCTCAGATGAATGAAAATAATAATAATAATCTTTATTTATACCCCGCCACCATCTCCCCAATGGCGACTCGGAGTGGCTTACATGAGGCCAAGCCCAGCAATACAATACAATAAAGAAAAACAAAACAGAAACAACAACAAAATCAATTACAAAAAACATAAACTATAAAAATACAACAACCAGTAAAATTACATTAAAATCATTCGTAAAAACAAAACCATGAGCAGGTGGCATGTATAGATTAAAATATTAAAGATAAAAACAGGGGTGTGATAGCTGTGGAGCGAATTATTTATAAGGGAAGAACTCTTCCAACTTGTCTTCGACGAGGCAGAGAGCCTTCTCCCTTGTTGCTCCGAGCCTATGGAACACCTTGCCACTCAAAGTCAGAGCAATTACTGAATTGCCGGCATTTCGGAAAGCCTGCAAAACAGTTCTTTTCCGTCAGGCATTCAATGTCTAGCCATTCCTTGGTTATGGGCTAACTTTGTTAATTCTGTTTTAATTGTGAATGTTGATATTGTGGTTTATGGCTTTAATGTTTTGGTCGATGTATTGTAAACCGTCCTGAGCCAAACCAGAAAGACGGTATACAAATCAAAACAAACAAACAAACAAACAAATAAATAAAGATGGAGTTAAAAGAAGGGACCTTCATACAGAGGGAGGGGTGCACTAGACACAACTATAATATTACAGTCTGTATGTGTGTGTGTGTATATATATATATATGTGTGTGTGTGTATATATATATATAGTATATATATATATATATATATATATATCCCGTATTTTTCGCACTATAAGACGCACCTGCTGATAAGACGCACCTAGATTTTAGAGGAGGAAAATAGAAAAAAAAATATTTTGACGCGACACTGCTTCACTCCCCCTCTTGCTCCTTTTTCCCCCCGCCCTTTGCTCGAGTGAAGAAAGGGCAGAGGGAAGGAAAAGGAAAAGAGGCAGCAAGAGGCGGAGAGCCTCTGAGGCAGCGTCGCGCTCAGAGCCTCTGAGGCGGGGGAAAGAAAGAGCGCTGCTTCAGAGCTCCTTCTTCTTGCTCCTTCTTTCCCCCCGCCCGTTGCTCGAGTGAAGAAAGGGCGGGGGGAAGGAAATGGAGCAAGAAGGGGAGAGAAGCAGCGTCGCGTCAGAGCCTCAGAGGCGACGCAGCTTCGCGCCCCATCTTGCTCCGTCTTTCCCCCGCCCTTGCTCGAGTGAAGAAAGGGCGGAGAAAGAAGAAAGAAGGGCGAAGAGCTTCTGAGGCAAGAGGCGCTGCCGCTCCCCTTCTTGCTCCCCTTCTTTCCCCCGCCCTTTGCTCGAGTGAAGAAAGGGCGGGGGAAGGAAAAGGAGCAAGAGGCGGAGCGAAGCAGTGTCGTCGAGCCTCAGAGCCTCTGAGGCGACGCTGCTTCGCTCCCCTTCTTGCTCCTTCTTTCCCCCCGCCCTTTGCTCGAGTGAAGAAAGGGCGGGGGGAAGAAGGAGCAAGAAGGGGAGCGAAGCAGCGTCGCGTCAGAGCCTCTGAGGCGATGCTGCTTCGCTCCCCTTCTTGCTCCTTCTTTCCCCCCGCCCTGCCTGCATCTTCGCTCCATAAGACGCGGCTGATTTTTCATCCTACTTTGGGAGGAAAAAAACTGCGTCTTATGGAGTGAAAAATACGGTATATATATCATATATCATATAAAGGGGTTCCCGTCATGGAACGACCGTCCCAAACAGAGAAACCTTACAACGCAGAAACACCAAACTTGCCAACAGAAATAGGCCTCAAGCAAGGTAGGTTTGTAGCAAAGAAACTTTTCCCCCCAAAACCTAAAAGGCCCCCAAAACAACGAGTAAAAAAACCCTACATTTCCCAGCATCCTCCAGGGCTGCCAACGACTCTCCCAGCCTCTACATTCTGACAACATGATTGGCTGCCAATAAGGCGGATTTGCATAACTCCTGTACTGGCCAGCCAACATGAACATTCCGACCCATAATAAACTGTCAGAGGAGGATAAGGCAAAGGGCTGAGGCACAAACACAAACACCCAATTCACTTCACACAGAAAATTTACACCCCTACAAATCACAGACCACGCCCAAAATTGACAGTAAGGCTTCATTAACTTAATTTCCCTGACTAGGCCTCACTTAATGGAATGCTGTTTACGCTCTGAATTGACAGTAAGGCTTCATTGCTCATTGGACATTGTGTATGGCCTGAATTGACAGTAAGGCTTCATTAACTTGCTGTTCCTGACTAGGCCTCAGCTCATGGGACATTGTGTATGGCCTGAATTTACAGTAACCTACCTTGGCACACAGAGCCCCTATGACCCACGCTACATTCTACTACAGTTTGGAGGAGGGTGGACCATGGATTATGGGACTTGAAGTACCTCCATGGATAATGGGATTTGTACTACTTCAAAACCCATCATTCCCCACAGACCACTGTGGCCCAGAACCAAGACCAATAAAGACCAAATTTGGCACACAATGCCCCCCATGACCCATACTCCATCCGACTGCAGTTCAGAGGAGGACACACCATGGATAATGGGATTTCAAGTACCTCCACTCACTTCCAAAGTACCCCACCCACACAAGCAACAACCTCTACGTCAACACAGCAGACGGAAAGACAAAAAACATTGCATATCCACAAGCAATGCAGAACGCCAGCAACACCACACACCAACAACTCCCCAGGACTTCAACATCCCACCCACCAGAACAACCCACAACGACACAGCCATGGTCCCAACAACACCATAACTAACAACAATTCCAACCCTCACATACTCAGACTTTCTCGCATCTCCTAAATAGGGCACAGCAACGCGTGCCAGGTACAACTAGTATATATATATATACACACACACACACACAAACCCACACACACAGTCGTGTCTGGGCACAGAAAACGAAAAGTCAGGATCTCTCAGCTTAACATGATTAACAGGGTGGTTGCGGGGATAAAATTGGATACTGTGGATAGAGCCATGACTTCCTTTAAAAATCTAAATAACAAATCCTATTTTTATTTTTTGTCTTACCTCTTGTACTCACAAATTGCAAATAATTTGTTGAAATTAATTTGTCAGTTCTAATTAATTACATTTTTCAAAAACAGATTTTGTTGTTTTAATTGCTAAGTGCCATTTCTATTAGGTTTCCAAATATTGATTCTTCACGATATTTTATTAGTTGGAATGATTTGAGAGTCGATTGGGTCCTTTTTCATTGAAAGTGCTTTTATTCAGTGATTTTGTAAGTAATACAATTAAAGATTGATGTTAACAAATTAAACCGTTTACGGCCACGGATTTAAATTAATGTAATGCTTCAGCTTTAACACAGTACTGCTAATACTTACCGACTTTGACTTCCTAATTACTAGAGTTTGATCTATGCTGGTTCTGCATCTCAAACATTTGTCTATGATAATCTCCCTTAGATATGGTAGCTTCTATTTCTATGGTTTTATAGTTAATTTCCCCATCAACTTCTGTTTATACTATGTTAACTGACTTCTGCAAATCTCTAATTCTGTATCTTTTTACAGCCTTAAAGAATTACTGAGAGCCAAATTAATTGAATGTGGTTGGAAAGACCAGTTGAAGGCACACTGCAAAGGTAATTTTGAGCATAATCTCCATTTCAAAAGTGATAGTGAATTTGTCAAACCAATATTTGTGGAATTGAATGATTTTTTTTAAAAAAGTGACAGACCAAGAATTGAAGGTTTGTTTTGCACAACCATTCTATCTATTTATGTATATATTTATTAAACAAATACCCTGCCTTTTTCACCAAACAAGTTAATATAGTACTTTCAATATCATATTGTGGAACCAATATTTTGTAGAGTCGAATCCTCAATTTTCTTTGTTGCTTTGAGTCACAATCGGAACATAAAATAGATACTGAGCTATGGAAATTTCCATGATAAGCATTACAATTAATTCCGCTCTTTAATGTATATCCATAACTGTGAAAGGCTCGGTACTAACTATGCACATTAAATTATAGATCTGATAATATTTTGCAAAAATGTCAGAATTATTTTGACTAATGATCCTCTTTTAATACTTAACTATACGTCTAATACTTATATGGTGTTTGAGATTGTGGTCCAACTACTTGGGAGTAAGCCCCAGGAATCTTAGTGAAGGCCCTTTCTCTGTAGATATGTATCAGATCTACTGGATTTCAAGGTTTTTTTTCTACTTGTTCCATTTCTGACTGGTGCATGTATGGTACTTTTAGTTCCTTAAAGTCAGGAGTGGCCAGGAAACTTGTTCCCAATTGTCTCTCCGTTTTTCCTTCTGTGTTTTGTCTGCATGTGCATTGAAGGTAATGCAAACGTAGCCTCGAATATTTCACAGGTGGCTGAGGTTCATCAGAGTGTGGTCAAAATGGCAGAAATTATTAGCGGGGAGAGGGAAGAAAACCCAAGCTAGGAGAAGTTTTAGCAGTTTCTTTTTGCCTGAGATTGCAATATTTTGCCCCCTTGTTTTCTCTCTCAAGCTGAGCTTAATTGAGTGCACTTCACACTTTTGTATTTTGAACACTTTGCAGAAACTGAACTAAGCTGATAATGAAGAGGGGAAGGAGGAGAGAGAAACCAGGGCATTTTAAAAACAGCTGAAAAATGGAATGACAGAGAATTGATTTAGATACTGAGCTATTTAGATACTGAGCTATACTGTTCCTGTTAAATCAGGACAATTGAAGGGTATGCTGTTAATGCTGAAAAAGGAATGGAAATAGTATGCATGGACTCAGAAAGATGTTCTTGATTTGAATTGGAAGAATCTTTCATCCAGGAAGGGGATAATACTGTATAGTGTTTAAATAAATATCCAAACTTCTTCTCAGTCCATGGAAAGTAGTGAAGACTGATAGGGTGTTATTTTCCATCTGTGTTTGATTCTCTTGACTTTGCTTAGATGTCATCAAGGAGAAGGGATTAGAGCATGTCACAGTTGATGATCTGGTGGCAGAAATCACCCCAAAAGGCAGAGGTAAGGAAAATAACATTGACAAGCCTCGGGTTCATACATCAACAACTTGTATATTATTTATATCCTAGGCAAGTTGGGGAAAGTTACTTTTTAATTGCAGCTCCCCAAAACTTTTAAATAGTGTGGTCACTGACTATCCTGACTGAGGTATAATATGAGCTGTATTCCAAAAAAAGTAATTTTCCCAGACTTTCATTCCGACATTTCTTTTACCATAGACCCTACTACATGGTATGCATGGGATGCCTGACCCAAATTACATTTCTATTTTCCATCTACAATGCATTTCAACATTCAATCATGACTTGTTCTAGAATTTGGGCTTTAGCTAAATGTATAGTACTGTGCAATGCATAGAATTCGATCATGATAAGCAGGTTCTTGGGACCATCTCTTTCATCTTGATACATTATTAAAATATGCCCATCAACAAAATTGCTGAGAAATATGAATCTCCTATTGGGAAAAGGGAAGGATATAAATATATTAAAATGAACTCTCATGAACATTATAATAAGATATACAATTTTGTAACAAAGAAAACTTACCTAAATATTAAGAAAAATAAAATAATTAAAACGGTATATATTCACTGGCAACCATTTTCATGCAACAACTGTGAAGATGCATCTTCAGTCATTTTGGAAGACAGGCATCCTGGTCAGTGGCAACCAAGTGATATTTGTGTTGATGTTCACAGAGAGATAAGTTTATATTATTTCATTCGTCCTCCAAAGTGCTGAAGGTGGTAAATATCTGCTCACCTTGACATTATCTACAGGACAATGAGTAGCCTCATTACACCCCATGAGAGTCGTGGTTGAATTGGGAAGCCCCCCTCCCTCCTGACCTTCAGGAAGCAAGTAAAAACATGGCTTTGGAACAAAGCTTTTGGACAATAGTGCTGTGAAAAAATAAAGTAGACTTATGTACAATAACAGCAGGAATTGCCTTTGACTATGTCCTTGGATTACATGATTTTAAAATTGTGCTTAATGTTTTATTGTTTTTAATTTGTTTTAATGTACATATCTATTTTCTGTTGACAGCACCAAATTGCTGCCAATTGTAAGTCAGCTCTGCATCCCCTTTGGGATTCAGAAGGGCAGGATACAAATATAGTAAATAAATAAATAAATTTGAACCTAGATCTCATAATAGCAACAACAACAAACTTTTTATATCCCACTGCCATCTCCCTGAAGGGATTCAGGGTGGCTTATAGACGGCACAAAGTGCCTAAAAACAAACCTAAAAGTGAAGGCAATATAAAATACAATAAAATAAAACACAAGCACATAAAAAAACATCAATTCAGTCTCAAGCTGTGATCCTCTAACCGTGGCGGTAAATTACTGGCACCATGGACAGGCTGTAGACATTGGAATAAAATAAGCGCCACTTCAGTAATGGAGAGGACGTGGGATTAAGTGCAGGATGTGTGACTACTACATAGGACAACTAGGGGTTAAATATTCTCAAAGCCTTGATTGAAGAGCCACGTCTTCAAGTTCCTACGAAAGGAGGACAGTGTGGGAGACCGGTGACTTGTTGTCACCTATTAGGTGTTCAACAGTTCTGCCTTTTTATATTTGCAATTATAGGTAAGCAAAGAGGAGGTATCAAATACACATTAGGGTGTGTACATCTTTCTTATATTGGGAATGTTTGCCTGGCCATTGGTGTATTCTTGGGGTCTCAAGCTTGATTTTCTGGTGAATGTGTGCATGTGAAATTGCATTTCTCATACCTTTTCCTTGTCCTCATCTTCCTCTACTACTTCTCTTTCAGCCTTGGTGCCTGACAGTGTAAAGAAAGAGCTCCTACAAAGAATAAGAACATTCCTTGCCCAGCATGCTAGCCTTTGATTCTTCTGTTTTGAGTCGTACCATATTCTGTTTAAGTGAATTATGCCAGAAACTGGAAGACATCTTTTCCATACTTTGGAGTTGAAGTTCACTTTTTTTAAATGTTTGATTACTGAAAGCATACTTTATTACATTGAGTTCTTAATCTTGGTATTTTAATAAAAAATAATAACCAGAATTAACCTTTGGGATGTATTTTGGAAAGAAATCACGTGTCTTGCCATTAAAAGGATAATGTGTGTCTTGACACAGTTGGCATGCGTCTGTGTTTTTCCCCACCTCTTAAAGACTCAAAACACGAGAGTATCTACTAAACCTTTGAGGTTTAATTACAAAATAGTCCAGTAGCAGAGCAAAAAGAAGGACATATATCTATGGGATATTCAAGAGGACAGAATACTGGAGTAAAAGGGAGGAAATACCTTACATCCAGATAATCTTAGAATCATTGAGTTAGAAGAGACTCCAAGGGCCATCCAGTCCAACCCCCTTATGCCATGCAAGAAAATGTAGTCAAAGCACTCCCAACAGATGACCATCTAGTCTCTGCTTTAAAAAAAACCTCCAGAGAAGAGGACTCCAAGACAGCATAGTTCAGTGCTTTTCTCTGGACACGTTCCAGTTTCTCAATATCCTTGAATTGTGGCTGCCAGAACAGCCTTTCAGGTAACGTCTGATGAAAACAGAATAGAGTGGGACTATTTTGTTTTTCCGTGTCAGGAGTGACTTGAGAAACTGCAAGTCGCTTCTAGTGTAAGAAAATTAGTAATCTGCAAGGATGTTACCCAGGAGACGCTTGGATGTTTAATGTTTTACCATTCTTGTGGGAGGCTTATGTCATATCCCCGCATGGGGAGCTGGAGCTAACAGAGAAAGCTCAGCCCACTCTCCCTGAATTTGAATTGACCATCAATCAGCAGTCCTACCAGCACAAGGGTTTAACCCATTGTGCCACCGTGGGCTCAGTGAGACTATGACTTCCTTTGATATTAATGCAGCCTAGGATTGTATTGCCACATCAATGACTCGGGTTCAGCTTGCTACATTCTGTCTACTTGCAACCTTTAGCACTATCTTTACCAATTAGTACTTTGGGTGAGGATGAACTTAAAGAGGCATGTCTACAGTAAAGCAATGAGATGAGGAGGGATGTGGAGTTGCCATGGCAACAGAAGCCAAAGTAATGTGCAATGCAATTTGAGCCATGCACAAAATTAATATTGCTGTTTTCACAATATGATCAGATTGGGAAATGACCTTAGAAATCGAATTTTCTTCTAGCATTTAAAGTCTGTCAACAGGTCTGATCTGGGGATAGCAATATTCAAGCATATATAGCCATGAAAGCTGTATATTTATAAATATATAGCTTTTATAAAATAGACTAGTATTTTATAGTCATATGGGAATTTTAGGCTGCTTTTGCTTTTGGTTGCTATGAGTTTTCCAGGCTGTTTTAGTTTTAATGGTAATTTTAATTTTTTATAAGGGAGCATCCATGTAACTCTTTTGGGTTGTTTTAATCAATGGTTTTATATTGTAGTGTATGTTTTAAAGATCTTTCGAGCTGCCTTGGGTCTGCCTTGGATACTCCAATGAGGCAGAAAAATGAAATGCAAAGATACAGAATGGGGGACACATGGCTCGAGAGCAGTACGTGTGAAAAAGATCTTGGAGTCCTCGTGGACAACAACTTAAACATGAGCCAACAATGTGATGCGGTGGCAAAAAAAGACAATGGGATTTTGACCTGAATCAATAAGAGTACAGTAGTCATGCTACCTCTCTATTCTGCCTTGGTTAGACCACACCGGGAATATTGTGCCCAATTCTGGGCAGCACAATTGAAGAGAGATATTGACAAGCTGGAATGTGTCCAGAGGAGGGCGACTAAAATGATCAAGGGTCTGGACAACAAGCCCTATGAGGAGCGGCTTAAAGAGCTGGGCATGTTTAGCCTTCAGAAGAGAAGGCTGAGAGGAGACACGATTAAAGGTAAAGGTTGTCCCCTGACATTAAGTCCAGTCGTGTCTGACTCTAAGCTGAATTTATTATTTATTTATGGTATTTGTACCCCATAGCTTCTCACCCCTGCAGGGGGACTCAGCACGGCTTACATTTGCAGCACTACAGGCTGCAACACCACAATACAATATAATCAACATCTTTAAAAACATTTTTTTAAAACATTACATTAAAACCACTACGTATAACAATAATTAATTAAAGCCATCAAGCGGAACACATTGTCAGTCAAGTCCAAAGTGTCAATCCAGTGAGTCAAATCCAAAGGTACAAGAGCTGAAGAGCCGCAGTTGTCTGTAGACACCTCCAAGGTCATGTGGCCAGCATGACTGCATGGAATGCCGTTACCTTCCTGCTTACCTATTATAGTGTGCTACCTACCAGTTAGTCTAGTCATGGGCAAACTTGGGCCCTCCAGGTGTTTTGGACTCCCAACTATTGGAGTCTACTTACATTTGCATGTTTTCGAACTGCTAGGTTGGCAGGAGCTGGGGCTGACAGCAGAAGCTCACGCCACTCCCTGGAATTGAACCTGCAGCCTTTCAGTCAACAAACTCAGCAGCTCAGTGCTTTAACCCAGTATGCCACCTGAGACATGATAGCCATGTATAAAAATCTGAGGGGAAGCCATAGGGAGGAGGGAGCAAGCTTGTTTTCTGCTGCCCTGGATGCAGAACTACATGAAAGGAGATTTCATCTGAACATTAGGAAGAATTTCCTGACTCTGAGCTGTTCAGCAGTGGAACTCTCTGCCCCGGAGTGTGGTGGAGGCTCCTCCTTTGTAAGCTTTTAAGCAGAGGCTGGATGGCCATCTGTCAGGGGTTTACTTATACTGGAGTCTCCAGGCATGGGTAAACTTGGGCCCTCCAGGTGTTTTGGACTCCAACTCCCACAATTCCTAACAGCCTGTTAGGAATTGTGGGAGTTGGAGTCCAAAACACCTGGAAGGCCCAAGTTTGCCCATGCCTAGATTAACTGGTAGGTAACACACTATAATATGAATTTTTCTTCCATATCTATATTTCCAGCCCTTGCCTTCCAGAAGAACTTTAGAGAGGGGCCAAGACTGTTAAAGCCATTGAATACATTGTCATTGCAGCCAACCAAGCTGGAATGCCAGTCACGTGACTCCGGTGCACTGTCCCTTTAAGGCACCCGCCTTCCAAAAGAAGACGCCTCCTCGCGCATGCGCACAAGGCGCTTTTCTCCATTATTCCTGATCCCTGCCTGTCATTCTTCTTTCCTGCCTCCATTGGCCGAAATGGCCTGGCCGGGTGGCCGGAAGAGGCGGGGCTAGAGCGGCGGGGTCTCCCCGGGTGACGGGGCTGTGAGGCGGGCTTGGCAGCGGCCTAGCGGAAAAGGATGGCCGGGACCGCAGCCGCGACTGAGCCGGAGCCCTCGCCCGCTTTTGAATGAAGGGAGCCCGCGGTCGCCGAGGGAAGCGGCTCCCCCTCGGCCGCCAGGGAAGGTGAGCCAGGCCGTGGTGAGCCAGGGCTCTTCTGCCTTCTCCGCCGGGCTGCGGCTCCCATGATCCCATAGCATTGAGCCATGGCGGTTGAAGTGGTGTCAGGCCGCAGCCCTGGTGCCTTGTAGACGCACCCCAATGTTGTAGCATCTCAAAAGGACTCTTGTCTGTTCGAGGCGAGTGTGAATGCTGCAATTGGCCACCTTGATGAGCGTTGAATGGCCTTGCAGCTTCAAAGCCTGGCTGCTTCCTGCCTGGGGAGTCCTTTGTTGGGAGGTGTTAGCTGGCCCTGATTGTTTCCTATTTAGAATTCCCCAGGTTTTTTAAAAAAATGTTGCTCTTTGTTTACTCTCCTGATTTTAGAGGATATATATATATATATATATATATATATAAGGCATGGTTTAGAACCCAAAAATAGGGACTCGAAAATCTAATGGGGGGGGGGGTTATTAGTAATAGAAAGCCTTACAAAAAAATTTCCAAAATTTCTAAAATGTAACTTAATTACTAACGAAATTCGTTAGTAGTTCGTATGCCAGCGCATGCGCATTCCAGATGGTTTTGGCCTACAACTCCCAGAAATCCTAACAGCTGGTAAATTGGCTGGGATTTCTGGGAGTTGTAGGCCAAAACTTGAATAAATCACACTGAATTCTAGATGGGACTCTCCAAATAGGAAGGAGGGAGGGAGGGAGGGGGGTATTCTATTCTTGGAAGCAGCCAAAAAAGGAGGAGGAGCCCCCCCCTCGCTCCTCGCTGCCTCTCTCTCCCCCCGATCCGGAGGGAGCGAGGGCCCAAGTTTGCCCAGGCTGGTCATATACCTACATTCCATGCACATGCAATAATACAGCAGTAATAACAATGGGTATAAGAAGAGGTAAAATTCAAACCGAAGTATTCTGACTGGTCCCTCCTCATGCGGTGCAACGGGCTCTTCTGTGAGCCCGGGAAAAGCCAGCGTTTTCTGCTTGGGTGCACACACATACATATTCTTTGGGGGGGATTTGCTGCAGAATCTTCTCTATGAGCCCGGGATTCTGCAGCAAATCCCCCCCAAAGAATATGTATGTGTGTGCACCCAAGCAGAAAACGCTGGCTTTTCCCGGGCTCACAGAGAAGAGCCCGTTTGCACCGCATGAGGAGGGACCAGTCAGAATACTTCGGTTTGAATTTTACCTCTTGTTATTGTTTGTTATTACTGCTGTATTATTGCATGTGCATGGAATGTAGATATGACCAGTTGGATTACTTATAATATTAGGCACTTACAGTAGCATTCATTCTATTATACATTAGGTTGGTTTCTCACCCCAATACTCTTTGATGCTTTAGATCCTGGCAGGCAGGAGAGGCAGGGAAGCCTGGAAAAAATGTAAACAGAGAGGTTTACTCAGAAGTAAATCCACAAAGGAGGGCCCTTCATCCAAAGTGCCCTCCTTTGCAGATTTACTTCTGAGTAATCCTCTCTGTTTACATTTTTTCCAGGCTTCCAGCCGAAAGAAGGAGCGAGTTTAGGGCTTGCCTTGCCATAATACTTATTGGCAAGGGAGGCGGAGGGTGGTGAGAGAGAAGGAGGGTGCCCCCTTACGACCTAATAACGACACTTAAGAAAATCCTGGCCCCAAGTTCTATAAAGAAAGTCCACTTCCTGGTTGGCGTTCCAGGTGCGGAAATACTCAAAAGTAGCATTTCTTACTAATTTCTTACGAATCATTTCATTTTCATAACTTTTTTCTCATGCCTAATATATATATATATATATATATATATATATATATATATATATATATATATAAAATACTGGTAGCCAGATTTTGTTCCTTATCAGGGCAGGGTTTAAGTATGGCAAATAAATAAATTTCCTCCTTTCTGTTGAAATTGCCAACATGCTTGTAAATTTAAATAGCTTCTCTGTGTAGTCTAACACAGTGTTTTTCAACCTTTTTTGAGCCGTGGCACATTTCTTACATTTACAGAATCCTGGGGCACACCACCAACCAAAATGACACTCTAACACAGTAATACATATAGTTAATATGTTTTAAAATGTATTTATACACTCAGAAGCTTAATGCAGCTTCACAGTGAGTCCACATCATGCATTATAAGGGCCTGAAGTGTCCACATCATGCAATATAGAGGGTCTCCACTGTCCACACCATGCAGTATAGAGGGTCTCCACTGTCCACATCATGCAGTATAGAGGGTCTCCACTGTCCACATCATGCATTATAGGGGGTCTCCACTGTCCACATCATGCAGTATAGAGGGTCTCCACTGTCCACATCATGCATTATAGGGGCTCCACTGCCCACAACATGCCCTTGCAAACTGCATTATATCATATGGCAGCCACAAGCAAACCTGGAAGAGCCTACATGCAGCCTTGAACCTCGCACTCGCAAGTGCTGCAAAAGCAGAGAAAGGAAAGCCTCCCCCTCCACTGCCTGCGCGCATGCCTTGGGAGCGTGCGCGCATGCACGAGGCAGCGAGAGGGACACGTCTTGCGCAGCAAGGGCCCTGAGCCCATGCCTCCTTCCCTTAGCCATTCTCTTTCGGGGCGAGGGTGAAGGGGAGGATGGGCTCTTCCTGGCTTGCTTGCTTGTTTATCTCCGGGCGTGGTGCAGTAGTCGTGAATTCGCTGCAAGGAGTTGCTGATGGGCACCGTCTGGGTGGGGATGGCGCGGCTCTGGCTGAGGTGGAGGGCCCCCACACCGCTGCTGTTGCGGGAGGAGGACATGGTGATGGCCCTGAAGGAAGCAAGCCCCGGAGAGAGAAAAAAGCGGTGAAGATGGAGGAGGGGGGGGGGCTTCTTGTTGTGGCTGCTGCACTTCCTTGGATTCAGGGCCCGCCGCGCCTCCGCCACCACCTTCTCCCTCAGCCTCCACCAGCAGCACCAGGAAGCGGGGGGAGGGGGAGGAGGAAGAGGCCAATTTCCCAAGGCACACCTGATGATCGCTCACGGCACACTAGTGTGCCACGGCACACCGGTTGGGAAACACTGGTCTAACATCATGGTTGTGAGAGTGGTCCAGCATTTCTGTGTTCTCAAATAATATGCTGTGTACAGGTTCATTCATCAGGTACTCTGCTATGGCTGGCTTCTCCAGTTGAGTTAGTCTGCAGTGCCTTTCCTGTTCCTTGATTCGTGTTTGTGTGCTGCGTTTGGTGGTCCTCGTGTATTTATTTATTATTTATTATTTATTTATTTATTTACATCATTTCTACCCCGCTCTTCTCAACCCCCGAGGGGGGACTCAGAGCGGCCTAACAAAAGGCAACAATTCGATGCCGATACACAATATAAAACCTTAGACATTCAGGATCAAAATACAATTAGCATTAACACATAATACACATACACTTAAGTTAAAAACAGAGTTCCGTCCACCATATAAGCATTGAGCCATAACCATCAACTTACCAATTACAATTGCAATCCAAAGTGCTGTATTGTGCTAATGGTCCAAAAGCCTGGTCCCACAGCCATGATTTCACTTTTTTCCTGAATGCCAGGAGGGATGGGATTGATCGTATGTCGCTTGGAAGCGCATTCCACAGGCGGGGAGCCACCACTGAGAAGGCCCTCTCTCTCGTCCCCACCAACCGCATTTGAGAAGTTGGCGGGAGCGAGAGCAGGGCCTCCCTGGCTGTTCTTAAATTACAAGGTGGAACGTAGCGGCAGATGCGTTCGGACAAGTAAGCTGGGCCAGACCCGTATAGAGCTTTAAAGGTCAAAACCAGCACTTTGAATTGAGCTCGGAAGTGGACAGGCAGCCAGTGGAGCTGACACACCAGGGGGTGGTATGCTCCCTGTATGTAGCTCCAGTTAGTAATCTGGCTGCTGCCCATTGGGCTAGCTACAATTTCCTAACTGTCTTCAAAGGCAGCCACACGTAGAGTGCGTTGCAGTAATCTATTTGGGATGTGACCAGAGCATGGACGACCGTGGCCAGATCAGACTTCCCAAGGTACGGGCGCAGCTGGCGCACGAGTCTTAACTGTGCAAAAGCTCCCCTGGCCACCGCCGAGACCTGGGGTTCCAGGTTCAGCGATGAGTCCAGGATCACTCCCAAGCTGCGAACCTGCGTCTTCAGAGGGAGTGTAACCCCGTCCAACACATGCTGTAACCCTATGCCCTGTGTAGACTTGTCCACAGCTGCAGAGGTGAGAGGATCCCTCTTGCCCTTTGCTGAATGTAGCCTTTGTTGAATTTTTAGTGGGTCTGTAGATTGTTTGTAGGTTGTGTTTCTTCATCAGCTTCCCTAAGCAGTCAGTGATTCCCATGATGTATGGTAAGAACAGGTGGGAGGACGACCAACAGGTCTCGTCACAGGTACCATGTTACAGTATGTTTCAATAATGGTGTCCTCTTCTAGATGTAGTTGTAATGTTTCTAGTCCTGTTTAATTATACTAGACCAGGCATGCGCAAACTTGGACCCTCCAGGTGTTTTGGACTTCAACTCCCACAATTCCTAACAGTAAGGGGCATTGCGCCAGTGCCCATCTGTTCTGTGCATCATCAATCAACTTTATTTCTTATGAGTGGCCCTCCACCAAAGGTGCTCTGGGCGACTTACACAATTAAAATAAACAGGCTACATATTCACAGCTTGTTACTTAACAATAATAGGCTCTTCTGAAAAGCCATGTCTTAATTGCCCCTAAAAATGTATGTAGATCAGGAGTGGCTCTTTGGTCCGGCGGTAGGGAGTTCCACAAGATTGGGGCTACAATTGAGAAGGATCTCTGTCTTGTGGACTCCAAACGGACCTCTCTAGGGCCAGGGACATAGAGAAGATTCTCATGAGCTGACCATGGCAGTCTCTGGTGGTGGAGTGGCATTAAATGGTCTCTTAGATATGAAGGACCCTGACCTCGAAAGGCCTTGAATGCTAGGACCAGAGACTTATAGAATATAGAAGACTCTGTGTTCAATCGGCAGCCAATGCAAGCGCTGCAGTCATGTGGACTGCAAAGCAATGTTTGAGTTAGGCAACATAGCATAGATGATCTTCCACTTTTGATATTTTTTGAACATCCTTGTGCAGTCTGCGTTCTCATTAATAGCCATGTTGAAGAAACAAATATACTAATAACTTCCTCAGAGTTACAACATGATGTCATGGTTCAAGTTCTGATTTGCTACTTGGTAAATCCAGGTTCTAGCCTATACTGGGCCATTACATTCACTGAGTCATGCACTCTCTCAGCCCTAATTACATCTTAAATTTCATTTTTAGGCAAGGTGTTGAAATGGTTGCACCTGCACTGTTATGCACTGCTGATATTGTTGAAACACAATGTTGCAAGCTTTGTTTACAGTTTCTCTTGTCTTCCATAATACTTCTCCGCTCTTCAATTCTGTAAGGGTTGTACATATTGGGGGCGGAGGTGCATTTTCCTTCAGAATTATTAGCTTTTAGGGGTATACATATTTGCTGGGGGCACGCTGTATAACAATGGTACCTGGAGAATTGGAAGGGGCTGCTGCATCAGAAAGCATGAAAAGTGCCTAAAAATGAAAGTCAGAAGCCACTTCATGACTATATAGCATAAACACTAACTGGTTTAGTGTTGTGGTGTCTTAAAATGAGTTTTGTATCTTCCCTTTCCTACAGTGGGCTTAAGGCAGCATGTATGGCTTCCTTTCTAACAATTTTCCAAAACAGATTAGAATTTAGTGCTCCAGTGTGGACTAGAATTTGTATCTTCCAAGTAGCAAACCAGCAAACCTGCAGTTGAATCATTACACTGCATCGTGTCTTCATTGTATAACATAACAAGCTACAGAATGTATTGTAGTTTCCTTGAGATTAAAAAGCCTGAGCTGGGACTAACTAAGAAATACTGAGCGGCTGATAGTCCCACATATCTATTTCTTCTATACCTGGGACGTTGTCTTATTCCACAGAACGTGCAACTTCGGGAGGGACGCACATGGAGGGAGGAAGGGGACACCCACCTAGCCAGCGAAATCAGCCAAATCAACCCTGGTGATCAATGAGGTGACAGATGTCACAGCCAGATCGCCCTCACATCTAGAGTGCTGTATTGATCAACATCTAAGTTATGCTGAAATAGGTGTTCAATTATTATAGCAGGTGCCTGTTATAGATGTATATCAGGCAGGGCGGGGCCGATAGCGGGGCGGGTGAGGGGCGGGCCAGCTGATTCTCCTCCTTCGCCCTCTCCTCCTCCCTTGCGGACGCGCCGGTGCGGGAAGGAGGAGGGGCGGAGGAGGAGCCAGCTGTCTTCCTCCTGCCTGATCGCCTCCGTCCCTTTCTCGGCGCCGATTGATCAACATCTAAGTTATGCTGAAATAGGTGTTCAATTATTATAGCAGGTGCCTGTTATAGATGTATATGGTTAATGCATGTAACACTGCTCAAGGAAATTAACCTCAAACACCTGCTTACAGATGTTTAATTCCTCAATAAATGAAAATAACCAAGGTGAATGCAGTGATTGGTTATGTTATTAAGATGGACATGTTACTCAATACGTTAACTTTTATAAAGCCTTTTAATGATGTTATACAATGGTTTTACATGCAATGCAATGAAGCTCAGTATCCAGACACTGATGATCCACGTTTGTCTGTATATCTGTAAGAGCGTATAATAATAAATAGCCTTGAAGAGCTATGTAAATATCCTGAGATTCTACTGCTTAAAAATACGTCAGTGGAGTGTTGGTTTTAACCCAGATTGTTGAGTCTAGCCATCATCATAAATGTTAATGGCAAGAAATTAATAACAGAACCCTACACAGGATCTGAATTAGCTGACATGTGTCAAGGATAGGGGTGAAACACCACACCTATTGCACTTGGCTATTGTGAAGAGTCTGGGGCAAGGGAAATCATTCTGCTCCCAACCCACACACACATACTTTCTCAAGATGGAAAGGCGAATTGTTCCTTCACAATAGATTTCCACATGACCTTTCCACATTTCAGTCTAGTTATTAAAGAGCTATCTCTATTTAATTAATTGAGACAAATCACATTAGAACAGACAGCTATAAATTATTTTGCCAGCCACTCAGTCCGCTTCTGTGGATTCAACTTGTACCTGTTGTAAATATATGAAACGGCCAAGATAACGAAGCTGAAGATGCATCTACACTGTAGAATTCATGCAGTTTTGGCATTATTACAATAACTCTGTAAACTTACAACAGAGTTTTAGGTTTATAATGTCTCTAGAATTCTCTACCAAAGAGTACTGGTCCCTCACCAAACTACAAATCCCAAAATTCCATAGCATTGAGCCATGGAATTTAAAGTTACGTATGTCAAACTATTTACTCTGTAGTGTAGATGCCCTCTGAGATTGTCATACTTTGAATTTGACTTACTAGAAAGGTAGTGATTGCTAACGTAAGAGACAGTAGGAAAAGAGAAAGATGTATAAATATACAGTACGTGATTTACTAATTTGTGGAATTTTGGATTGAGTGGATGTAGGCAGCTCTGTAACATTTGAGTGTTCTAAAGTTAAATATTCATTTTCTATTCTGCCACCCTTCTTTTATTGACTGCACATTGCTGTAACTGGTAAAACTGGTTAGTTGAGAAATGTTCTTGATGTTTAACAATTTCATTACTGTTAACTCTAGATAACTGTTCCTGAGCTTTGCCATTGAAAGGACACTGCTATGAGATTCTGAATTTCTCCCTTATCTGTGCAGCAGACTAAAGATGCAGCTGTTTTATTTTTACAGCTTTTTCGATGCAAATCTTCTAATTTTACTACAACAGATATTGCATATTTTTTCTACAGTCATTTAAATTTCCTTTTATTTATTTACATCATTTCTACCCCACCCATATCAGTCTTAAGGCGACTCAGGGCGGTGAACAGTCGGCACAATTCAATGCCATATAAATACATACAGTATATCAATAGAATAAAAGCATTACATTGCACAATATCTAAGAGCATCAAAAATATCAAAACAATAAAATAATGAACAATAAAAAATTAAAAACTATGTCATCATATTCAGTCCTTATTTAAAGAAACGGTTTAAATTTTTTAAAGAACTTCTGTGTTCATCTTTACTCCAAAGCATATGCACTAGCTACTAGATGTCATTAGAGTCAGTAGGTTTACTATTTAATAACGTTTACTTAGGACTGACTTTTAAAGATACTGTATATTATAATTATTTGAAAGAAAAGTAGTCATACAGCAGCCCTGTCACATCTAATAATTTATATTAGTATGTGTCAGTAAATATACAAGTAATCTTATTAAAACTATTTATTGTCACAGGGTCATATACTTGAAGTGCAGTCCAGTCTCTTTGTTTAAATGTTTAATTTTAATTTTGTTTAAAGAACTACATTCTGAATTATCTCTGCAGTGTTTAGAGTGGTAACTTAAATGATCTAAAAAGTAAACTTGTGAGAATTATAATGTGGCAGCACATAAACCAAAATAATAATATGGGCCACAGATGAGATACAGGTCATCCCTGGGTTGCAAACATCCGACTTACAAACTACTTGTAGTTAAGAATGGGGGTGAGGCAACAGCCTATTCCTATGCAACATAGTGAGATAAATCTACCCATAGGAAGGGAAATTCACTCCTGAAAGAGTTATCTTGGCGGAAAAGTGTTTCCATTGAAGCTTTATCACAAATCTTGTTTCCACAGCAAGCCAAATGTTTCAAAATCCAATTATCATAGGAACAGAAAGTGAGGTTAGATCTTCTGAACAGTGGCACAGACAGCAGAACAAACACCACAGGGGTGTGAACCCCTTCCCTATGCTATCCAAAATTAGTATATATATCTGGAGTTGCACTTAAAAAATTACCTTTTTGTATGTACATACAAATTCAGTTTAAGTACAAGCCCACAGAACCGATCTTGTTTGTAACTTGAGGACTGTTTGTATGTGAAAATATGGAATTGCTTATTGCTATGGTTGTTACTATAAGTTTGATCTTGTTTGAGTATCATTGGATTTCTGTACACGCTGCAACCTTTGGTTGAGATCCACCTGAATATGCTCATAAAATGTAATCATTCCTATTTTTATTTGAAGAAAGACACTGAAAACAAGTTATGTTCTTCATTTATTTGTAGTTTTGCAGATACGGATTAGGATTTGCTACCTTTAAAAAAAGACTCTTCCTAGTCATTCAAATACACATGTACTTGCCTTCAGCCTACTCCTATGCAACATAGTCATATGAACAAATATGTACTGCCTTTCCCCACCATCTGATAGATAAAGTATCTGATATAAAGATGTATTATATTTGTAAGCATGCCCTTCTTTCTTTTTGCAGACAAAGACTTTCATCATGGCCATTACACAGTTCCGTCTGTTTAAAATTTGTACTTGCCTGGCAGCAGTATTGTCTTTTTTAAAGAGGTTAATATGCAGGTAAATAGAAAATCTTGCTTATGACTTTGTTTAACAGGGACATTTCTTTGATTTTCCTTTCTCCATTTCCTTTTTACCAAAAGTTGTTAGTTCTTTTTCTAACTCTTTTACATGAGAGGTTTTAGAATGTTGTAGCTTCTGTTTTTAAAATCTGAATTGTTTTCTTTAATTTGATAGTTAGCATTAACTCACCTTTAGTTTTGTGGTGACAATTATTTTCTTTAGTTTTTTTCTCATATATTTTCTTTACTCTCTCTATAATATTTTTGAGAGAAAGTTTTCTGAAATTTCTGAAGTGGGGGAAAAGTTAGAATCATTAGCAAATTAGAAATTATGTGAAACCAGGGGAGAAATTCTTAACATGGTAAAACTATTTTGGAAAAGAGTATTCTACAAAAGCAGCAAGGAATCATGGGATATCTCTAAAAGTACACCTTTCTTCTGCTTTAAGATTTGTAGTTAACCATTAGATAATGCCTTTATGAGATCATCAAGTGAGTTCTGACAGATATTTTGTGCCAACATTTTCACTTAGGAAGACTACTGTATTTCTTTTTTAGGACCGGAAGGGGGCGAAAACTCAGTGGAGAGCAAATAACGCTGCCTACTACTGTAGACTATTCATCTGTTCCAAAACAGGTAATAGCTAAGATCCTAGAGATTAATCATTAAAGAGTAGCTCTGCCAAATGGTGCAGTGAAATACAGATAATTATTGATGAATCCTTATTTTGAACTAGAAAGTTAAAATCTTGTTGTTGACTCTTTTTAGTCAGAAGTTGAAGACTGGACTTCTTGGGATGAAGATGCACCTACAAGTGTGAAAATTGAAGGTGGCAATGGCAATGTTGCCAATCAGCAAAATGGTCTGGAAGAAATGGAACCTGACTACTTTAAGGATATGACACCGACGATAAGGAAAACACAGAAAGTAAGTTTCTAGCACTCATAATACTTTAAAATGTGACACACTGCCTTGTGAGGTAGTTATTAAGATTTAGCAGGAGTACTTTGTGCACAGAAAGTGAATTCTATATATAGATCTATGGATCATCTGCATTGATTTTCTGTTGTACTGTATATGAGAACATCACAGTTTCTGATTGATGGATGCTTATGTTGCTTAATATTGTTTACTCAGTGGCTATCTATAGTTGTGTCGGATTCAGTAGCATGGATGGTTGCCTTACTCCTTCTGAAGACAAATTTGGACAATGTATTGTCGAAGGCTTTCATTGCCGGAATCACTGGGTTGTTATAGGTTATATGGCCATGTTTTAAAAGCATTATCTACCTCCTCGGAGGTTGTGACACTTTAGAAAAAGTTACCTCTATTTTATGTGTTGTCTAAGGCTTTCATGGCTGGAATCACTGGGTTGCTGTGAGTTTTCCGGGCTCTATGGCCATGTTCCAGAAGCATTCTCTGTGGCAGGCAACTTCGGAAGTTGTGAGGTCCTTTGGTTGTGAGGTCCTGTGTGCAGATTGGTTCATCAAGTGCTCTGCTTTGGCTGCCTTTCATGTTCCTTGATTTGTGTTTGTGAGCTTTAAAATTAAAATCTTAAGGTAGACAAAATCTACAGGTCTAGTTAATAAATATTTATTTGAATTGAATGAGACTGAGATGTATGCAGATGTATGTAATGCTCTTTCTTCCCATTATTAGTTGTACTGAATCTTCCTCTCAATCCATCAAGTAGGCAGGCAGAGCTTGCAATATAGTTGGATTTATAACCTTACGGGGCTTCCCATTAAGAGTACTGCATTGTTTTCTACTTAGCATGAAAGACTGTTGTGTTGCAGATGAGCGAGCTATACAGATGTCATGAAGCATATCCAAGAAAAATGAAAAAGGGGGGTTTCCCCCCAAAATCGGGAAATACTGTATCAAAAAAGGCTGACTTAATTCAGAACTGAATGATGATTCTTCATAAAGCTGAGGCTTTCGTGTACTTCCCCTGCCTATTTCCATAGATGTAAAGGGAGAATTGGAAGGGGCTGTTTCCATATTCCAAATCAGAATTTCCCATTATGTTAAGACTTTTAATACTGTTTTGATTAAACCATAGTCTGTTGAAATCAAGTTCGAAAATACAGTCATATCCTGGATTGTTCTGCGTTTATGTAAATAATTGTTTCCCAAATTCAAAAGTGGAAGCAGATTCTTCAGATCGTCCCATAACCATGAAAGGAGATGAGTTGGGAATTCACATAACGAATCTGAAACATTCTGTTCGAAGCAGAGTATGAGCTCAGACCTTTTTTTTAAAGAAGTAGGCAGATATTTTATGAGGCAACCATTGTTGTGAACAACAGTTAAGTTAGTGTATTTGAAATCTCCCTAATTGGTTTTCTATATAATTGCAGTATTTGTAATTAGTTGCAATTCTTTTCTTCTTCAATATTATCTTTCAGATCATCATTAAAAAACGTGACCCCCTAACTTTTGGAAACCAGGATGGCACGGCAGGATTTTCTAGCAGATTAGCAGCTACGCAAGATGTTCCTTTTATTCACCAGTCTGTAAGTATCTTTTGTATCCCGATCATTTTGTCTACTCAGAGAAGAAAGTATGGGTTTAGTATTCCTTAACCAAAATGTTTGGGAACTGGAATGCTTTGAATTTCAGATTGTTTTGGATTTTGGAATACTTTTATTTGCATATATGTACATAATGATATCTCTTGGAGATGGGACCCAAGAATGAATATGCTCATTTAATTTTTATATACACCTAACACACATAGCCTGAAGGTAATTTGGTCCACTCTGTCCTAGTCACATTTTTGAATTTTGGAGGATTTGGGAATTTTACATACTCAACATGCATTGCTATCATTACATGCAGTTGAGTGTGAACACCACAAAAACTACGGATCTGTTTGAAAAATGTCTTAGGACAATTTAGAGCTTGTCCAAAAATATATTCAAGGGAAATACCAAATTTAGACATTGTAAAAACATGTATAAATATTCTTGTAAATATGTTTGCTATTCTATCTATTTATTTATTTGGTTTATTTATACCCCACCCTTCTCAACCTCATAGGCGACTCAAGGCGGCTTACATATATAGACAGTAATTAGATGCCAAAAAACACATCATAAAAACATAAGCATTGAAACATAATAAAACCTTAAAACCAATTATTTAAAACCTCGCAATCCAATATTGTATTGTAGACCGTGGCCATTCCAATTTGTCATTCCATTATTTCATCTTTCCTAATTGCACTGATAGATTACTCATTGAATGCTTGGTCGAACATCCACATTTTTAGCCTTTTCCTAAAGGTCAGAAGGGAGTGGGCTCATCTAATTTCACTCAGGAGGGAGTTCCATTGCCAAGAGCTACCATTGATAAGGCCTTGTCTCTCATCTCTGCCAACCACACCTACAAAGGAAGCAGGATCAAGCAGGGCCTCCCCAGAAGATCTTAATCTACTTGCCAGCTCATAGAGGGAGATACAAGTTTGGTCTACTTGTATCTGTAAAAGAGAGATGGGAATCCACATGCTGTCCCCAAGTCCATTTTTGTAGGATAGCAATCCTTCCCTTCTTTCCTGCTTGCAGAACAGTCCTGATTTGTCAGTGCAAAGTTGGCAGTTGTTATTCTTAGGGAACATCATAAATAGTGATCTAATGCAAGGTTCTAGGCAGTTTTTTTTTAAAAAAAGAATGCTAAATAATAATTGTTTGGGAAGGGAAATGTTGGAGTCAGGATTATAGAAGAAGAAATGTTGTACACAAAGTTAATGAAAATTAAGATGCTTTTGGTCAGCATTTAAAAGTAGGCAAATCTCTTAACTTGCATATCTGTTTTAGTACATTTGTTCAACAGACATCTGTGTCCAGTAAGCTTTCTCCCAGGGATATTAAGTTGTAAAGGTAAAACATATTTGACTCTAGAATTACGGTGCTATTAATCAGGTAGGGAATCCCTAGGGTGGGTTAATAACATTCTGAAATTCTGTAGCAAATATTTCATATGATAATTGTGTGTTATTAATTCCTGCCCCTTTATCAGCCAGAATTGGGAGACCTGGAAACGTGGCAGGAAAATAGAAATGCTTGGGAAGAGGAGGAAGATGCTTCCTGGCAAGCAGAAGAAGTTCTCAGGTAACTACACACTTGTGTAACTGGCTATGTGGCTTCTGAGAAAATATACTGTGCCTGATTTTGGATCCCAGGTAAATTGTAGGAATGGGCTTCAACGGGTCTTAGCTTGTATCCTCCTCAATTCCTCTAGGAAAGTTGTTATTTGGAAATTAGGAGCAACTGCTTTAATTTTCAGCCCAGTGCAGGTTTTCAACTTCATCTGTTTCAATAAATCACACTTAAAGATAAACACGTTTGTAGCATTTAGCACATGATGCTAAATTATTATTAGTCAGAAAGAGAAACAATGTTTCCCAGTCTGTTCACATCCATGATGAAAAAAGGAGGTTCTCTGGGTTCATTCCTGTAATGGAATTACAGCAGTAAAGAAACCATCAAATTGATGACATGATCTTAACCATAAAATCTTTCAATACAAAATGTCCCAAACCATTTCAAATGTAATTATGGAATGCCCTCCCTGGGGCTGCTCACTTGGCACCTGGCCTAATGAGCTTTAGGTACCAAACTAGTTATTTTCTTATCCTCCAAGGCATTAAATTGATTTTAGCTGTTGTTATTAGGCTGCTCTTCTGGGGGTGCTTTTAATTTGTACATCTTAATGTGTAATTTTCTTTCAGTGTGTTACAGCCTTCATATTTTTAAAATGAAAATCATAGAATCATAGAGTTGGAAGAGAACTTGTGGGCTATCCAGTCCAACCCCCTGCCAAGAAGCAGGAAAATCGCATTCAAAGCATCCCCAACAGATGACCACCCAACCTCTGTTTAAAAGCCTCCACCACATTAATTAATATCTGCCAATATTGAGTAATTGAAAATTGGTTTGGGACAGACACTAGAATATTCAGCCCTCTTCACCCTAATACTGAGGTTCCAACTTCACTGACATATAATGCAGCTTCGTAAAACAGTTAAACTGCATATATGAGTCAACACTGCCATATAATGCAGTGAGCTACAGACCCCTACAAACAGCAACTTCCCCACCATTTCCTGTAGTTTACTAATCTAGACAAAAACTTAAATACATTATAGCAGAAGTCAGCATGGAATGCAGAACAGGAAAAGAAGCAGATTCTTATGTATACAAATGGTTAGTGTTCTATTAATCCTTCTAGAAGCTCAGGAAATATATGTAGTTACGTTCATCATTAATTCACAGAATTAAAATCAGTTAGGTTCAGAGGAAAAGAAGCAACTGATCCTAGGTTTCATCCATCACGGAATCTTGCTGATTCTTTCCCATCAAACTGGGATCAAGACACCTAGTTGCTAATAGTAATTCTGACATTTCTCTTTTGATTTGAAAGTACAAGAAGTAGCCAGTTGTCTACGTCAGTGATTCTCAACCTGTGGGTCCCCAAGTGTTTTGGCCTACAACTCCCAGAAATCCCAGCCAGTTTACCAGCTGTTAGGATTTCTGGGAGTTGAAGACCAAAACATCTGGGGGACACAGGTTGAAAACCACTGGTAAGTGCTCTTGCATAGTGTATTCGTGAATCTGTAAAATGATATCTAGCCAGCAGAGGTCCCCATACACAATTAAGATGTTTTCTCTTGTTCATGGCTGCAGAATAATCTTATTCCTATCTGTTCGCTTTTTTATGATTATTGTTCCTGTTAGTGCCATTATTCTCATAGACTATAGAATTGTTTTTGTTTTTCATGATGGTCAACATAGGAGGCCTGATCATGACATATTACTCAACTCACAAAGTATTATTTTACTTGGGGAAAACATTTCACCACTGTTAATTGAGGTTTCATTTCTATAATAGTATATCCATAGTATCTTAGCAAATTGTTCCATTGCTTAATTTTTCATGATATAAAGTAACACTTATGATTGCTCCTAAATAGATTCTTACATGGTATATCCTGGTGATTTTGCAGTCCTTCCCCCGGAGACCATTATACTTATGCCTACCACTGTTAACTATCCATTTCCATGATATCTTGTACATCTTACCAAGTTGTTCCATTGTTTAATGCTTCATAATAAAAAGTTGCACTTAGTATTGCATTATTTCATGATGTGCACTAATGATTTTGTAGTCCTATCTCAGGAGACTATTATGTTTATTTGGATGTTTATGTATTGCAAAGTCTTTACTCAGAGCCTTCCCTTCCTTTCCTCGCATCAATTTCATCTTGATGCTTGTGAGGTTTGGAGCAATTCAGAGGTGATACTCTTTCATATGCTCTTTTTGCCTGAGTTGCACTTATAAATATCATCTGGACATGTATTTGTGTGGTATTTAAACCTATTTTACACCCAGATAAAAGTAATTCAGATAGATGTGTGTGAACTTTCTCAGAACCCTGGTCAAATATAGATACGGTAATCAGCATAGTGATTCTCTCTGCTGAGCCAGCTTTGTATTTGATGGCAGCTTTTCATATAGATAAGCTCTTCAAAACAGACTGTACCACATTGAATTTGTATTTAGTCTTTGGTATGTGTAGACTGAGAATTAGTGACTTACCAGTATTAGTGCTATGGAATTCAACCAGAAGCACTGGAATTACTCAACAATAACATTTTGAAAGGCAGCAACAACTGTTTCTGAAAGTTGCTTCTGATTCCAGGCATGAAATGTTGGGTGGCCAAAAGATTTACATTGGAGGATATGCAGCCCAATTTCATGGTGAATCTTAGCCCACATCTGCACTGCCATATAATGCAGTTTAATTGCATTGAACTGCATTCTGTGGCAGTGTAGACTCATATAATGCAGTTCAATGTGGTTAAACTGAATTATGAAACTGCATTGTATGGTAGTGTAGATGAGAACAGAATAGAATTGAATGATGTCACTGAGTACTTGGATTAAAAACAAAGCCATTTTATGAAAGGTCTGCAGTGCCATGTGATGCTGAATTGAGTTGTCGACTTTTTTAAAAGGGGCTGCCTAACAAAGGATCTTGGCTCTGTATTTCTTTTGTGAAATTGCAGGCAGCAGAAAATAGCAGAAAGGGAAAAAAGAGCAGCTGAGCAGCAAAGGAAGAAAATTGAGAAAGAAGTGCAGCGGTTAATGAAGAAGGAACAGAATAAAATTGGCGTGAAGCTGTCTTAACACCACTTGGGCTGATTTCACAGTGCCAGCAGAAATGAGAGAATTCAGCTTCTACAGCAATTCATCATTTTGTATTGATCTCAGTATTTCTAGAACTCCGGCTCACTGCTTTCATTTTAAAGCCATTTTGGAAGAGACAGTTCTTCTATAAGGTAGCTTCAGCTGGACAGTCCCGACAACAGATTCGTCATCCCACTAAATCCCACCATGACAGGACAGTGTTTCCTGTAGAAACCCAAACCACTCCTATTTCAAGAAGAGATAATACTGCATAAACTGTTCAACTGCCTGTTTCGATGCTAAAGGGAAAATGGTGTAAATAATTGAATGATGGGAATCTACTCTATTGTCTATTATGCTTATTACCAGAAAGGTGTGTAATTAAATAATTTTAAAGAATATGACATTTCTCCTGCTTTTTTCTCCCATAAACTTTTCTTTTACTGTATTAGTGAATGCTCTATTGCATACTCTAGGGAAGCCAGGTTCCAGGTTAATTGAAAGTGAATGACATCACGCGTAAAAGAAAACATAACTGATGAATATAAGTGCTTATGCATAGTTGGTTTTCTGTAGACAGGTATTCTAAATGCCTGTCTAAATGTAGGGGAAAAAATGTAGGGTTGTGGAAATTCCTTTTTATACCATTTCTTCTAGAACCAATGCAATGTAATTTTGGCATCATTAAATTTGAAAAAGTACTCAAAGGACAGTTTGCGCCCTGGACAGATAAGCAGCTGGTACCTCTCTATTCTGCCATGTTCAGACCACACCTGGCATACTGTGTCCAATTCTGGGGACCGCAATTTAAGGGAGATGTTGACAAGCTGGAAGATGTCCAGAGGAGGGTGACTAAAATGATCAAGGGTCTGGAGAACAAGCCCTATGAGGAGCAGCTTAAAGAGCTGGGCATGTTTAGCCTGAAGAAGAGATGGCTGAGAGGAGACATGATAGCCATGTATAAATATGTGAGGGGAAGTCATAGGGAGGAGGGAGCAAGCTTGTTTTCTGCTGCCCTGGAGACTAAAATGCGGAACAATGGCTTCAAACTACAGGAAGGGAGATTCCACTTGAACATTTGGAAGAAACTTCCTGACTGTGATAGCTGTGGAACTCTCTGCCCCAGAGTGTGATGGAGACTCCTTCTTTGGAGGCTTTTAAACAGAGGCTGAATGGTCATCTGTTTGGGGTGCTTTGAATACGATTTTCCTATTTCTTGGCAGAGAGATGGACTGGATAGCCCATGAGGTCTCTTCCAGCTATGATTCTATGATCTTCCTGCTTTCTTTGAAAGGTTGCAGAATTTCCAGGTGTCCCTTTAAAACCTGCAACATTTAGGCAATGGAGAAGTAACATAAATAGGTATTCCTCTGAACCTTGAAATTGGGATTTAACATCTAAATCCTTCACGATGAATAGCTGCTAGCCGCTATCAATACATAGCTGTAGCAATCAATACTAAAACCTTTCATGCAGCCAACACATTCATGAAGGATGCAATGGACAAAACACTGTTTTCTTGGTAATATGAAAGTTATTAATTTGCTTGTGCCAAACATCTTAAGCTCTAGAGAGTGCCATATATAAATCATAAATTGTCATAGATCAGTTGGAAGTAGGCATCTCCCAAGGGTGATGACGAGACCAGTTGCTGGCCAAGAATTTATTCGGGGTCTTAATTTAACATGCTGATCAATTCTTGGGCCATTTGTCAAAGTCAAAAGCAGCTGTCAGGAGTGGACCTTGTTTTCCTATGGTTTCTTGCTCAGGAATGTGTCACAACCCTGTCATGTGTTGTGACCTTTTTTTGTTTGATCTGCTCCTCCTGGACTGGAAACAAGTAAGGGATGCCACAGAATATCAGTTCTAGTCTATTCATCATTTCCTTTATTATACAGAAAAAACTGGAAACAGCTATCCTGGGATAGATCCTCTGTGCCAAGTGCTCTTATATGGAGGACTCTCCTTTGTGACCTCGTTTCTGTAGCCTTGTTGGAATGCGTGAGTAGCATAGTCACCTGTTTTGGACAGTCACTGCAGAGAAATGAATCAAAGGACCATGAACTTTTTGTAATAACTTAAGATGTTTCCTTAGATATATTTTTTTCAAACAAAAAAATGGATCAAACACTTGTGTGACATCATTTCTCTCCAAGTAAGACAGCCTTCAGCTTTCACAACCAGTTGACCAAGACAGTAGTATTTTCTTCCTTTTCCCATCACGCTGCTCCAGTCCATGGCATAGTGGCACCATAAATGTGTTACTAATGGTTTTCCAGAATACAGAGAACATTCATTAAAGTGCACAGAGCTGTAGAAAAAATTTTTACCAGCAAACCAATATCTACTTGTTAGAAGAGGGCAACTTGTGGTTCTGCAGATGACGTTGAGTTGCAGCTCCTATTTCCCTGCATCATTAGCTCTCCCGAGCTGTGCCAAAGGACTTAGGCATGCCAAGAGAGATGTTCTCTGTAGGAATTTCTGTCTTCCAGCACACATTTTTCTGTATCCCATCACTGTATCCCATTGTATGGAAATGTAGTAAAAGTGTTTCTGTTATGGTGGCCCGATTGTGAAATGCTGCTCCCCTCAGAATTTTGATAAGTGGACTGACTTTATCTTCAACTATTAAAATGCACTGCATCCTGAGATCTTCAGATACATGACAGGAAAGAAATATTTTAATGAGTTTATTGTCTACTGTTTGTTAGTGGGGTAAAATGACTATGGAACGGCTTGGACTACAACTATGGATGGCATGATTTTAATGTGGAATGTAAAGTTTTAAAATATTTAGTATGTTTTAATTTTAATCTAATTTTAATTTTTTGGAATTGTATGCATTTTAGGGCCTTATGTAAGCCACCTTGAGTCCCCTGCAGGGTAGAAAAAGGTAGGTTATAAACTGAATTAATGAATTGAATGAATAAAATTCCCTTTTGGATTCCTGATCTAAGGCAAGACAATATATTCAAACAGTAACCCTCCACATTTGCTGCAGTTAAGGGTGCAGAACCGATGCAAAAATGGAAAACCAAAAATAAAAAATAAACACTTTTTTTAAAATCAGAGGGAACTTCTCTCTAGGAATCTCTGACATCTGCTTAAAGTTGCCCATATAGTTGTGCAGGAGGAAGTAGAGATTCCTAAAGAGATCCTATTGGTCAAATCTGCAAAACTTACACCTGCAAATGTGAAGGGCTGACAGTAAGTGGCAATGACTGTTTTGTTCTCAGTAGTGTGGGTGCAATCACTGTACCTTTGACACAGTATTTTCCCAGAACATTAATAATAATAGAATTACCAAATGCTTGTACAATCTGTATTCCTTATTGTTTTGGAGCATATGGACACTCAAGTTTCTTGCAGTGAGGTTTCTTCAACTAAAACAAAGACACCAACTTCATTTCAACATGCTTTTATTTAGAACTTGTAATTATAAAGGGCTTTCCTTCTCTTAAAAGATTATATAACAAGAAAAAATAAGTTAGTTCCAACATACATTTAAAATATTCCTTCATGTACTTCCATGACATCCAAATAAGACTTCATTTAAGACTTAAAACAAACTTCAAAAAATATATTCACAGCCATATTTATACACAAAATAACAAGATTCAAGACTCTCACCAATCTACAATAATACCTTTTATGCTTTTTTTTTCCTTTTTGGTTACGGTCCCCTTGTACACAAGGATCAGTGGAATGCAAGGGTGAGTACATCGTTAAAGCGCCACTACAAAAGCACAGACAGTTCATGCCAGGATTATGTAAGCTGCCTTTGGAAGAATGAACTTTCCCCTCACACCTGAAAACATTTGGTATAACAATCCATACATCTGACAACAGAACAAAGAGTGTTTCGCATGCTTTAAAAAATGCACTTGTGTTTACACAGAGTGGAAACAGTTCTCCATGCCACTAACAGTCTTTCCCTTCTCCCCCATTTCAAACAATGAACATATGAAATATAGTGCAAATCAAACATTAAGGAGCAAAATTGACAGTTCACCAAAACATACACAACCTTTTTGCATGGCCTCACTACACCCAACCAGAACTCAGCCTTTTTGGCACACTGTACAGGATAGTTACACCTAGTACTGGATGTTGATGGGTACACGGCGAAGAGAATGCAGAGCTATCAGGCAACAGCCTCGGAGCAATACTCCAAAATTGTAGACTGGGCTCATTCCTCCTCTCTGAGTACTGAACATCCACATGACGGTTGGCACCATGGGGGCTGCTACTGCCAAAAGATCAACAAAGAAGTTGCTGCTCCAGTATCTTCTCACAATGGTCCCTTCTGACAACTTTCTAGTCTTCCCACACATTTCAGAGTGACAATCTATGAAATCCAGTTCTTTCATGACTCTGTTTTCATAATGTCTGGAATCCGCAGCACGACACACTGGCTTTATAGGGGATAAAAGGATAGCAGAATTCGGATCGTATGGAGTCAAATCCAAAACCATGTCTGTGACACTCTCAGCACAAGATACATCTAATTCTTTCAAAGCTGGAGATGGGCTCATGGGGTACTCTTCTCGTGCCTTTAATATGTTATGAAGGAGCTGTTCCATTTCTGTGCTATACAGCAACACATCAGCTTGGACTGCTTGCTCGTTCACCATACTACAGCTGCAGTTGTCATGCTCTTCTTTGGAGTTTGCTAAGTCTTTGACAAAATCGAGGTGGTTCAATGTAGAAGCAGTAAAGAGAGTTGGGCACCCAAGTTCAGGTGTGGTAGCAATAGTTGTCTCTTCAAATATATCATTCCCATTAGCCACATCATCACTTAGTAGCACACCACTATCTGCCATATCCTCCAATGAGTGATCCTCCGTAAGCAAGCTATCTGCCATTTTGGAATGCCCTGTACTTGGAGATAGGGACTTATCAGGAGATCGATATACATACTCTAGACTCTGGTCCTCATTAGAAGAGCCATTCTGTGCGATTTCCATACTCTGAAGCAAGGACTCCAGCTTCTTATTCTGGATGTTGATGTCCACAAAATACTTCTGAATCCCTTTGTCTTTCTCAGCCAAACTGTTTTTCATAGTTTCGATAACTTGCTTGAGCTGCTTAATCTCCTTCCTCGCTTCTTTCAAAGCAAGCTGGGCTTCCACACGATGACATTCTTCTTCAATCCAATCATCCCTCATGCGAGCTAGTTGAGATTTCAATTCTTTGATCTCTATTTCCCTAAGGAGAAGGAAAAACAGAAATAACCATATTCCCTCAGTTTCTGACTTGTATTATACTCTGTATGTTTTGGTGATGTTACTTTGAAACCGCCCTGAGTCCTCCTTGGGGAGATAGAGCGGTATATAAATAAAGTTATTATTATTATTTTTATTATTATATTGGTAGTCTCTAAACCTCTAAAATTAATGGGATTTACAACAGTGTTGATTCACCATTCAACTGTTGATTCAGTGCTGCAATGGGAGTTAGGCAGTTATCCAGCTCTTGTTGGACTGGAAGTCCTAGCAACTCTAGCCAATAGATGACAAATGTTAAGTAGGAGATGCAGTCTAAAAAGTTATGGAGAACTGCATGATTCCTACCCCTAATCAATGAGATTCAGCTCTTGTGAGCAACAACTCAAGCTGTAATACAGACATACAGTTACAAACTCATAATCCTCAGTTACAAATCTATAATGTATTTGTATTCATATATTCACGATAGTGGCACTATTGTTACATTTGTATTCATCTCTCAATCCTGCTTTTCCAGACATCCACTGGGAGCAATGAAGGTCTGTTCACTCAGAGGATAGCAGACTGACATTTCTTCAACATTCTTCCCAATGATACAATGATCTTGGCAGGAGCAGCTGAAAATGTCAGTCTATGGTACTGTGATGAACAGCAGCACAGACTTCAGTTGCTCATAGTAGCTAATGCCAACGAAGCAGGAGTCTTTGGTGTGAGGTTGAGCCAGGATCTAGGTCCTGCTCTTTTTAAATGACCATTATGTGCTCAACAAGTATTTAAAATGATCAAGATGTGAAGTTTCTTGCAGATTTCAGACAAAAATGGCATATGGCTTTGACTGTACATATAGGGAAGAGAACTTTTAAAAAAGTAATACACTTTTATCTAGACTACTGATTGTCATCACTTTTCAGCTAAAACCTTGAATCGGGGCATTCGTATTAGTGACCCCATAAAAATGAAATTCACTCTATCCCTATGGTTGCACTATTCATCTTTTTTTTAAAGCCATGATGGCTTATTAATTGTTGTCTTGAAGTAGCTTTGTAATATTTTCATTTTAGAGATATTATTGGATTTTCTAAGAGAACAGTGTATTATTTACTGGGTTACTGTGAGTTTTCTGGGCTGTATGGCCATGTTCCAGAAGCATTCTCTCCTGACATTTCACCCAAAACTCAGGCAGGCATCCTTAGAGGTTGAGGGGTGTGTTGGAAATGAAGTGAGGTTTATATATCTGTGGAACATCCAGTGTGTGGAAAAGAACTCTTATCTGCTAGAGGTACATGTGAATGTTGCAATTTGCCACCTTAATTAGCATTTAATGGCCTGCAGTTTCAAGACCTGGCTGGTTGCTGCCTGAGGGAATCCTTTGTTGGGAGGTATTAGCTGACCCTGATTGATTCTCATCTGGAATTCCTCTGCTTTTTGAGTCTTGCTTTTTGAGTCTTTATTTACTGTTCTGATTTTAGAGTTTTTAATACTGGTAGCCAGATTTTGTTGAGGGATCTCAACAAATTTGAGATCCCTCAACAGATTTCCTATCTGATGCCTAACAACTAAATGGGTTGATGGGTTCTGATTTTAGAGTTTTTAATACTGGTAGCCAGATTTTGTTCATTTTCATGGTTTCCTCCTTTCTGTTGAAATTGTCCACATGCTTGTGTATTTCAATGGCCTCTCTGTGTAGTCTGGCATGGTAGTTGTTCAAGTGGTTCAGCATTTCTGTGTTCTCAGATAACATGCTGTGCCCAACAGATCCCTCAACCTCTGAGGATGCCTGCCATAGATGTGGGTGAAATGTCAGAAAGGAATGCTTCTGGAACATGGCCATACATCCCGGAAAACTCAAAGCAACCAAGTGATTCCAGCCATGTAAGCCTTCAACAACATATTATTTATTGTTTATGCAGTACTTTCCAAGAGCTTTAAGTTAAAGACTGCACTTTCCCAAATAAATGTTATATTTTTAGGAAAACTGATTCCAGCAGAAGCACTTACCTTTCTTGGAGTTTGCTCTCTGACTCCTTCAGTTTTGTCTTCAGGTGTCTCACTGTCACTTCCTTTTGTTGGAGAGGGGTCAAGTACTGCTCTGGACTTGGTGGTTTAATACCATGGTTCTCACCACAAGAGGTATACCTGGCTGGCCGCCTGCAACACATAAAACCTTGTTGTATATCTAAAGCTGGGTCTGCACTCTGCTTACAGCAAAGGCAAAAGAAGCAACTTAATCTAAAACCCCTGTATGACTACCTTTTCTTATCTGATGCCTAACAACTAAATGGGCCCAGGAGCAAATCAGGCTTGAAATTGCAGTAGGATCCAAAATGACTAATCTGATGCTACTGTAAAAGTAAAGGTAAAGATTTCCCTGACATGAAGTCTAGTCGTGTCCGACTCTGGGGCATGGTGCTCATTTCAATTTCTAACCTAAAGAACCAGCATTGTCTGTAGACACCTCCAAGGTCATCTGGCTAGCATGACTGCATGGAGTGCCGTTACCTTTCTGCAGAATCTATTGATCTAAGCAGAAGCTGGATGGCCATCTGTCAAAGGTGCTTTGAATGAGATTTTCCTGCTTCTTGGCAGGCAGTTGGACTGGATGGCCCACAAGGTCTCTTCCAACTCTATGATTCTATGATTCTATACTCACACTTGCATGTTTTTGAACTGCTAAGTTGGCAGAAGCTGGACCTAACAGCAGGAACTCACCCTGTTCCCTGGATTCAAACTGCCAACCTTTAGGTCAGCAAATTCAGCAGCTCAGTGGTTTAATCCACTGTGCCACAGGATGCCACTGTACTTTGAATATATAAAAAACAGGATTTAATAGAAAAAAATATGCTGTGAAAAATTTAAGGCAGTGGGAAGAGGAAGTTGATATTATAGATCCATTGACTCAATCAAGAAAGCCACAGCTATGAGTATGCAAGACCCGAGCAAGACTTTTAATAACAGGATCTTTTGGAAGTATCTCACTTATAGGGCTGCCATATAGTTGACCGGAATTCACACAATAACATCAAACCCTATTTCCTTATTGTTTTAGAGTGTACTAGCTGTACCCGGCATGCGTTGCTGTGCCCTATGTAGGAGATGCGAGAAAGTCTGAGTATGTAAGGGTTGGAATTGATGGTACTTATGGTCTTGGTGGGGTCATGGCTGTGTTGTTGTGGGTTGTTCTGGTGGGTGGGATGTTGAAGTCCTGGGGAGTTGTCGGTGTGTGGTGTTGCTGGCGTTCTGCAGAGATTGTGGATATACAATGTTTTTGTCTTTCCGCCTGCTGTATTGATGGAAAGGTTCTGTGGTTTCCCAACTCTGGATTTGAAAAAAGAAACTGTGTTTCTGTTCTGGCGTTTGTTCTGCCCTTTTTTGTTTGATGTATGTAGCGTTGCGAGTGTGTCGTCCGATGCTGTTCTTTTTAGGAGGCATGGCTTGTCTTTTGGGTCAGTTTCTGCCTGTGTGGAAGGAAGGAATGGCATACAAATGGGTTGAACAGTAGATGCAAGGTTGTGTTATGTGCGTATTGTGTTGTGTGTAGGTATTACTTTTTTGGTGAGGTAGTGGGTGTGTGGTGGAAGTGTGGGTGGTAGTATGTTGTTGAATGCTTGTGTGGGTGGCGTGTTTTGGATGTTTGTGTGTGTTTGTAGAGTATCAGTGCAGTGTTGTGTTGTGTTTGGAGTATAGGTGGAGTTTGTTTTTGTTTGAGGTGGTGGTAGATGTTGGGTCCCGTATGTTTGGGGTGATGGGTTGTGATAGGAAGTTGTGTTGTGTTGTGTGGGTAGGAATTGCTGGAGAATTGCTCCCTCATAGAGTTTGGTTTTGACAGTTTAATCACTCAGCATTCTATCCTAGCCTTGGCTGGCTGTGCCCAGCGTTACTATGGTTACTCAGCCTCCCTGCATTCTGTGTGGGCTGATGTTGGCCAATGGGTTTAGCTGGCTGCCGCAGAGGATGCTGGGAAATGTAGTTTTTTGTATCGTTGTTTTGGGGGCCTTCTAGGTTTTGGGGGGGGGAGTTTCTTTGCTAAAAACCTTCCTTGTTTGAGGCCTATTTTTGTTGGCAAGTTTGGTGTCTCTGCCTTGGAAGGTTTCTCTGTCTCTGTCAGTCATTCGACGACGGGACCTCCTTTATATAATAGATATAGCTGATTGTCTAATTGTTATGTTACTGTTTTTATTTATTATGTTAACCATCTTGAACTTGTTGAAGGAAGAGCCCAAAAATGTTTTCTATTTCTAATAATAAACAAACCCAACTGGACTTCTGAGTAAATATACACAGAATTTAGTGCTGAGCCAAAGCATTATTTTTGACATTTTGGGAGGAAATACTTCATAAAGAATTTGAGAGAATTCCATGATTCAGCAACATTCCCATGGGATCTTGCATCCTGTCAAGCGAATGTTACTTGACAAAGGCAACCAAGCTGCTGCATGAAGCGATGTGAAATCTTTTATTATTTTTAAAAAGTATTTCAAAAAAGCCCTGTCATCTTATCACCAACACAACAAATTATTAGAAGAAAAAAAATTATTAGAGTGTGGAGCTGTTTTATTTCTGTCTCTGCCTCTTTCCATTTTTAGGCATGATCAGGCAGCTGTGAAAAATTATAGAAGTCCTCCCTTTAAGTAATACTCCAATACTTAAGTTATGAAAATAATGTCACATTCTGCTTATTGCACATTCCTGGCTTAATAAGGAATCATAAATTCTAAGTATTGAGCTCCCTCCCAAAGAACCTGAGAGCCAGCTTGCTTCCTTCCAGTTAAAAGGTTGGCAAAGATTGGCAAGTGCAGTTAGTTGACCACATCCTACCCATTTTCTACCCTAACTCTGTGAGCCTTTTCCTCCAAAATATTTAGCATTTAGCAACTATCCTCTCATTTGGGGTTCCATGGAGAAAATTGTTCTCCTTGGCAGTTTCTGTCCATTGCTGGAGGATATATATTTGGCGATGAAAGGTCTTGGGGACTCTGGCAGCCATGTAAAATGCCTTCCTAGGTTGTATTTGTTTTGGGGACTACAAGATTTGTCTTCATATAGTAGTTCCAACTTTGGCTTTCAATAATTTTGCTTCATTCCTGCGATAATCTTATGACACTCCTGAAACTAAAAACGGAACCCTCAGTGCCCAGCATATTAGAAAAGCAGGCCAATGGTAACAAGGGAATTCTTGCTGTCTCAGTCAAAAGACAAAATAATAAACCCAACTCTCTTATACCTCATTCTATATTTTAAAAGCTGATTGGACAGGTTGGTAAATCTTGTTTCTATAATGACAATTGGATTAGCATCCCATGATACATCTGACAGTGGCAGACTAATTTAAGAGCTGAGGACACCCTATCCTGACTGGAGACAGAATGGTCAGAGAAATGGTTTGGAGGTGGCTGTCTCTATTGTCTTCTCACTGCATCACACAATTAGTATTGATTCTAGTCATTCCAATGGCAATCCTCATGCTGTATTCCCCGACACTGACTAAGCTCCAGACTAAGTTAGCAGACAATATGCACACTTACCTCTAATACAGATGCCACACCAACAAGGAGCACACAGAAAGCAACACAAGACTGTGCAACGACACCAGGGGTTCTTTCTGCAGCAGCTGCAGGTTTAGGCAATGCTAACCACCACATCACCTTTGGCATTAGATTTTGGAATCAGAATCAGACCTGGTAAGTACTTGGATGCCAATTACCAGGAAATACTAGGGATTTCTAGGTAGGACTAGAAGAACCTTTGCATAAAACCCTAGTGGGTTCTTGCCAGTTAAAGATGACAACATGGGTTAGACTTGATATAAGGCAGCTGACTTGATATCAAGCAGCCTCTGTAATCACAATCTAAATATCCCATAGAAATTGTTTCAAATAAAAATGTCAATTTAAACATTAAGTTAGCAAAATAAATGTAGACCTTTTGCAAAGCTTCCTCCCAGGAAAGGAAACTGGTTTTGAGTGTGTCCGTGGAGTTTACGGCACATCTGCTCAAATGCATGAGTGTGCAACCAAAAGCCTTATAGAATTAATGAATGTTATGATAATATGTGAGATAGAAAAAAAGCATGCATTATAATTCGATACTCCAGCAACAGGCTGGAGATAAGAGCGGACTTGGCCAGGGAGGGAAAAACACTTGCCTCAAAATGGGACTGCTATCACTTCCCTTGTATGAACCTGAATGGCTGCTGCTGGCCGAAGAAGCCCCGTAATTCGGATGGGTGCTAATGGGACTCAACTGATTTTTACACAACATTCCCAGAAAATCCTTCTCCCGGGATGTGGTAGGAGGACTCGACCCAGATTTGTAAGAGGAGGATCCATTATTCCTTCCATGAGGCCCTCGACTTGACGGCAAAAAACAAAACAAAAACAAATATGTGTTAATATATAATATTAACACTGTGTTAAGCTGATTAATGAGCAATAGACATAGTTTACAAACCTTTTGGTACATTAATTGGGAAGAAAATGACATAAATTATTTGTCAGGCACTGAATTAACTCATCAAAATATGAGTAAACCAGCTGAATTAACAGAATTGACTTAATGCTGACTTACTGAACTGACTTACCCTTATTTACTTGAGTCTAATGTGCCATAAAACATAATGGCTTGGGGAGAGAAACCACCACTCCACCATCAGGCTGAATTCACTAGGCCCAGCCTGATGGAGGATACAAGCACCTTTTGACGTGTGATTGTAATGCGTCATCAAATGTAATGTGCACGTTCATTTTGACTAAACAATTAAGCAAAAAACAGATGTGCATTACAGTAGAGTAAATATGGTATTGAGTTCCCATTCATACATTGATGCAGTGAAATAGGCCCTCAGACATCTTCCTGTTCTCATTGTATGAGGTTTTGAACACCTGAATAGGGCTCATTTGACAGGCAAACCATAAGGGAGAGCTGCTTGTTTATACACAGGGAAAGCATGGTTATGATTTGTTTTTCTGTGTACAAACAAATCTTGGGATGGATATGATTTCTTTTTCTGTTTGTTCAGAAGTCCTATCTTGTGGGTGCAGTCTCCACCACAGACAGAGTAACAGTTGTAAATATGCTTTATACATTCAAAAATAAAGGCAACCCATAATCAAACTTTTGTCTCCCCCTTCTAATGATTGATAAGGAAAGCAAGACATTGGGGCTTGATAATCTTCATTTTTCAAATGAATAAACAGCAAAAAGTCCATCCTTACTGTGTCTTTTCAAAAGGACATTGTGATTGATAAGTTCTTTTCATGATTGCATGCAACTGAATACTCTTATTTTAAACACAGAAAACAAAAACAAGATTTTTTTAATTTTTCAGTTGCCACTGCACTGCTATTCAACTGCTTTTGCTACACACTATTAATGTTATTATTTTTCATCTTAGATTTTAATTGCCTGAGCACTGTACAATTGGGTACATACACAAGAACCACTGTGAATCATGAGTCAAAAGGCTCTTAATTTAGAATATATTTGGAAAGGTTTCCTCCTCTCTTTCCTGGAACATTTTATATCAACCAGATGGCAGAATGACTGTGCTGAATAGCAGCAGACTAGGATTGAGATCTGGGTAACTCCATTCCCATTTACTGATGAGAGGAAAGAGGATGATGGGCTACACAGTACGAGTGATGTGCCAAATGAATCTCTTGGAACTGTAGTTTGCCCTCTCAAAAGCGGAAAAAAAGAAACTTTAAGTCCAAGGGTTAATCTACATTGTAAAATTAATGCAGTTTGACACCACTTTAGCTGCCACTGCTTCATGCTATGGAAGCCTGGGATTCCAGAAAGGTAAGACACCATCACTCGTTGGCAGAGAAAGCTAAAGTTCTTTTAAAAATACAGGCCTCAAGATTCCATAGCATTGAACCATAGCAGATAAAGTAGTGCCAAACTGCATTCATTGTACAATGTAGACACAACTCTAGATTCACTTACGTGGGAATAAATTTTGGTTAATTAACTATAGCTTGACTTTGAATAGATACAAAGGGAGTCTTAAAAACAATAAAACTGAAAAAGATTATGTGTATTTTACAAATGATATGCATCAAAGGATTGATTTTGTTTTGGCAAGTGTAGCAAGAAGATTTGGCTCAAAAAATGTATTTGAACAAATATTATGGACACGTTTGGAAAAATTTCAATCCCTCTGCTCTTCCTTGCTTGAATAATTTTTTAAAAGAAATCTTTACACATTTCTTTAATTTGAACGCTACAGGCTTAATTCTAAACTTTTTTTGAGACAAGGGGGAATTGATCGAAGGTTGCCAAGCTGCTAGTGTAATACAAACTAATCCAATTTTCAGTTCAGGCAGATTTATTTTGTTACCATGCAATGATTGATTTCTCTCAGCATGAGAGCTTTTCGAGGAGGAGGAGAAAGTGTATGTCATCTATCAAAATAGTCATCTATCAAAAACATATTACAGTCACTGATGGTCATAGACCCTTTTGCCTGATCATATTAAGTTAAGTAACCTGCACAGACCTCTAAAAGGCCAGCTCAGTCTGTAATCAGAAGGGTTATCATCACTACCGCTTTTAGTTTTTGCACATCATCATACTGATGTCACAACAGCGTGGCAGCTGCTCAACTTACAGCAATATACAGACTGGGCTGCCAAAATGTTACCGGCAGAGAAACAAATGAGTGCTGACCAGAGGGCTAAGGTTAATTGCTGTGAATGAGTCCAATGAAGAAACCAAGTCCAGCTGCGTCCCTCTTCTTTGCATCCTGATTGTTTTCAACCAATTTGTTGACTTGCAAAACTAATATGCTAAATATAAAAATACAATTTGCTGTAAAGCAACAGCCTTAAGATAATAACTTACTTAAAGAAGTGTTTGCTGGGGGAAGGGAACTGAAAGCTCATGTGAAATGATGATAGCTTGTGATAAAGTAAATCCATATCTCTAAGATATCACAAGGAGAGCCAGTGTGGCATACTGGTTTGGTGGTTGGACTAAGACTTTGGAGAATGGAGTTCAAATCCCAACTCAGTCATGGAAAACCACTGGATATGATCTGGTGGTACAAGTTGCATTCTCCCAGCCTCAGAGGAAAATAATGCAAACTGAAGTAATTTTACCAAGGAAACCCCATGATCTTAGGGTGATGTGGACATCTTGGAAATATAGATATATTTATACATATGTACATTAGAAGCACTGAAATTTAGAAAAATCAGATTCTCTCTGTACTAGGAAGCCAAGCGGGACTGTGGCGCAGCTGGCTGGAAGTCAGCTGCATTCAGCTTACTACTGACCAAAAGGTCATGAGTTCGAAGCCAGCCCGGGTCGGAGTGAGCTTCCGACCATTGTGTAGCTTGCTGTCAATCTTTGCAGCCCAAAAGACAGTTGCATCTGTCAAGTATGAAATTTAGGTACCGCTTATGCAGGTAGGCTAATTAAACTAATTTACGATGCCATAAAATCTCCAGCAAGCGCGCAAAGAATGAGGAAGTACTCCATCAGTGTCACAAATGGACGGTGAAGCGACAGCTCTCCTGGTGGCCAGAATACCCTCATGAAGCTGGAATGTTAAATAGCCTCTGTGTGTCTGTCTATATATGTTGTGTGTCTATGGCATTGAATGTTTGCCATGTATATGTACATTGTAATCCACATTGAGTCCCCTGCGGGGTGAGAAGGCCCGAATATAAAAACTGTAAATAAATAAAAGGATGCTGAAGGAGATCTGTGTTGAAAGAGGGAGAGTACTATACATTTCAGAGACCTGGTAAAGCTTAGTACTTCTTACTTCTAAAAGTAAGGACTCCCCCTCCCTCCCTCCCTCCCTACAGGTCAAAATATGCCCCTTGATAGATCTGTGTAAGATGAATCCTAGTCTGCTCTTTAGAAAAAAATGCAGACATGTCTCATGCTTGTAGAAAGATATAATTGATATTTTATGATGCTTAAGGTGACAAAGTGATGATGTTAACATATGTAGTAGCATGTTTCTTTGTTTGTCTGGATTTGAAGATATAAAAAAGGGTCAATGCCTTTATCCTCATTCTGGAGAAAATTTCACGCCAGGGTCTCAGCTGAAAATAAAAATCTACTTCTCTACCTCTACAAAGGATGGCTCTTGGTATTATCTCTCCTATCAGCCACAACAAAAGTTGACCTAAGTAGGAAATTACTTGAAATCACACAATAATAAAGTATTACAAGACTCCTTTAAAAAATCTTTCCCTGCTTTATATACTGAAATAATCAGAAGGTACATCCTGACTGATTGAAAAATCTCAGATTTTGTTCATGTTCCTTTCAGTTGCTTACTGGGTGAAAATAAATTCACCCGGAGGAATTCTATAGTCACTGATCATATTTAAATAAGTAACATGCACAGATCTCTAAAATAACACCAGAATAACAAATAAAATCAGAATCTTTCTGGTATTTTAAACCAGCCTGGCTGCACTTTTAGGTATATCTTGAAAAACCCTCATCCAGACACCAGACTTATGATTGCACTACAATGTTTGTACAGAACATAACTAGATGGATGGGGAGAAAATCCAGGATAGACTCCCCTGTGTTCATGTTCCACATAAAATGGCCCCTAAAAAGGGAAACTCTTCAATAGAAGCAACATCGATTGGTTAGCGATGAGTAAGATGCTGTTGCATACTTGCGAGAAAATGATATTCTTTTGCTTCCAGTAGCAGACATATGGACTTCAGGAGCCGAAATGCTGCCCGTGCTGCTCGAAGAGCTAAAATCAGCCTCACTTCCTGGAAAGGAATAGGGTGGAATAAGAATTTTATGGAAAATATAACTCAACTAAGCATACAGTTTGCAAAATGGTAAGGGAGGAGCCCCTTTCAGACTCTTAACATTTCTGCCAAGTAGATGAACCAAAAAAGAAACACAGTGCCAAAGATAATTGGAAGGAAGTGTATATCTATTGTGTAGTTTGGAGAAAATAAAGTCTACTATCCCTTAGGTATATGCAAAAGTGGAGCGATTAAAACTATAATGTATTTACATGTACAAGTCTTTACAAAATTATACCACTTTTCATCAGAGGTCGAAAGATAACAAGCTGAAAATACCTGAGATAGATCAAAGCAAGCGAAGTTCCAGAACAACAGCAAATCGAGAAGCCACGTCTGCATAAATAATGCAGGTTGACACCAGTGCTATAAAATCATTGGAGGTGTAAGTCTAGTCGTGCCCGACTTTGAGGGGTGTGTGTGTGTGCTCATCTCCATTTCTAAGCCAAAGAGCCGGCATTGTCCATAGACACCTCCAAGGTCATATGGCCAGCATGACTACATGGGTGGAGTGCTGTTACCTTCCTGCCAGAGCAGTATCTATTGATCTACTCACATTTGCATGTTGAGTTGGCAGAAGCTGGTGCTAACAGCAGGAGCTCACCCTGCTCCCTGGATTCGAACTGCTGACCTTTTGGTCAGCAAGCTCAGCAGCTCAGAGGTTTAACTCACTTTGCTACCAGTGGATTTTGCAAAATCTTTAGCTTTCGTTGCCCCAAAATGCTGGTGCCTCACCAAACTACAAATCCCTCAATTCCACAGCATTAAGTCATAGCAATTAAAGTAGACTCAAACAACATTGATTTTCCAATGTAGATGTGCCCCAAGCTTGTTTTTTTCCCTCAGCTACATACTGGTATGATATTGTTGTTGCTCACCTTGCTATGCAAAGATGTTCCTTAAACCTCCACCACCACCAATAAGAACAACCCATAGCTCACTTATATAAATACAAATTACTGCAGTGCCTTTAAAAAGTGTCATTTTTCTTCTATAGCCATCTGGAAAAGAAATGAAATTACAAAGTGTGGGGAAATCCAAAGGAATACATAGGGAAAAGGCAAGTAAACACACAGGCTGTAAGCTGTGCTCTAGGTCAGTGTTTTGCATATTTCAAAATGAATGACAGATTGTGCGAAGTGCTTATGGCACCGGTTTCATATTTTTGTTGGCTCTGTGTCCTCCTAGATCAGTGAAGTGGAAATGATGTTGCTATATTCAAAAGAACTTTTTTTCTTTCTTTCATGATCCCCATGGCTTTCCCTGCTAACAGTATCACACACACTATCAAAGCACATTCTTGTATAAAATGATGATTTCCCACTTTGGGAAATGAACCTGGTCCCTTTATAAGTGCTTTACAGAACTTCCTCACTAGGCAATGGAAAGTAGGCCCATGCTTGTGTGTGTGTGTGTAATGTTCATTTGTGGGATTAACATAACTCAAAAACTACTGGATGAATTAACATTAAATTTGGACACTGCACCCCTAACACACCAACGAGTGACCATCACTCATAGGAAAAGGTAAAGGTAAAGGTATTCTCCTGGCATTAAGTCCAGTCATTTCCGTCTCTGGGGGTTGATGCTCATCTCCATTTCTAAGCTGAAGAGCCGGAGTTGTCCATAGACACCCCCAAGGTCATGTGGCCAGCATGACTGCATGCAGTGCTGTTATCACACATAACCCCCTCAAAAAAACAGCGGAAAGGACTTTAAAACCCAAAAAAGCTCAATGATGATACAGCGTATGCGTGAAAACAACAGTTCCCAGCATCTCCTAAACGAGGCCCTTTAGGGGAGGAGGATGCTCCAAATGCACTGCTTCCAAGCTGCAAACTTGGTTCTCCTTGGATTTCTTTGAGAGCATCCCAATCCCTGTATATTTCCAATCCCTGCACCTAAAATAGATAGATTAGACAGAGATAGATAGTAAGTAAATAGATCAACCAGGAGGACTGCTGGGAGTTGCAGTCCAAGAATAGGTAGAGAAGGAAGAAAGAGGAGAAAGTAAAAGGGAAAGAAAAAGGGAGAGGAAGGAAGGAAAGAGGTAGAGAAGGAAGGTAGGAAAGAAGGAAAGAAAAAATGGAAGGAAGGGCAGAAGGAAAGAGGGAGGGAAGGAAGGAGAGAAAGAGGGAGGAATGGTTGGCCACAGCAACGCATGGCGGGTACAGCTAGTACACATACACACAAACACACACACACACACTCATACACAAAGTCATTTTAACTATAATGTAAGATGTACTTGACTCCAGTTTCAGACTACTTCAAATCAAGTTCAGTTGACCCTCCACAACTCCACTTATGGATTTGATTGAAAAGCTATCTCTAGAATTCTCTAGAGATTCCTAGAGATAATACCTCTCTAGAAATCTTTAGGTTTTCCAGTGTGGTTATATGGGCTACTTGCAGTTGCTATGTAGATATGCCCTTCTCCACTCCAACATTATTCCAGATTTTTTCCGCCCCCACCTAACTTTACTCTTGCTAATTTGGCAAGGGCAGTCCTGATTTATCCTGATGCGTCACTTTTTCAGCTACTTTGACATGTCGTCGTTTCTCTCCCCTCCTCCCATATTCTCCCTTTTTTCCTCCACTGGTGCTAACTGTGTTATAATACATAACAGTTTGCATTCAATTAACTCAACAGGACTGTTGATCCTACATTGCAGAATCTTGCTTTTCCTTGTAGATTCGGGCAAAAGCTAATTGCTGCAACCTCTCCTAGCTAGTTTGTTCTGACTCATTATGAACATACTCTTGATATTGCTTGCCCATACATGTCCTAGTTTTCATGGATAAAATGTTTGAGAGTATGACCAACACTCACCATTATGTGGCTACTGAACATACGTAGGTATCATTGTCACAATGTAAGGGATGGCTAGGTGAAGACCCCGGTAGCACAGTGGGTTAAACTACTGAGTTGCTGAACTTACTGACCGAAAGGTTAGTGGTTCAGATCCAGGGAGCGGGGTGAGCTCCCACTGTTAGCCCCAGCTTCTGCCAACATAGCAATTCGAAAACATGCAAATGTGAGTAGATCAATAGGTACCGCCTTGGTAATGGCGCTCCATGCAGTCCACATGGCCTTGGAGGTGTCTACGGAAAATGCCAGCTCTTCGGCTTAGAAATTGAGATGAGCACTAACCCGCAGTCAGACATGACTGGACTTAATGTCAAAGGAAAACCTTTACCTTTACCCATGAATAATAAAAGGCAACCATGAAAATCTGATGTGATTAACCATAAAGGATGACTGAAAATAGCAGTACTCCAACCCCTCTGTTCATGATATATAACTATGGAAGATGTATTGATGTCATTGGTCTGCTTCCTTTACCTTTTTCAGTGACATATAATGTGGGATGCAGGTGGGAAAACAGTCATACATATTTCTATACCTACATGTTGGTAGACTTAGAAATGGAGATGAGCACTAACCCCCAGAGTCGGACACAACTAGACTTAATGTCAAGAGAAAACCTTTACCTTTATCAGCTTACTTAATGCTGTTTTAATTTCATAATTTCTTAATCCATTGTACTTCTGCAAACCATGAATGTTGCCACCTCTTTCAGGCTTCAAACTGATTATCACCATCACTTTGGATTGCTATCATAAGATGTGTCTATTAGCCAGATCCCAGTAGCAACCCCTTTATCTTTGTTGTTCTATATTCCTGTCTTCATAGCTTCATCCCTTTGTCACATTTTGTGATCATTTTGTATCGGAGTGTATACCGGGACTGATTTTACCAGGGTATGGAAACACTACTGTTTCAGATCCAGTGGAGGATTCTGGAAGCTAGAGTCCAAAATTTTATGTACAGGATGCTTATGCCAAAGCACATTTGCACAAGGGAGCTTCATGCATCAATATCTTTGGGATGATCATTTTGGAGGATTTTAATTTTCAAGGGAGAGAGAGAAGGAGGCAAACAGGAGATATTTTGAAAGTTTAAGACTTAATGTTGATCTCATTGCTGACATTTTGGATTATGTGTTTACTTAAGCTTTTGGAATGAGGAAAGTATATCTTCCTGTATGTAAACAAGATCATTTTTATCATTTCTTTTCTAGCACATTGTGTGTATTTAATGCTTTCTGCAGCATCTAGTTTCATACAGTTGTATCCATGGAGACAGATCCCTTAATAACTCCTCCAGTTAGCGGGTCAAGTAAGCAAACCTATGCAGCTCCATAGCAACAGACTTGAGACTCAAAGGGAGCCTATCAGCAAATGAGCAACATCCTTCTGTCTCCTGCTCTAGGGAAATGGTGCGGCATGTTATCATCATGTGCAGATTGGTTCAAGCCAAAGGGGCACCATCCATTTTAAGAAGGTGGGCAAGGAAACAAAGAACAGAGCAAGCTATCAGTACTTTCTGCCTTGCAATACAATCAGATCCAGGCACCTTTCTCTTTCTCTCTCTCTGTATGTGAATGAGCACTTGTACACATTCATGCAACTGGTGTTAAGCAGAACAATTATTTCAGAAAATAAAGAACTATAATCGGGAAGAATACAATCCCTCAAGGAAGCCTTCTCAGTTTAAGGAAGGTTTGCTTCAGCTATAAAGCAAAATAAGGTTATAGCAAATTTGGGACAATGTTAAAAAGCAACACAGTTGTCCCTCCACATTTGCATTTTTTGACTTTTGCTGATTTGATTATTCGTGGATTTAATAAAAAAATGTTACCTCTATGAATGTCTAGGTCTTCCACTGTGACTCTATGGTTAACCTCCTCCTGCTAAAAGACCAAGAAATCTCTAGAGATAACACTTCTTAGAGATCCCTACGTTCTCCACTGCGATTCTACGGTCAGCTTCCAGTGGAATGCTATGATAAAGTCAACCTAGAAGATCTAGAAATTCCTACTGAGGTGTTATCTCAGGCTAAAAAATAGCAAATTCGTATTTTTCCGCTTGCATGGGAACCCCTGGAAATTTGGAGAGTAGACTGTACATTGTAAGCTACCAAGTTTGTGGTTGCTTTGTTTTATTCCAAGACATGGGGAAAGATAGGACTGCCAAAATAGCATGAAGACACCTGATCTTGTCTGATCTAGGATGCTAAGTAGGGTCAGTCCTGGTTAGTTCTTGGAAGAGAAATCCCCAGGGAAAACCATGAACTGTAGGCTATATTTCTGAAGAAGGCAATGGATTAGCGCTATTAAATCCAGTTGGTACGCAAACTCATTGTGTGTGTATGTGTGTGTGTGTGTGTGTGTGTGTGTGTGTGTGTGCGTGCCACTCTCAATGGCTCGGGGCGATTTAAAAACAAAGCAGTACAATAAAAGCGATAAAAACAGTTACAATAAAATACAATTTAACCTGTGTATTAGGACTCGAAAGCCTGCTTGAACAGAGCGGTCTAACAGGCTTTACGAAAAGCTAGCAAATTTCATAAAGCTCGAGTCTCAGGGGGTAACGCATTCCAAAGAACTGCAGCAATAATGGAGAACGCCCTTCTCCGAGTTGCGGTCAGATGGTACGATTTCACACTGGGCACGACTACGAGGTTCTGCTCTTCAGATCGCAGTGATCTCATGGGACAATATACTTTCATTCATACACAAAGATCTTTGAATGCCATAGATTTGATTTGGAGGACCTAGAATATGCCTAGAAAAGTGTATGCTCTAGGCTAGTGCTGTCCAACTTCTAACCGGCCAAGGGCCGGATTCCAGGTCACTGATGACCTGGGGGCCGCCCGGCCCCGCCCCTGGCCCTGCCCCCGCCTCCGGCTGCCGGGAAGCTTTGGGAGAGAGGGAGGAGCCACGCGGCACCCCCTCCCTTCCAAGGCATCCTAGCCGCAGATGAAGCTGGCGGTTTCCGCCGGCTTCAGCTGCTGCCGGGATGCCTTGGAAGGGAGAGAGGCGCCGCCGGGGGACCCCCTCCCTTGCAAAGCATCGCAGCAGCCGCAGAAGCCGCTGCTGGCTTCAGCCGCTGCTGTGATGCCTTGCAAGGGAGGGAGGTGCCGCCGGGGGACTCCCCCTCCCTTGCAAAGCATCGCGGCAGCCGCAGAAGCCGACGCTGGCTTCAGCCGCTGCTGCGATGCCTTGCAAAGGAGGGAGGCGCTGCCGGGGGACCCCCCTTGCAGCATCGCGCAGCTGCAGAAACCGGGCGCTGGCTTCAGCCGCTGCTGCGATGCCTTGCAAGGGGAGGCGGCGCCAGGGGACCCCCTCCTTTGCAAAACATCACGGCAGTCGCAGAAGCCGGCGCTGGCTTCAGCCGCTGCTGCGATGCTTTGCAAGGGAGGGAGGCGCTGCCAGGGGACCCCCTCCCTTGCAAAGCATCGCGGCAGCCGCAGAAGCCGGCGCTGGTTTCAGCCGCTGCTGCGATGCCTGCAAGGGAGGGAGGTGCCGCCGGGGACCCTCCCTTGCAAAGCATCGCGGAATCTGCAGAAACCGGCGCTGGCTTCAGCCGCTGCTGCGATGCCTTGCAAGGGGGAGGCGCCGCCAGGGGACCCCTCTCCCTTGCAAAGCATCGCGGCAGCCGCAGAAGCCGGCGCTGGCTTCAGCCACTGCTGCGATGCTTTGCAAGGGAGGGAGGCGCTGCCAGGGGACCCCCTCCCTTGCAAAGCATCGCGGCAGCCGCAGAAGCCGGAGCTGGCTTCAGCCGCTGCTGCAATGCCTTGCAAGGGAGGGATGCGCCGCCGGGGGACCCCCCCTCCCTTGCAAAGCATCGGCGCCGGCGAGAGAGGGAAGAAGAGGGCGGTGCAGGGAGGAGGAGCTAGCTCTCTTCCTCCTCCGTGTACCACCCCGACTCCCTCTCTCACCGGCGCCGATGCAATCCGCGGCGCGGAGAATGGGACGGAGGGGGTGGTGCAAGGAGGAGGAGCTGGCTCACTTCCTCCTCCCTGCCCTGCCTCCCTCCCTCGCCACCATTTTTTAAAAACATTAGATTTTTTAAAAAAAATTTAAAATGGCGGCCGGGGGCATAGCGGGGGCCGTGCCCAACAGGCTGGGGGGGGCGTGCCCAACAGGCTGGGGGGCGTTTACGGCCCCCGGGCCGCCAGTTGGACAGCCCTGCTCTAGGCCTTCAGCACAATTTTATGGTTAAGTTCTGTCAGAAGTTCTATTGAAACACTTCTCTAGGAATTTTCTACATTATCTAGAGTGATATTTTTTAGCTGGAAGCCCAATATATAATTCTTTTGAGTTCAGAAATTGTGTTAAATGGATCCATTGCTTAATGCTGTAAATTACATCCAGCTATTAGGCAGAGTTATTTTTTTGTATTTTTGTATCAAGGCATACATATCTATTCAAGTATTGCAAGCCACTGAACATCACAAAGAAGAAGCCAGCAGGAAGAAATATTTATTTATTCTAAAACACTTTCTCCATCACTGCTAGTCATTAGGTCTTAGTCAAGCACATCTGGAGAGCAATAGGTCAGGCAAGACAGCTCTTAAAAATGGAAATTCCACATGTTGTTGCAGCAGCAACAATGACAGTGAAAGACTGTCCTAAAAGTTTAAATAATCTAAACTACAGCTCTAGAAAAACAATAGAGTGGGGGGGGGCTAATATAATGCCCTCTATGTGGGGCTGCCTTTGAAAAGCGCTCAGAAGCTTCAGTTGGTCCAAGCAGCAGCAGCCAGACTACTAACTGGGGTTGGCTATAGAAAGCATACAAATCCTCTGTTGTAACAGCCTTATATGTCCAGGCTATCTGAAGGACCATATTTCTTTCTATGAACCTGGTAGACATCTAAGATCGACTGGGGAAAGTCTTATCTCTGTCTCAAGCATATTTGATGAGAACACGGGAGAGGACCTTTTCAGTGGCTGCTCCCAGACTGTGGAACTTCTTCCCAAGAGAGACCAGAATGGCCTCATCCCTGCTGACCTTCCACAAGCAGGTCAAGACCTTCCTCTGCCAGCTGGCATTTGGGGAAGGATAAGGGGCATGTTGCTAGGGAAGCATAGGTGGGATTCAGGGAGGGCGGTTGTGACTTTTAAAGGCTATGTTAAGTATATTTATTATATTTTAATCTATTTTTACCACACTGTACTATTTAATTGTTTTTAAATTTTGTATTTGACAAAAGTGTAGGATTGTTAGCTGCCTTGAATTGCCATGCGGCGGGGTCTAAATACTAGGCCTGGTTGATCCATGGTTCTAAATGGGTCAAAAGTATGTACAAAACAAAAGTTCTGGTAGTGAACATTTCAGAACTCTAACAAAACTTTCAAAAATTCATTATAAATGGCAGTTCCTAATTGGTTCTGTCTTAAAAACTGTCAATAATGAAATAATAATGAAATTTTGATAGAGTTCTGAAATGTTCACCCCCAGAACTTTTGTTTTGTACTTATGGTCATTCACCCCAGCTCTTAAAACCTGGCTCTTTGTCAAAGCTTTTAATTTGTAGTTATTTAATATACTGTACATGTTTCTTTGATCTGTTATGTAAGTCTCTTAGAGCACTTTAGTGGGAAGTGACTCATGAAATAATAAACTGACTGACTGACTTTTGAACCATAGAACATGGATCAACCAGGTCTAATAAATACAGTTAATAGTAACAACAATAATAATGTAGAGGTGGATGAGAAATTTAATTTACCTAGGATGGTATTCTGCTTGAGTCTTAAACCCAAATAAATGCCCAGACTTATGTACAAAACTGAAATGAATATAGCTTAAACACATGGTCATAACGTCATTGAACTTTCACATGTTATCTCATAAACATGTGAAGTTAGAACTTACAGATGCTTTTCCAAATGTCCCTAGTTGATAAACTAACGTTGACTCCACGTAGTCTATCTCAGGAAATATGGGTTCAGCCCTGCACCAGGACTTGTGAATCACCTTCTGCTATACCAGGCATGGGCCAACCCACGTCCATGGACTGGATGTGGCCCCATGGGCTCTTGTCTCTGGCTCCAGCCACATGTCACAACCCCAGCTACATGTAACAGCCCCGGCCACAGCCCCAGCCTGTCACATGTTGCTTTTGAAACTACCACTTTACTTCTGTCTTTTGAAACTACTACTGCTGTCCTTCACATGCATACTAGGGGCTTCATCACACTGCATGGATCCACTTTAAATCTGGTTGCTGCCAAATTCTGGAGTTTGTAGTTTAGGGAGGGGCCTTTACATTGCTCAACCAGACAGGCCCTGGGCCTCACTAAACTAGAAACCCCAGAATTCTACAGTAGGAAGCAACCAGATTTAAAATTGACCCATGCTCTAGTGCATGGGCTCTCAAACCTTCCCAGCCATGAAGCCCTTTTTGAAGCAAAAGTTTCTCGTGGAGCCCCAAGAAATGTTTATATTATTATATTATATTATATTAATCAATCAGGCATAGGCTGGGCAAGGTATGGGCCAGGCCAGTGATGGAGAGTGTTTGTGTGGACTAATTCACACAGTGCCAAAAAAAAGAAAGAAAAAGAAAAGAAAAGAAAGAACAATATATAAAACAAAGAACAATTTTAGTCAACATCAACTTAACAGTATTTAAGTGGAAGTACCCCACAGCCATCCAGTCCAACCCGCTTCTGCCATGGAAAAAAAGCATAATCAAAGCATCACCAACAATGTCCACCCAGCCTTTGTAATAATAATAATAATAAAAATAATAATAATATAATGATAATAATAACAATAATATAATACATGCAGGAAAAATGCAAAGCATCCTCTGAAAGTGGTGGGAGGGAAATAGGGTTTTGGAAGTAAAGAAAGCAGCGGGCTGGGGAAGGGTATAGGTAATGTGAAAAGGAGTCTGGAAAGCAAGGAGGCAGGGGAGAAAGGGTCTGTGCTCCGGGAGGATGCTGCTGCTAATGTTGTTTTTTCTGGTAGCTCAAAACTTTAATTTCTCTGTATTTCTCAGTAGGAGGAAAAAGGAGGAGGCAGGATGCAGCATGTCACTGCAGAGCCCTTCATATCACTCAAGGGCGCCATGGAGCACAGTTTGAGAATCCCTGCTCTAGTGTGATGAGGCACATTGAGCCCCTTTGGGGGGAGAGGACAGGTTATAAATAAAGATTTTTTAATAATAATAATAATAATAATAATACATGATATTGTACTTTTAGAGGAGAAATACAACTCTTTTATATATGCAGAAGCAGCCAAGAAAGAGAAAGAAAAATTGTGTGTGTGTGTATATGTTTGAATATATTATAGGTGATGTCCTGATGTGAACTTTGTATGGTAATTCTAAATGGAACCAACTCTCTCACTAATCTGTCCAATCAATAATTGATTAGTGATCCCACAAACATTACTGCCTCCAATTCACTTTAAACATTCATCTTGAACAGACAAACAAAATTGTTTGTAGGCTCAGTGTCCTTCCACACAGCCATATACCCAGAATATCAAGGTAGATAAACCACAATATCTGCTTTGAATTGAGTTGAGTCCACATAGCCATATAATCCAGTTCAATGTGGATTTTATACAGCTGTGTGGAAGGGGCCTAAGGTCAACTGAAGTGGTGTAAATGACAGCCAGCATATGAATGATGTACAGTATTCCCTCACTTATTGCTGGGGTTAGGTTCCAGGACCTCCTGCATTAAGTGAAAAACCATGATGTAGGGATACTCTATTTATTTTAATATTTATACATTATTTTAGTTGGTATACATGATTTTAAGGCTGGAGGGAGGGAGGACTGAGGAGGGAAAGAGCCTTGGAGAGCAGTGGCGGCAAAACCCCACAAAACAGCGAAAATACCATGATATATATTATAAATTAATATTTTTTGAAATCTGCAAAACAGCGAGTCCACAATAAGTGAGCCGCGAAGTAGCAGGGAAACGCTGTATATTTTTTTCATATAGATAATTTCTCTAAAACTTCCCCTTTGCAATAGTATTACAAGAAACAATGGACCCTTGGTATCCAGTGAGGTTTGGTTCCAGGAGCCCCCATGGATACCAAAATCCAAGGATACTCCCATTATATACAACACTAAAAGTACTGAATCCTAATAAAAATACTTTCAAGCAGTGGATGATTGAATCCATGAGTGCAGATTCTGTGGATATAGAGGGCCCAAAATACCATGCTATAAAGAATAGGGTTTTTTCCCCCTTGTGTCAGGAGTAACTTGAGAAACTGCAAGTCGCTTCTGGTGTGAGAGAATTGGCTGCCTGCAAGGACGTTCCCCAGAGGACGTCTAGATGTTTTGATGTCTTCCCATCGTAGGAGGCTTGTCTCATGTTCCCGCATGGGGAGCTGGAGCTGACAGAGGGAGCTCATCTGTGCTCTCCCTGGTTTCGAACCTCTGACCTTTTGGTCTTCAGTCCTGCTGGCACAAGGGTTTAACCCATTGTATCACCGGAGACACAAGGGATAGGTGAAGCATAGATGGAAATAAAAATGCAACCATCATTCCTCTATTAGGGATCAAATAGGAGTGGGAAACAAAAATGAAAACACTACTAAAAGTCTACCTTATCAGTTAAATAGAGCAATGCTATCTTTAGATCTAGCCTCCACTGTACCCTCCACTGCACCTACACAGCATTTTGTATTCTGGCAGTGGGTCAATCCAAAGCTATTCTCTAAAACCTTTCAACTGTTTCCATGACAAAGCCACTATTCAATCGAGTACATTCTGTACCCATGTCTGAAAAACACACACATTATTTTCCTCATAGGTTGCTGATCTTTGCAGCAAATCGAAAACAAAAAGCAGCAATGTGAGCACATTATTACTAATGTCATTTTAAGGAAATACTTTGCCAAGTATGTTTTCCTTACAATGGAATGCTAGGCATTAGAATAAATCTGGAGTCTAAAGGTCCTTCATGACACCCTATAGATTGGTAGCTCTTCCTGAGAACTCATGCCCCTGGCTCATCAAAAAAAGGTGGTGTATTAGTGATTTGGATTCTTTAATATTCAGAATCAAATATGTCATATTCAGATTCTCGGCATAGACATCGAGAACTGGGAAGCCCTGGCCCTTGATTGCTCTAACTGGAGGTCAGCTGTGATCGTCAGTGCTGTGGAATTTGAAGATGCACGAATGGAGGGCCAAAGGGAGAAACTTTCCAATAGGAAGGCATGTCAAGCCAACCTTGACCAGGACAGCCTTCCACCTGGAAACCAATGTCTTCACTGTGGGAGAACATGCAGACCAAGAATAGGGCTCCACGGCCACCTATGGACCCACCGCCAAGACACCACATCTGGAAGACAATCATCTTCGAGCTACAAGGGATCACTTAAGTGCGCAAGTAAGTAAGTAGTAAGTAAGTATAGAATTATGGAGTTTGAAGGTGATCTTCCAAACTTTACTTAAAGACCTTCAACGAAGGAGGGCCCTCCACCCTCTAAAGCCCCATCTACACATCCATATAAAATCCAGATTATCTGCTTTGAACTGGATTATATGGCAATGTAGACTCATATAGTCAAGTTCAAAGAAGATAATATGGATTACTTGATTTGATAATCTGGATTATATGGCAGTGTAGAAAGGGCCTAGGTCTCTCAGGTAGTATGCTTTCACTGGAAGTTACCAAACAGTTGCACATCCAAATTCCTATTGAATTCTTATCTAGGAATTTTTGAGGTGCTCCAGCATGACTCTATTGTAATTATTGGTGGAAGTCATACATTTCAACAGGGTTGACTGTTATAGTCATGAACATATCTCTCACAGATTCAGGGATTCTATCAATGAATATATGGAGTTCCCGGTGGTGCAATGAGTTAAACCCTTGCACCCACAGGACTGCTGACCAAAAGGTCGGCAGTTCGAATCTGGGGAGCGGGCTGAGCTCCCATCTGTCATGTGGGGTCATGAGAGAAGTCTCCCACAGGATGGTAAAACATTCAAGCATCCCCTGGACAACATTCTTGAAGCTGGCTAATTCTCTCACACCAGAAGCAACTTGCAGTTTCTCAAGTCACTCCTGACACGAAATAAATAAATAAGGATGGAAACACATTTAGCTATAATTGCTGTGCAGCTTACAATTACATCTTGACAATACTGACATTACTGTTTCAAAATGTTACTGTTGATAAAGTTGTTACTTTTTTGTATAGTAAACTGAATAACTTGTTTATAGTGCAGCTTGTTATACTTTTGTATGCTAAGTTGAATAACCTTATTTTTGGATGCCCAGAATATTTTTAGAAATTAAGTTTTCACATTTTATGTCATGTGCTTATATCTCTGGATTGCCCCTATAAACAGAAGTAATGAGTTACATAATAGGACCTCATCACACTGAAAACACTTTAAATCTGGTTTCTGCCTCCTACAGAATTCTAGGGTTTGCAGTTTAGGATGGAGCCTTTAACAGCCTCACTAAACTACAATCCCCAGAATTCTGCAGTAAGCAGAAACCAGATTTAAAGTGGATTCATTCTCTAGTGATGGGGTAGTTAATACGTTATTTAACAAACAGCCTGGGTTGGTGAACTACTTAATAACAACAGGTTACTTCTGTGGGACCTACAATGGGTTACATAACAATTTCCTTTAAAAAAATAACTTCCCAAGCTCTACTAGATCTATAGGGGAAAAGAATAATGCAGTGATTTGTCAATTGTCATCCACCATTTTAAATTGAAAGAAATGTATCCCTGAAGTAAACCATACCTAAATGAAGTTTTAAAAAAGACAAAATTAAGACAAAAATGGTAGGCTTTACATGCATTTGGATTGAATTCGTAGTCTTCAAAGTTTCATATGGGCCTCAAAAGTCAAATATTTCATTTTGATCACTGACTTTGTCTTTTTTAAATAAAATAAAACTATGGCGCATGTATTTTTATGTCTTTCAATGTCATTTCCATGTTGCTTTTAAACATATAATTTGCATCACTAAAAACTAAAACAGCATCTAAAAACGCAAAGATCTAGAAAACCACCTATGCAGACTCTGTAATCCGATATACTATAAGTGGATGCTGCATGTAATTTGAGAATTTAACAATGACACACAAGCAAAACAAGAACAAAGCTGGCATCTGAGCATGCAGAAATCCAACGTGATCTTACCCGGCTTTATGAGGCTTGTCTTTGTTTCCTTCTTATATCTAGCCGTTTGTTGAGTCCCGTCTCCCATTGTTCCTGCATTAAATTTATTTCTTGCATACTCTCCTCCATTAGTGCTTGTACAAAAACCGACTGGACCGTTTCCAGTATCAGGAGGCGTCTTAACTGGAGAGACCGACTGGCTACTGGGGCAACCAGTGTCATCTGAAAATAGGAGACAAAAAAAAAGGAAGAGAAAGGGTTATTGGCTAGATTAAATACTCGTTGGGCAGGGAATCAGTTGGGGGCCAGAAAAATTACATTGTGCAGCTCCTGTTTCCCAAGGAAGCATGTGCTCCCGGCTTTAGTTGATCAGTCTTCAAGGAGGCAATTCTTTGCTTTGCTTCCTCTGTTTTAAAGATGGAAAAGAGGCACAGTCAGGGAGTGGGAGGTGGTTATTTGAATGTCAAGGGGCTGTAAAAAGTCACAGCAATTCCTTAACCTGTTCAAGTATGGTAAAGATTTAAAAAGGAAAGTAGACTTATTGAAGCAGTTTGTTGAGACTCATCTTCCTTTATTAATGATGCACATCCCATTAACATTCTACACTGAACAATTAATGCACTTTAATACAACTTTAACTGCCATGGATCTAGGCCAGTGGTTCTTAACCTGTGGGCCGCAGACCACCAGTGAGCCACAAGGATGAAAATCTGGTCTGCAAGCCTCCTTCTTTATTTTATTTTATTTCCACGCCTTTTTCACTGCCTGCCACTCCTTCCATGTCACTAACCATGGCATATTGTCTGAATCAGAAACCAGAGCTGATATGGTATTCAATGCAATTTTATGAATCTGCACCTAAACCAAAACTAAAGTTGACTAAAAACTGATTTGTAACCCTTTTAGTACTAATGTTGAAGAGTGGTCCCTGGTCAAAGTGGTTCCTAATTAAAAAAAAAAGGTTGGGAGCTACTGCTCTAGGTTAACATTCTCTGCCAAATGGTGCTGGTGCCTCATCAAATTACAGGCTGTCTCCAAGTTACCAACACAATAGGTTCTCTAAGTTTGTTCATAAGTTGGATTTGGACGTAAGTCTGAACAGGTACATTTTAAAGTGCAATTCCAGACACCCACTCAAGCTTTGGATAACATAAAGGAGGATTAACACCTCATGTAAACCACACCGAGTCCCCTTGGGGAGATGGTTGCAGGGTATAAGTGAAGTTAATAATAAAATAAAATAATTGTGTTTGTTCTGCTGCCTGTACCCCAGTTCAAAAGATTTCACCTTACTTTCTGTTCCTGTGATAACTGTATTTTGAAAAATTTAGCTTGCTGTGGAAACAGGGATTGGTGCTAAAGCCTCAGTTGAAAGATCTTTTCCCCATGATAACTCTTTCAGGAGTGAATTTCCCTTCAAAGGGATACATTTCTTTCACTTCGTGTGGTCTCACCCCCATTCTTAACTATGTCAGTTGTAAGTCAGAGGTTTGTAACTCAGGGACTGCCTGTACAAAGTACTCAAGGGGTCAATATTAAGAAAACTGCTCTACTGATACCTATCTAATCTAATTTACATCAAAAGTTTGGACATTATTTTCCTCAGATTATTCAGAATACAACTTAATCTAGTGGTATAATGCCACACCTACATTGCCATACAGAACTGCAGTTATAGTCAGTGTAGACTGAGGCTAGATCTACATTGCCAACTAATGCACTGAACTGGATTATATGGGTCTATACTGACCATATAATGCAGTTCAAACTGTGTTATTTAGAAGTATAGATCTACCTTCATATAACAAAGGACATTGCAGTTTAATTAATTATCTCAGTCTACATTGACCATAGGGCCCCCTGGTGGTGCAGCAGGATAAACGACTGAGCTGCTGACCGAAAGGATGGCAGTTCCTGTACAGGGAGTGGGGTGTGCTCTTGCTGTTATGCCCAGATTATGCCAACCTAGCAGTCTAAAAACATGCAAATGTGAGTAGATCAATAGGTACCGCTTTGTCGGGAAGGTAACAGCACTCCATGCAGTCATGCTGGCCACATGACCTTGGAGGCATCTACAGACAATGCTGGCTCTTTGGCTTAGAAATGGAGATGAGGACTCCCCCCCACCCGAGTTAGACACGACTAGACTTAGTGTCAAGGAAAAACCTTTACCTTTACATTGAGTATAATATGCAGTGCCAAACTGCCTTATAAGGCAGTGTAGATGGGTCCCCAGCCATGCTGACTGAGGTCCACGGTGGGCAACTTTAAGAGAATCCATAGACCATTTCTGACCCCACGACTTTATTGAACTGCATTTTATGACACTGGCTAGATAGGGCAGTTTGAAACTGCCTTATATGTCAATGTAGATGGCGCCTTAAATGTAAATAATATTCTTTCACCAAATCTTTTAAAAAGACAAATTGTCCCCAGAAGTATCATGAAGAGTTTCATTTAAATATTTGAAAGGATGTCATAAGGAAGAGGGAACAGGCTGTTTTCTCCTGCCCTAGAAACTAGGACTTGGAGCAATGGGTTCAAATTACAGGAAAGGTGATTCCACCTGAAGATTAGGAAAAACTTCCTGACAGTGAGCCATTTTGCAGTGAAACTCTCTGCCTCAGAGTGTGGTGGAAGCTCCTTCTTTGGAGGCTTCTAAACAAAGCCTGGATGACCTTCTGTTGGAGGTGCTTGGATTGTTCCTTTTTTGCATGGCAGGGGATTGGACTAGATGACCCAACTTTATTATTCTATGATTCTATTCTATGATGCACACCGATTACTCTATTCCCTCTACCAACAAAGTTGACCAAAAGTTTTAAGTCTCCAAATCTTATAATGTACACCATCAAGGTCCTGATCTGGTGCACAAGGAAATTTTCAGGACTGCAGCCAAGTTTAGCAACTACTAAATCGTTGGTGGACTCACCAATTACATATGTGTGTTTGCACTTTGAAAGCTGTTTAAGTCAAAGTAAATGCAGCAGGTGTTAGAGGGCAACCAAGCAAGTGCATGATAAGGAATAGTATTTCACTGGCAAAGGAAAACCCTTCAAGAACTAACATACATTTTCCAGGCTTCCCTTTCACGGTGGGAATTGAGATGCTTCATCCCAGCAGGCCGAGCAGAAGGCGTTCAAAAGAAAATTCCAAAGAGAAAGCTATCAGTAGCAGTAAGCATGAGGAGGGTGGGATGGGGGAGAATTTGGGACATTGGAAACTGCTACATGAGATGTGTCAATCACACGAGATAAAGAAGACATTGGCACACTTGCAAATACTTTTTTTCAAAATAACACATCTAAATCCAGCACAATATTACACCATGAAAAAATCCTTGAATCTTCTATCATCCACAAAGAAATATGCCTCTGGTAAAAACCAAGACAAGTCTTGCATTTTGGATCTGTCTGGATGGGCCCTGGGAATTTTCTAGGGTCTTTAGGACAACTCTGTGGTAACATCTGGTGGAAGGAATTCACTTCAATAGGGCGGGTTAACACATCTCACCACATTAAAACTGTGGGTGTGGCTCTAAATGAGACATGGCACATTATCACAGTATGTCTACGACTCACACCACTGGAGAAATTATACTGTTTAGTTGGTATTGCACCACCTGACATATGCCGGGAAGGAACAGCCAACAATGAAAGGATCAAGGTAGTGACATCTCCGGCCCACCCCCCTGTTCGAATATCAGCCAGTATGCCAACACCTTAAATCAAGAAATAGCTTTCTAAGATCTACAGAGATACTCACAGGAACACCTCAGCAAGTGAGAGTCCCAAAGTGGCAGACTAAAATCCAGAATCGCAAGTCATTGCTGATACCAAATGAGAGACTCCCCCCGGGGCACACAGAAGACTGGGCAACTTGGAAGGTGCTGAACAGACTGCACTCTGGCACCATAAGATGCAGAGCCGACCTTAAGCAATTGGGTCACAAAGTGGAGTCCATGACATGTGAGTGTGGAGAAGAGCAAACCACAGACCACCTATTACAATTCAGCCTGAGCCCTGCCACATGCACAATGGAGGACCTTCTTATAGCAACACCAGAGGCCCTCTAAGTGGCCAGCTACTGGTCAGCATTTAGCATAATGCCAAATTATAAAACTTTTAAAAGAACTTTTTGTTTTTAAATACATTACAACTGTACTCTCGGTTTGCTTCTGACATGATAGATAGAGTGGGGTAGTATTTACTATTATCTACAGTTCCATGTTTCCTCAATAAGTCCAGGAATGCATCCACACACAAAAAGAAATTGTATTGTAAATGATACATACTTGATGGTTTTCCTCTACCTCAATAAATGCTTCTGTTTTCCCCATTGTCTCTGTGAAACTGTTCTCCCCATCTGTTTTTTAAATGCTTTCTGCGTTTCTTGGTTTGTTTTAGTTCTATGAAATGAGCCATCTTTGATGCTTTGCTTGAAGCAGAATATAAAGTATGGAATTTCTAAATAATAGAGGACTGTTAGAATGTTTAGAGTATTCATTTGCTCGTCTCTCTTTAAATATATATTGACTGCCTTTCTGAAACCCACAAAGACACAGTTTTATATCTGTCTAGATAGACAAATGTATATAAAATCGCAATAAAGCAGAATTAAAAGAGTCACAGAAACTTTAAAACCAATTTTAAAAGTTTAAAAGATATGCCTTGAGCCTTGCCCACTTAAAGTACATGCTCCAGAAGGAGTGTGTTCCAAAATTTGGGAATACTTCCAGAAAAAAAATCTTGGCCATATGCTGAAAAAGCAGATCACCACAAAAATAGTTTCTTCCAAAGGTCTTCTTCTGTTGATCTTAATAACAAAGCAGATTCAGAACAATATGGCCAATATTAGACTTGTCAATACAATATTAAAGCTACAAATCAATTACCTCACATTTTAGTGGGGTGTATTTTCCCTTTTATTATATTTCATTGACTGTATATCCTGCGAAATAGATAGTATTGCAAACCTATGTATAAGCCTACCAGTTTTAGTCAAACCCCTAGAAAACCTGGGTTGGTTTATCCATAGGAAAATGCAGGTAATTGCTCAGTGGAGCAATGGGTTAAACCCTTGTGCCAGCAGGTCAGAGGTTCGAATCCGGGGGAGAGCGCGGATGACCTCCCTCTGTCAGCTCCAGCTCCCCATGCAGGGACATGAAAGAAACCTCCCACAAGGATGAAAAAACCTCAAAACATAAAGAGTCCCCTGGGCAACATCCTTGCAGATGCACACCAGAAGCGACTTGAAGTTTCTCATGTTGCTCCTGACATGAAAAAAATGCAGGTAATACAACTGAATATCATTTTTTTAAAAGAACCTTTTTGAATACTTAGGTGGAAAAATGGTGGCAGTGGTTGCCAGGACTCTCCACAGAATGATCCCCAACATATCCATCTTTGGCTCCAAAAGCTGCTCCAATTTACACATGACCTTGACTTATAAGTAAAAGTCAATATGTACAGTTTTTCGATGTCAGGTCTTGTGAACAAGGACCCAATCACAGAAGAGTGTAATATCCCATCTTTCTCTGATGAAATGCTTTCACTTCCTCCAAACAAGTATTTATTGGGAGGTGTTGTAATGCTAGAGGGCCTACCAAGAAATTATTGAGTTGCATCTGAGGCAAAGAAAGAGCATATATAGACTCCAAAAAGCTTAACTGGGCTTCTGCCAGTAGCTGGAATCCCTGGGCACCTTCCAAGTCCCAGAACCTCAGTGCAACTCACCAGAGATGGCAACCTTAACTCCCCCTCCTGGTCTTTCTTTCCCATGAGAACTCTCCTAGGTACATTGAGTTGAGCTCCCATTTAAATTTCATGCAACCCACACCAGTTTTCAGGGACACTGTGGGGAATTTAAATAGTGGCTCCAAGCTACACAACAACTTATTGGATCACTGCTTCCTATTACTGGGACCAATCAACAGATCAAAAGGCTCATGGACACTTTCCCCTCTCAAACCTGGAGCCAGCTTTCAAAAGCTATGCTCCACAGGCCATTCCTCCACTTTAATTAAAATTGCTGAAGCTCTCCAGCTCTCTTGGACAGCAGGCTGCTTATCACAGGAACACAATGAACTTGGCACCGACAGCAGTTCCTCCTCTTGGCTCCTATCATTAGTGACCTTTGGACATACCAATAACTAAGCCATACTTTTGAAATCTGCTGCAGACAATAAAAGGATATGTAGCATGCAATCCTCTTTCCTATTGCCGGTCTGTTATTTTTAACAAAGTGTAGTAGGATTAATACCAGAGTATGCAACAAGGAGACATATGGAAAACATGCATCTATATAGTTGAGCATCTCATTTTCCCAGGGAAGATTTCACCCGCTCCACATGTAGGTATCAAATGTACATTTGAATGCTATGTCTTTTGCAGGATCAAAATTTTCAACGTAAGCCAAACTAGCAGCTGCACAGTGCTGTCCATCAATGGAAGCAAAGTCATTTAATGACTTACAATAGAGGTTAGCTTTTATATAGATATGTAAGAACAACATTTGGGGGGAAACAGTAAGGTAGTTGTGTTATTCTTTTTAAAGCAAATTAGAGGATTCTTTCACTTGAAGGAACATTGCAAGTTTTCTCATTTGGAAGCAAAAAGGAAGAGTGAATAACAATAGATCACAATATGTCCTACATATTTTCAAGTTCACTAGCACCTTTTAGAGATTAGATGAATAGATGATACAAAACTGGAGGCGAAGGATTAAACATGCCAAAAATCTTGGCCAGATATAGGGATGACTATCAGTTTATCATCAATTGACCTCGTCTTATTTCTTCTCTTCCTTTTCTTCTTTGTAAGCTAGTGCAACACTTACATCTGCACTATCCCTCCCCTCCAAGTTTAGAATTAAATACAACAAAATCTTCAGAAAATAATACATGCATTCAAGAAAGCCTTTGCTAAATTCATATCCACAAATGAATTCAGAATTCTATGGAATCTTACAATGTAATATCATTTATTTGCATTCCTACCTGTCATACTGAAGAATCGGCCAAAAAATAGCCAGACAGAAATGGTAGCACAATAAATTTTGGTGAACTACTGCTTTATACCGTATCTTGAACTCCAAGGTGATCTGAACCACATAAACTGGGCTCTAAAGGCCAATGGATATTCCACCAGAGACATCAGAAGAGCTGCAAGACCAAGAACAAGCCAAGAGAGTCAAGACAAAGATCCACCCAGAGGAAAAGTGTTCTTACCACAAATCAAGGGAACCACTAACTGCGTAGGGAAGCTGATGAAGAAACACAACCTACAAACAATTTATAGACCCACTAAGAAAATTCAACAAATGCTATGCTCAGCAAAGGACAAGAGGGATCCTCTCACCTCAGCAGGAGTCTACCATATGCCATGCAGCTGTAAACAAGACTACATAGGGAGCAACAAACACAACACTGCCCAGACAGGAATCAAGGAACAGGAAAGGCACTGCAGACTAATTCAACCAGAGAAGTCACCCATAGCAGAGCACCAGATGAACCAACCTGGACACAGCATATTATTTGAAAGCACAGAAATGCTTGACCACTCTAACTACTATGTCAGACTACACAGATAAGCCATTGAAATCCACAAGCATGTGGACAATTTAAACAGAAAGGAAGAAACAATGAAAATGAACAAAGCCTGGCTACCAGTATTTAAAAAAACTCTAAAATCAGGACAGTAAATAAAGAACAACACTCAAAAAGCAGGGGAATTCCAGACAATAATAAATAAGGGCCAGCTAACACCTTCCAACAAAGGATTTCCCAGGCAACAACCATCCAAGCTTTGAAGCTGCAAGGCCATTCAATGCTAATCAAGGCAGCAAACTGCAACAATCACACTTGCCTCAAGCAGACAAGAGTTCTTTCTTTCTCCCACTCTGGACATTCCACAGATATAAAACTTTACTTGCCTAGTTTCCAACAGACCTCACAGCCTCTGAGGATGCCTGCCATAGATGTGGGCAAAACGTCATGAGAGGATGCTTCTGGAACGTGGCCATACAGCCTGGAAAACTCACAGCAACCCAATGATTCCGGCCATGAAAGCCTTCAACAACACAATATCTTGAACTGTTTTTTGAGTGTTTACAAATTTTCTTATGCAGTTTTTAAACAATAACAACAGTCCTTTAACGTAAGCTGTTATTCATTAATCCCATATTGTAGATGACAGGAGAAGAGAGACATGTTGGGAGATAATGGCTTACTTAAGGTGATATTCTGAATTCATGATCAAAGTAAGATGTGAGCAGTGGATTTCCAAGAATAAGCAACCAGAGACCAAACTCAGGGGTGTAGCTATGCATGTGGGAAAAACAATTATCCCTTTCAGAATTCTTCCCACCCTATGAATTTTTCCGCCAGTACCCAAATTTCTAGCATTGCAGTAACTTAAAATGTAAGGATCCAAAGTAAAAGGGCAAGCAAAGATATCATGAGAATATGAATATAGTAATATTTGAAATTTGGGTGCTGAAGAAAAACGCCATTGCATGAACAGAATTCTTATTTCGGGGGGAATTCCTCACCCCCTATCCATAACTGCAGCCCAGACATGTTAGTGAGCAACCACTATTTCTACATTTTCACACACACACACAAAAACAGGAGCAAAAGAAGCCCTTTCTTACTCCCAAGCCAAGCTGTATCATCACTTTCTAAGATTTCCCCATAAAACTACTTGTAGCTGGTTAGCTTGCATTTTTCCTGCCTACCTCCAACAGACAGCGTGGTCACAATTTGTCCTTCATGTCAGAAGTTGTTGCTCGATAAATCATGATGAACAGTTGTCTGGCTCAGATCCTGACAGTTGGAAGATTCTTGGTGATAGTTATCCATGCCTACATTGCCAACTATGCAACTTTATCGCCAGTTCCACTTTGTCGGAAACCCACACCCCAAACAAATAACAAAAACTCCCCTGTTATTAAAGGGAATAGAACATATCAAGAGGCTTCGAAGGCTGATAAAAGAAGCAATTACCAGATTGTGGAGTCACAGCTGGGACACAGGAAATTTCCATGTCCTCCTTTGGTGAGCAGAGAGAACATTTCCCTATGCGAGAAAAGCTCCCTGGGGAGAAATAGTCCAGAAAAGAAACAAGCGGAAAAACGAAGGATGGGATTTGGCAATCCTAGAGCATAGCATGGAGTTTTTACTCCTCCTCTCTTCTGATCATACCATGTATGTTTTATTTGGGGGAGGAGGGAGAGGAAATGCATGTATATTTTTTTACAAAAATCATTCTGTCAACTTTCTCCTTTTCCCATTTGGCAGCATTTAATACTGGAGGCACAAAATGTTTTCACTCCATTCTCTCCCGCCGCCCCAGCCGTCTGTTACAAACAATTTCTACTAGACGTCAGCTGGAACTTGGCTGACTATTCAAGCAGGATGTATTCAAGTTAACCTTTTAAACAGGGTGAACACTTCAAAATCTTCAGTTGTCTGGGAATATAGAAATATACTGATTTTTTTTCACTCCCAGCACTCATTCTCAAACCTACTGCAAATAAATTTTGGTAGAATTTCAACATGATGACTATGATGACTCAAGTGATCCTCCAAGGGTCAGGATTTACCTTGATACCAACTTCCCAGGGCCGATCCAGACAGTACCTTTATCCCAGGAGCTTCCATAGCAAACAGGAGGGTTTGCCAGACACTGTTACCTGTAAACCCGGATGCAATCACTACAAAAAGCAAAAAAGCAAAATTTCCAGGTGCGGGAATATTGCATTTTTGAGCAGAATATCCGGATATTTGCAGATCTGTAAGTCCCTGCAATTGGAAATCCTGGGATTTTTTAAAATCTGGGTTTGTTCCCAGGTTTTAGATGCTTGTTCCTGATTGGCTTGATCCTGTAAAGAAGGTTACACTTGAGGAGAAGGCAAAACCTTTTTGGGTGTGCCAGAAACTGCATGAAATGTGTGGAGGGCACCGTTTCTCTGGCTCGCACATAAAACAGAACTTTTGCAGTGAACTGCATAACCAAATCTCTGCATATCCACATATCTGCATCTCATGGTTTTTCTTTAAAAAAAACCGGATGGTTTCCAGCAGAAGTACCATGGTGGCCATCTTGGGAGCCTCCAAATCTTAGAACAAAGCATCAAGTCTGGACAATGGAGGCACAAATCCTGGGACCAACAGGTCTGTATGTAGACCTCTCCTGAAGTCCTGGGATATTTTTTTTTTGCCCTTCACTAAAATTCGTGATGTAGTGCTGTCTGGAAGTGCCCACAGACTCAATTTTTCAAGCTTTTTCTGCATACAACAGGCAATCATTTTGTAGAAAACTGCTATGCGCAAAGATGTTTTATGTACAAAAACAAAACTGTATCAAAACCAGTTTCGTTTTTTAAAAAATAATAATTCCCCTTCCCATATATTAAAGGTAAAGGCTTCCCCTGACATTAAGTCTTGTCATGACAAACTCGGGGGTCATCTCCATTACTAAGCCAAAGAGCTGGCATTGTCTGCAGACACCTCCAAGGTCATTTGGCCACCATGACTGCATGGTGCGCCATTACCTTTCTGCAGAAGCAGTACCTATTGATCTACTCACATTTGCCTGTTTTCAAACTACTTGATGTATATTAACCTCCACAAAATGCAGTATCATATTTTTGGCCAAATTATCTGCTGAAAATGCAACTTCAAAGTAGCTGGAATAATTTCCAGCTTGGGCTTGCTATTTTTCAGTTAACATGTCTTGCTATTTGCGGATGTATTAAAGACTATGTTTCATAGGGATTTGAAGGCTTTGGGGTCATTTTATAACAGTTGGCCATCATTTCAAAATGGGAGAGGGAGTTGGAGATTTTGATACTGAAAAATTGTTGGAAGTCACATGTTATTTCCTACCCTAGAGTGGTGCAGTGGTGCAGTGATAAAAATAAAATATGAGTAAACGTGACTCATGTTTGAATCCCTTTGAACCCTACTATGTTTGAGCACATATAATCCCTCTACTTAACCTGTATCATAGGCTTGTTGCAAAACGTATATGCAATGGAGGTGTATGCACACTGGGGAAATGCAGCACAGAATAGGTTAAAAGGCAGTATAGTAATATCTGGCTAATCTAAATGAATTCAAGTCTCTGAGACTACATCCAAGGATGTTAAAAGGACTGGCAGAAGTCATATCTGAACCACTGGCAATCCCCTTTGAGAATCTTTGGAGAAGATCCAGAAGACTAGAAGAAGACAAATGTGGTCCCCATCTTCAAAAAGGGGGGTGGGAGGAGGACCCAAACAATTACCATCCAGTCAGCCTGAAATATCTCATTAAAGAGATAACCTATAATCACATAGACAAGAATGCTGTGATCACTAAAAGTTTCTCAAAAACAAGTCATGCTAGACTAATCTTATTTCTTTTCCCAGTAGCTACACACTTGGTAGATGCAGGGAATGCTGTGAATGTAGAATATCTTGATTTCAGTAAGGCCTTTGACACAGACCCCCATGATCTTCTTGCAAACAAACTAGTAGAATGTGGGTTAGACAATACTACTGTTTGGTGGATTTGTAACTGGTTGAGCAACCAAACCCAAAGGGTTCCTCTTCATCCTGATAAGTTACTAGGGGAGTGCCACAAGGTTCTATCCTGGGCCAGCGCTTTTCAACATCTGTATCAATTACTTAGGGCCCTTCCCAGAATACAAGGCAGAAAATCCCACAATATCTGCTTTGAACTGGGTTATCTGAGGGCCCTTCCACACAGCCCTCTATCCCAGAATATCAATCCAGAAAAGGCCACATTATCTGAGTGTGGACTATTCCGTGTGGCGAGTTACCAAAATGTATTATGTAATGTATTCTTAATCCTTTTCTTTTGTTTTACTGTAGAAATCCCTTGAGGTCTACACCCTCCTATTTTCTCAGCTTTTGCTTCTATTTCAATGTCTTCCCTTTACAAAAGGTTCAAATACCTGTTCTACAGTTTAGGGTGTTTCAACACTGTGTAAATATTGATGTTTGGATACTATTTTAGCTGTCCTAGCTCTACCTGTCGAATCCCGAGAGTTGCAGTTCTGGTGACGGAAATGGGATTCTCTGCTGGACAGCACTAGTCCACTCTCCCAAATTACAATTCCCAAGATAGTAGTGCACTGTTTTAATTCCCAATCTCTCTCTCTCTTCAGTTTACCTTGACATTTTCTAAATAGTTCATCGAAGTATAAATCCCATGATACCCAGAACCTTAATCAATGGCTGATACCAAATGAGAGACTCCCGTCTGGGCACATAGAAAACTGGGCGACTTAGAAAGCACTGAACGGACTGCGCTCTGGCATCATAAGATGCAGAACCAACTTTAAGAAATGGAGTTACAAAATGGAGTCCACAACATGTGAGTGTGGAGAAGAGCAAACCACAAACCACCTATCACAATGCAGTCTAAGCCCTGCCACATGCACAATGGAGGACCTTCTTATAGCAACATCAGAGGCACTGCAAGTGACTACTGGTCAAAGGACATTTAATAGAATGCCAAGTTTTCAAACTTTGGGTTTTTTAAAAAAAAAAAACCCCAAACAATACAACTGTTTGGTTTGCTCCCGATACAATAAATAAAAATAAATCATGGGATGGAACTATGACGGCTGAAGTTAGATCAAACTGTTATAATTTGGTAATATGAATATGCCCTTAATTATGGTCACAAAGAGCTTTAAATTAAATCATACTGATAATGGTCATCCTACCCTTTTCACTTTGGTGGTGCCCATCACATGAATGCATTCCCTCATTCTCCCTGAAATTGAATTTGGCTCTTAGTCTGAAAGAATCTTCTGCCCTTGCTCCAACTATTCAGAGCATTGTCTCTGTCTCTCTAGGATGCATATTTAACCAATTTAAGTTTGCAATGGAGTGATGCTCTAAATCCCTTAGAACTCCTTCCCAATTACAGGAAAATGTGTTTGCTTTTAACTCTGCTGAACTTTGGAACCTTTCATCAACACAAAAGCCTGCTTTGTGATCATTTCAAAGGAATAATAGGGTGTATCTCTGGGCCTGGATCTCGTGATTAAAACCTTTGCACCGAGATCTGCATCTACAATGCACACTTTAAAAGAAATGGACATAAGGAGGGAGTGGGTGAAGGAAGAGAGATGCATTGCCAGGCACTGTTCTCTTTCAGTTCAGTATGGTGATGGACATACAGAACAGGTGAAGACAGAAGCAAAGGTCACTTGGCTTGGCTTCCCAAGCAGGTGCATGGAGCCTTGATAAGAAGAAAAGCACTTCAGATTATATGAGACTTCAGATGATATGAGACAAAGTTGCAGGTGCCAGCGAAAATAATAACATATTAATTCCTTTGTAGACAATGTAGAAGTTTTAGGGTAGAATGCTATTGGAACACTGCATGCAAATTGCAGTAGATATTTGGCATTTCTTTATGTTACCTTTCAACCTCCATGTATTTTTGAGCATTTGTTCACTGAAGTCTTAACAAATTTGTGGACTAATCTAAAACAACTAGGGTGAATGGAACCCATTTCTGAGGATCACCTTGTATTCCGAACTTTTAATTTCTAGGTATAAAAAGAATCAAAAAGTAAGAGATGTGAAGGAGTGGTTCTCAGTTATTGGTCCTTTAGACATCTGTTTTCGACTTCAGTTTCCATAAACTCCAACCACTATAGCCAGTAGTCAGAAAAATCAAAGTCAAAAACAGGGCTAAAATCTGAGAAACACTGATGCAAAATAAGACATCTGTGGAATTGGAATCTGGAGATACTGGAGAATCTCTTTTATGTGGAATAGATCACAATGTGGTCCTCTAATAGCTGCTCGTCAGTCACCACAGAGCATGATGAGAACTTTAGCAACATCTGGAAATGATATGTTCTCCAACATGGCTGATAATAAAGGCCCCTTCCACACAGCTGAATAAAATCCCCCAGTTTCTGCTTTGAACTGGGATATATGGCAGTGTGGACTCAGATAACCCAGGGCCCTTCAACACAACCATATAACCCAGAGTATCAAGGCAGAATAGCCTACAATATCTCCTTTGAACTTGAATATCTGAGTCCACACTGCCATATATCCCAGTTCAAAGCAGATAATGTGGGATTTTATTCAGCTGTGTGGAAAGGGCCTCAGTTCAAAGTAGATATTGTGGGATTTACTGTCCCAATATTCTGGGTTATATGGCTGTGTGCAAGGGCCCCAAGAGATATCATGGGCCCTTCCACACAGCCATATAACCCAGAATATCAAGGCAGAAAATTCCATAATATCTGCTTTGAACTGGGTTATCTGAGTCCACACTCAGCTAATGTGGAATTTTCTGCTTTGATATTCTGGGATATAGGGCTGTGTGGAAGGGCCCTATATTAATCAAATCTGTGAATCAAATCTACAAAGGTAAGCCTCCCAATATGGAAGGCTAACTGTACTCATTATCATTGACAGTCTGATCTGGTATGGGCTAACTTCTTTTGTTCTGTGCCTTTCTATTGTATCAGGCTTTGAAAGAGCAAACCCACTTAGGGCCCTTCCACACAGCCATATAATCCAGAATGTCAAGGCAGAAAATCCCACAATATCTGCTTTGAACTGGGTTATCTGACTCCACACTGCTAGATATTCCAGTTCAAAGCAGATAATGTGGGATTTTTTTCCAGCTGTATGGAAGGGACCATATGTATTCCTTTCTGTGAATACACTGTTATATATCTATCACAGGAGGTTGCTGCCAGGCAGTTTTCTTTTCTGCTCAATCTCCTTGCTAAAACTGAGTTTTATCCTTATTACTATAATGCCTGAAGTGAAATCATGCCCTTCAAAGCTAAGCTGTCATCTTCTGCTATGCATCCTGCCAAGATCTCCACCCTCCCAACATACGTACTCTATGCAGACTGTCCATGTGCATTCACTCATCACTCCTACTCTGGTTCAGCAGTCCAAATACTTGTGTCATTTGTGTAAAAAATGAGAGGAGTAGGGAGGGAGGGAGTCCATAGATGCATATCAATCTATATGTTTGCCAGGGTTGGGGAAAGTGCAGTCCTCCGGATGTTTTTAGGTTGCAACTACCACAGCTTCCAGTCAGCATAGTTGATGCAAATGGGAGAGAGTAATTGCACTTTTGGAAAATCTGCATAGCAGAATGCTCCCCAACCCTACCATTCTGCGTATGTGCCTTCGAGTTCATATTGTCTTATGGTGACTCTCTCGCAGGATTTTCTTGACAAGATTTATAAGGAGAAGATTTGCCATTGTTTTCTTCTTCAACTGAGAGAGCATGATTTTCAAATGTCATTCAGTGCATTTTCATGGCTGACTCCTGATTTCCTTGAGTCCTATTTTATTTATTTATTTATTTAGGGAATTTTAAAATTCAAACCACTGTACTACTGGCTACCCATTGGTTATTGTTGCTGTGGTGTACCTTTAAGTCATTTCCAACTTATCATGATCTGCAAGGCCTTGGGGTGTGCTTAGCAAGATTTGTTCAGAGGAGGTTTGCCTTTGTCTTTCTCTGAGGCTGAGAGAGTATGACTTACCTAAGATCAGAGTGGGTCTCTATGGCTAAGCAAGAATTTGGTCTCCAGAACTGTAGTCCAACACTCAAACTACTATGCTATCCAATGTGGACAGTCAGTATTTCTGATTTATTTACAGATACAAATAGATCCATGTGCATTATACATAAGATCCATGTGCATTATACATAAAATAGTACAGAGTAGATATGCATGATGTTGTATACTATATTATTTCTATCAGTGAAATCTGAAAATTTATGAAGTATCTGAGCAGAGAAATTGCCAGAATAATAACAGTGCTCAGTCTTCTCAACATCTCTTCTGACAGGCATATAGATTATTTAGCAGGAATGGTCCAACCATTAGGGAGAGGAGTTAGACACTTCATGGTCATGGGCCATTGCTTTATGTAGTGAGCGTACGTTACTATATGGTTTTAACTATGGATGCAACTCATGGCATCCTGCTGTGTTTTAATGGTATTGTACTACTGTGTTTTATTGTGCTTTTACTGTGTTTTTAATCATTTGTGAGTCGCCCCGAGCCGGTCGGGAGAGGCGACTAAGAAATCGAAACAATAAATAAATAAATAAATATTTTGGATGCTGTAGAAGGACACAAAGGAGCCCCTGGTGGCGCAGTGGGTTAAAGCGCTGAGCTGCTGAACTTGCTGACCAAAAGGTCGCAGGTTTGAATCCAGGGAGTGGCGTGAGCTCCCGCTGTTAGCCTCAGCTTCTGCCAATCTAGCAGTTCAAAAACATGGTTTCCTTCCATTTCTCTTTCCCCTTACGTATGTAATTTAGATCTATGATAGATTATATGTTAGTATGTTGCAAGTCATGTCAATTATGTAATTTTTTTAAAATGGGAAAATTTAATAAAACTATTTTTTTAAAAAAACATGCAAATGTGAGTAGACCAATAGGTACCGCTCTGGTGGGAAGGTAACAGCGCTCCATGAAGTCATGCTGGCCACATGACCTTGGAGGTGTCTATGGAAAACGCTGGCTCTTTGTCTTAAAAATGGAGATGAGCACCAATCCCCAGAGTAGGACATGACTGGACTTAACGTCAAGGGAAAACCTTTACCTAGAAGGACAGAAAATTGTTAGTGATTGATTTTTTTTTTTGCTCCAGCAGTTACTATAGATGGAAAGAGGATCTTGTGGGATTTTCTGCCTCATGTGTCATTTGCTGCTTTGCTTCAGGCAGCAATGTATCTTGAACCAGTTCTGTAAAAAGCAAAATGAATGAATTAAGAATACACTAGCTCTGGCTAGTATTTAGATGGAAGACTCACAATGAAAACCAGGTGCTGTAGGTTCCATTTCAGGGAAGGAAACTGGCAAAACCACCTTCTGAGTACTCATTGCCAAAAGAAACCCTATGAAATTCATAGAGGTCGACATACGCGAAAAGATGACTTGAAGGCACATAAACACAGAGAAGAGAAATACACATAGCAAGTGAATGGAATGATGACGGAAATTTCAAGATTTACAGTAATTCCTTCAGTATTTATTTTTCTCATATGGATGAGGCTTAAGGGTTAGTGTCATCCAATATTATGAAAGTCCACTTTTTTCTTTGTTGGAAGCAACAGGTGCATTAATTGACCATTAAAAGCTGGATGGTTGACCCTTGTTAGATCATGCTCTCTTTTTCTGAGTGGCAAGTTAACACTCGTGCTTTGTAAGAGGCACTCCAAAAGAGCAGTGGAGTATACGAGGAAGACAGCCCTGATGTGAGGAAATATTCTGCAGCACATGAGCTAGCTGATGTTGCTGGGAGAATGTTTTTCTCAGCTTGACATCTGACTCCTGCAGCTGAAATCCAAACCAAAGGGTGAAAGGCAGGAGGCAGCAAGAGAGGGAGGGGACATGGATAGGTGCCTATGTCAATGTCAGATGAGTGCCAGCGTGCCCCTAAGCAATTGTTTCATTTTATTGAATGCCGCCATCCAGCTAGAAGTTTTGTATTGAGCCAAATTAATGAACTGTGCACGCAATTGCCAGAATAACTGTACATCTCCAAAGTCCTCTATCCACTCAATAATAACATGGAGGAAATTGTGCTATTGGGATGCCATGCCGTCACTTTTGCAGCCTTGTTGAATTCAGTGAAATGTGATCTCATCAAGGTACTCTTAAGGATGCTCGCCTACAAATGGAAGGATCCACACATTTGCAGCACGTTATGCAAAGGCACAGTGGTGTAGTACTTGCAGAGTCATGTTAAGAACTGTCCAGTCATTCTCTCTCAGTCTAACCATACTTCATTATTCACAGCTTTAAGTATGGACGAGGAAAACTTCTTGAACCCACTGAAAGAAATGTGATATATAAAAGTATATATTCCTGTTTCTGTGAGGTCATCTGCACTCCAGTCTAGAGCTTCATTAAATAGAAATAAGCCAGTGGTTACCATACTGCCTACTTTAGTAAGACCCCTGTAACCATGAATCCCATACCAATCATATCATTTATCTGTGCTCAGAGGTATCATTGTTGCACTAAGAATTTGCTGGGTCCTCCAAGTGATTCTATGATATATGTATCCTGAAAGTTATACAGTTGCATTGGAGGTCCTAGCAAATTTCTAGAGAGGGACCAGAAGTGAAGTTATAAGTGAACCAAAGATACAGTTGTAATGTATCTTTAAAAAACACAAAGTTTAAAAACTCGGCATTATTAAATGTCCTTTGACCAAAAGCTGGCCACTTGGAGTGCCTCTGGTGTTGCTATAAGAAGGCCCTCCATTATGCATGTGGCAGGGCTCAGGCTGCATTGTGACAGGTGGTCAGTGGTTTGCTCTTCTCCACACTCACATGTCATGGACTCCATTTTGTAGCCCCATTTCTTTAAGTTGGCTCTGCATCTCATGGTACCAGAGTGCAGTCTGTTCAGTGTCTTCCAAGTCACCCAGTTTTCTGTGTGCCCAGGAGGGAGTCTCTCAGCCATGGATTGAGGTGCTGGGTTTTAGCCTGCCACATTTGGACTCTCACTTGCTGAGGTGTTTCTGAGAGTATATCTGTAGATCTCAGAAAGCTATTTCTTGATTCAAGGTGTTGGCAGGCTGGCTGATATCTGAACAGTGAGTGAGCTGGAGATTTCACTGCCTTGATCCTTTAATTATAGGCTGCTATGTCCCAGCAGATGTGAGGTGATGCAATACTGGCTAAACAGTATAATTTCTTCACTGGTGTAGGGCGTAGACATCCTGTGATGATGCAGCACTAAGAGCTGCATCCACTGTTTTAGTTTGGTGAGATGTGTTCCACACCGGGCATACATATTCAGCAGCAGAGTAGCAAAGCGCAAGGGCAGATGTCTTCACTGTATCTGGTTGTGATCCCCAGGTTGTGCCAGTCAGCTTTCGTAAGATGTTGTTTCTAGCACCCATTTTTTGCTTGATATTCAAGCAGTGCTTCTTATGTCAGAGCACGGTCCAGAGTAACTCCCAGATATTTGGATGTACTGCAATGCTCCAGTGGGATCCTCAGAGCTCGAGAAGTGAAGTGAAGAAGTGAGGTAATTTAATAGCAGTCTAGCAGGCCACCTTTTTTCTGCATATACAAAGATCTTACTGTAGTGTAGATATGGGTTCAAGGGGGCTAAGGACCAGACCTCATAAACAAACACACACCTCCCCAAACACTCTCAAATCTGGTCAGAGTTGTATAGGCATGCCTCCTTATTATCATGTTTGTTTATTTTTCAGACTGTAGCCTGCATATTATCTATGATATCACCAAGTAGGAAAGAGAAATGAATAGCTACTAACATAAATATGCAATTACAGAGTTGGGTAGTGTTCGTTTCAAAAAGGTAAAGTGCCGTGAAGCTATATCCACAGACTAGGGATGAAGTAACAATAGAAGCAAACTGCACAACAGCTTGGACTGTTAAAATGCATGAGAACAAGTCTTGTCACTGAAGTTATACAAATACCTTACAAAGTTCAAAGGTTTCTTATGCCAGATAATAACTATTGCATTCCAGGATATTTGAATGAAACTTCCAAAATCCAGGGTTGGGAGGGGTACTCCTTCACAAGGAACATTTGTGTGATAATTAAACTCAAAAGAAAATAGAGGGAGGAAAGGAAGCTCAGGGACACAAGGAAGCTTTGAAAAGAAAATAGGGAAACAACATCCTGGTCAATGACAACATAGTACTGCAATGATTAATATCATATGATAACTCGTAGTGTAGCAAAAAAAACACCAAAAACATTGAGCAGGAAATATGGAGTAGCAAAAATGCATTGGCCTCTGTCCTAAAACCTCTACCCTCACTATAGGAAAGTTAGTTTTCTAGATCAGAACTCCCATCATCCCCAGACAGCATTACTCAACAAATTAACTTTCCCAAGCTGTGATACAATCATACATTTATCCAGAAAGTTGCTAGAATATTCAAATCACTAAACAAAACTTTATCCAAAATATGGGAAGAGAACTATTCCCACTGTCTAGGACAATCTCTTTGGTGAAAAGGTGGGATAAAAATGATTTTTAATGCCAGAAGGCTGTTTTGTAAATGCCCAGAGGAAGAGGCTTGAATTCAGTCAAACTCTCAGGCTCATCTAGTCTCATCTAGTGACAATCCTGCACTTTGGTGAATATTTTGTATAAAAATGATTTTTAATGCCAGAAGGCTGTTTTGTAAATGCCCAGAGCCTCGACATTTGAGGCTTGACATTCAGTCAAACTCTCAGGCTCAGCCAGAAAGCCAAGTGCTAATACGGTAACCTCTATTCATCTTCCCAATACAAGTATACCTCAGTTAACCCAGCTTCTAACACTGAAATGTCAGAAGCCTAGAATCCTAGAGTGATGGAATCATAGAGTTAGAAGAGACCACATGAGTCACCTAGTCCAACCCCCTGCCATGCAAGAAAAGCACAATCAAAGTATCTCTGACAGATGGCCATCCAGCCTTTGTTTAAAAGTTTCCAAGGAAATAGTTTCCATCACACCCCAAGACTGAGAGTTCCACTACTGAATAGCTCATATGGTCAGGAAGTTCATCCTAATATAAAGGTGGAATCTCCTTTCCTGTAATTTGAACTCATTTCTCCAAGTCCTAGTTTCAAGTCCACCTGATCAGGATTGCCTGTTTCTGAGCAAAAACACTACTTTGAGCAAAACATTCCTTTTTTAAACAAAACCTCTAACAGCGAAGCATAGATCTTTTACACGCATCTGCTTTCCTTCTCACTCCATGTCCAGCACCATCAGTTTTAAAGAGAGGATGATGGAGGCTTTCAGAGAGACAAATTTTTGGTGTTGCAAATGCACACCTACAATAAACACTAACTAAATTCAGAGCTGGCAAAAACAGGATTCTACTCTAGTCAATTCTGCTATAGCTGTGTGTGTCTGCCTGTCATAGGCAAGGAAAACAGCAGCTGTCTCCAAAATCTCCCTGAGCATAGATGAAAAAGAAAATAAAGATAAAAGTGAAAGGGCAGATATTTGTGCCTCATTTCCTATTCTCAGCATGATGTTAAAAAGATGCATAAATTTGGCCACCAAAATGGAAATGATAAGTAAAATGGAATCTGGCAAAGAAGAAAGTTATCCTAAATGCATTTTGGAATAAGTTTTCAAGCTCAAAATGTTTTTTCTTTACTCATACAAGGCTTCACTTGGATTGGCTTTTTCATTTCATATCTGCATATCATTAGTTTTGAATGAAAAGTGCTGAAATATATTGAAATACTCATCTTTTTTGTTGTGTAGGAACTTACTTCTACTATTTCCATGTTAAATTTGTTAATATAGACATCCCCAAGCTGCTGCTCTTCAGATGTATTGGACTACAGTACTCAGAATACACCAGCCAACTGTAGTTGAGATTGATGAAATCTGTAGTCAACACATAAGTAATCACTGTGTTGGGAAGACGGGCATAAAATATATATATATATATATACCTAGAGAGCTAGAGCATGGGTAGGTTCGGTCAGATTCTTCTTAATTCAGAATAAATTAGGATCAAATTCCTTTTTGAAGCGATTTCGAAGCGATTTGGGAACCCGGAAGTATCCTGCCATTTTGAAGCTTTTCCTGCCATTTCTCTTATGAATCAGTGAGTCAGAAATGATCCAGCTTTTCAAGCCAGTGTGGATGGATTCCCTTCAGGTCCTTTCCCTCCCACGTCAGTCCTGGGCAAGAGCCATGTTTAACCCAATTTGGATGTGTTTCCTTCTCTCCCGTGTCAGTCCTGGGGCAAGAGCCATGTTTAACCCAGTATGGATGTATTTCCTCCCACATCAGTCCTGGGGCGAGAGCTGTGTTTAACCCAGTTTGGATGGATTTCTTTCTCTCCCGTGTCAGTCCTGGGGCAAGAGCCACGTTTAACTCAGTTTGGATGTATTTCCTTTCCCTCCCACATCAGTCTGGGGGCAAGAGCCGTGTTTAGCCCATTTTGGAAGTGGTCAAGATGGCAAAGGTTACTTCTGTGATAGAGAAGTCCAGAGCCCTCCTCAAGTAGGTCGGCCTGGAATCCGCCATTGCAGCCAGGGTCCGGGCGAGCTCGAGAGGTACGGGGACGCTGAAGACGACCTCCTCCTGCAGGCCCTCCCTGCCATGGTCCCTGCCATGGTCGCCAATCCCCTGGCCGGGCCTAGGAGCAGACGCCAGGCCGGGAGGACAGGGGGAGCTGGAAGAGCCGACCCCCCCTCCCGCCATTCAATGGAAGACCGCTACCCCTCCTCCCCGTGAAGGACCAGCGGGGACCCGGGACGACCCCTGGGGTCTGCGCGGCGCCATAGAGGAGCTCACCGCCTCCCTCCTGACCTTTCGCTCGTCGGTGGAGCAGCTGGCTGTCCAGTTGCGGGAGACCTGGGGCCCGGTTCCGGGGCCGCCTCCCCGACCTTCCCGCGGCGGTGAGGAGGGCTTGCACTGCCCTGACGCCCCTTTCGGCAGCCTGGAGACGGAGGACGGCGAGTGCTGGGCCGAGCCCATCACGCCGCGGAGGCCGTGGTCGGGCGCCAAGGAGCCCTGGAAGAAGAGCGGTAAGGAGCAAGGAGGAAGAGCGGAGGCGAACGAGGAGAGGGGAGAAATTAGAGAAGGAGAGGGGAGGCCCGAGTCAACCCCCGGTCCCCAAGGCGGATCCCCCCCCCCAGGCGTTTCAGCGGCCCTGCAGCCGCCTGGCCCACCGGAGGACCGCCAGGCCGATTCAGCGGGCCTGGGAGAAGGATCCCCGGACGAGAGCCAATCCAGCGAGAACCAACCCAACGGGAGCGACGAGGAGCCAGCGGGAACGGCAATCCTCCCATGGTGGAGCCCATGGAGGGCCCTGGGTGTCCGGTCCCTCCACCTGCATTGGAAGGGGTGCGCCAGCAAGTTCCAACATGGCGCCGAGCTTGCCGAGCTCGGCGCCCCTGGCCCCACCCCTTGCCTTCACTACCAGCTGAGCTCCACCTACGGACGACCCAGAGCCGCCAGGGCCCTCTATTTTTTCACCAAGGGCCCTGAACATTTCCCAGGTACTGGCAAAGCCCCCCGGGGGACGTCCTGGGCGACGCGCTTGCCGGCTTCCCGCTGACTTGCCGACCTGGATTGACTCCCAACACCCCGCCCTGGTGGGCCACAGTTTAAAGAAACCAAAGAAGAACCGGCTGGGCCAGGTGAGGCGGAGACGTCTGAGGGAGAGGCGGATGAAGGAGAGACGCGGGCGAGCTGGCAGCGGGACACAACAACCATCTAGGCCTGCGCCTGCCCAGCCCAGTGTCTCTGTGATTAATAGCAACCTGGGCTATGTGGCTTCTACCAACGCCGGTGGTCCTGTCTCTGACCCGAAGCCCCTATACCCGGCCGCCCCTCCGCCTCCATCTGCGGCTCGGGCTGACGCTGAGCCACCACCAAACTCACTTAAAGCAACCACCCTAGGTCCAGTTCGACGTCCGCGGAAACCAAGGAAGGCCGATAAGATCCAAAAGAGACCCTTTCGACCGCGGACCTTCTGGGGCGCTGGCTACTGCCAGAAGGAGAGCCACCTGACCCAGACCAATGCGCCGGCCCCGGCCAACCAGACCGCAAACGCTTCAATGGGCCAGAGGGGTCACTCCAATGACCAACCGCTGCTGCCCGTGGGGCCCCTCAAGGACATGGGCGCCGGCCGGCGAGTTGGCTCCAGCCCCGTCTCTGGGCTTAAGGGGCCAGGCCGAGGGACCTACCGGCTGCACTGGCAATGAAGGACCGAGACCTCCTACAGGCCTCCCTTTTCAGGGGTGTGCCGGAAATTGAACCCTGGCTAATTCCTGCCAACCAGGCCCGTTGAGTATTCCAGTGATCTCGGACGGGTGAGTACGGTAGGCGCAGGCCGAATGCTGCTACTGCGAGAGCCGGACCGAGTCAAAGACGGACTCGATCCAGCTCTGACCTGCGTCCTATCTCCAGACACGCTGTTGATAGACATCCAGCTTTCCCCCCTTCCTCTCTGGTGCTGGTTAACGCGCGTTCCGTCCGGAACAAAACGGCCACTGTCAGGGAATTCTGTGAAGATCTCAAAGCGGACCTGTTCTGTATCACCGAGACATGGCTCCAGGAGAGCGACGCCACCTGCCTCCATGAAGTAGTCCCCTGGCTACGTTACCACGCACCAGAATAGGAACGAGGGACGGGGGGTGGCAATACTCTCCCGTGATGGTTTACACCTTAGAGCGATCCCTGCGCTTGTCACCTCGGGGCTGGAAAGTGCTGGTCTGGTGTGGGAGTCCCCGGAGAGCCTGGCGATCCTGCTGGTGTACCGTGCGCCTAGCGCACCAGCGGAGAGCCTGGCGCGGCTGCTAGAGACTGTGTCGGAGTGGGCATTGAGGTTTCCCAGGCTTATTGTTCTGGGGGACTTCAATGTCCACGCCGACGCAGCCTCTGTTCCATCTGCAGCCGCGGACCTAATCTCGACCATGGCGACATTGGGCCTCTCCCTATGTAAGTCGGGACCCACACACTCGGCCGGACACACCCTCGATCTAGTGTTCAGCGCAGGGGTTCAAGTGGACCTAGCCTCCGTAATAGAGGTTCCATGGTCGGACCACTGTGCTCTAAGTATCCGGGTTGAGCAACCGCCTCCCCATGCAAGGGCGCCGAACAGATTTTAGTTCGCCCAAGGAGACTTATGGAACCCGAAAGGTTCCTGAATGCTCTAAGGGATCTGGAGTCTATCAGCGTCTCAGTCGAAGAGCTAGCTCAGACCTGGAACTCCTCACTGGCAAGAGCTCTCGATGAGATTGCTCCCAGGCGCCTCTCCGACCCGTAATCATCGGTCTCCCTGGTATACAGGAGACCTTAGGACCATGAAACGGGAAAGGAGACGGCTAGAGCGCGAGTGGCGGAAACTCCGTGACGGAGCCTCAATATCAGCTTATAAGCTATTTAAAGAGACTTATGAGCATGCTGTCAAGGCAGCCAAAAACGACTACTTCTCTGCCTTGATAGCGTCTGCAAGCTCACGCCCGGCCCAACTGTTTAAGGTAATTCGATCGCTGACGACGGTCCCTACCGTCCCAAAAAATAGTGATCAGGCCCTCACTGCCGGTGCTTTTCAGAGCTTCTTTACAGACAAGATACTGAGCCTCCGCCGACCTTCCGGCCACAGTTGACACAGTAAGAGAGCTAGAGACTCCGTGGCCCTCCGCCGGCCCACCCTCGACCGGTTTCGGCCACTGGACGCAGATGCTGTCGATAAGATAGTGACTGCAGCTCGCCCTACCACCTGCTCCTCGACCCGTGCCCCTCCTGGCTTGTTAGATCTTGCCGGGAGGGGTTACGTGGGCCTCTGTTGAATATCATTAACAGCTCCCTTGAGCAAGGGGTTTTTCCAGAGTGCTTAAAAGAGGCGGTGGTAGCTCCATTACTGAAGAAACCATCATTGGACCCTGCGGTTCCTCCAACTACCGCCCAGTGTCGAACCTTCCGTACCTGGGCAAGGTGGTTGAGAGGGCAGTAATGGAGCAACTGCAGTCCTTCTTAGATGACACAGCATGGCTAGACCCCTTCCAGTCCGGCTTCCGTTCGGGGCATGGGACGGAGACGGTTCTGGTCTCTATCACAGATCAACTCCGCTGCCAGCTCGACCAAGGCGGGTCTGCGCTGCTCGTGTTATTGGACCTCACGGCAGCGTTTGACACGGTCGACCACAATCTTTTGATCCACCGCCTGGCCATGGCTGGAGTGAGGGGGACGGTCCTTAAATGGCTGGCCTCCTTCCTCCACCAGCGGTCTCAGCGTGTGAGGAGGGGCGGGTGGTCTCCGAGAGCTCCCCATTAGTGTGTGGAGTCCCTCAGGGGCCATTCTCTCCCCTCTATTATTTAACATCTACATGCAGCCGCTTGCACAGCTGGTGCGGAGTTATGGGCTGGTCTGTCACCAGTACGCTGATGACACCCAGCTCATTCTGAGGATGGAGGGCAGGCCGGAGTCCGTCCCCAATAATTTCCAACATTGCCTTGAAGCCGTTACTGGATGGCTGCGAGCCAGTAGGTTGAGGGTGAATCCGCGAAGACGGAGATCTTGTGGCTGGGCCGCCCGGGCGGGGTGGGTGGCCGGCTTCCGACTTGGACGGGACGGCGCTGCACCCAGCGCCGTCAGTGAAGAGCCTGGGCGCCCACTTGACTCCCAGCTGACCATGGAGGCCCAGGTCTCCATGGCCAGCAAGGCTGCTTTCTTCCACCTCCACCAGGCTAGGAGGCTGGCCCCCTACCTATCCCGGAACGATCTAGCCACGGTGATCCAAGCCACGGTCATCTCGAGGCTAGATTACTGTAATGCGCTTTACGTTGGCCTGCCTATGTCGGCGATCCGGAAGCTCAAGCTGGTGCAGAACACTGCCGCCCGGCTCCTGTCTGGGACCCCAGCAGGTGGCCATGTAACACCAATCTTGCAGGATCTGCACTGGCTGCCTATTGAGCACCGGGTCGCCTTCAAAGTGCTGGTTCTTACCTTTAAGGCCATCCACGGCCTGGGGCCAGCGTACCTGAGGGACCGTCTCACCCCATATTGCCCAGCGAGATCACTGAGGTCTGAGGAGGCCAATCTTTAGTTGTTCCATCCGTAAAGCTGGCCCACTTAACATCGACCCGCCGGAGGGCGTTCTCAGTAATAGCCCCCACGCTGTGGAACGCCCTCCCGGCCGAAGCCAGAGCTTTCCGCGACCTACTCCCGTTCAGGCGGGCCTGTAAAACCCACTTGTTCAGACAGGCCTTCGGAGAGTAGGCTGGTGTAAATTCTACCTTGCTGTTGGACCTGCTGCTCCTATTTTAACTGTATTGCTTGTTTAAATTGTGTTTAATTTGCTTTTAATTGTTTTATGCTGTTGTTTTAACTCTTGGCGCTGTGCCATTGGCTTTGTGAGCCGCCGCGAGCCCCCGGGAGTCGGCGGCCGAGAAGTCCCAATAAATAAATAATAAATAAATAAATAAGTAGTAATTCACACAGTATTTTTCACCTACTGTAGATTGTAAATTTCCGTGTCAATCAGGACCAGTGTTTTCATGTGCATACTGTTAATTTCCACGATCACTGCTGCTTCTATTCATTACTTTTGTTATTGATCTATCCATGGGACACAATGAACAACAGGAAGTTTGGCCTTGAAAATCAATAGTGTTACATGATCCATGCCTGCTGGATGAACCCTTTAAAAACCTACAGAAACCATAACAGTGACTCCTATGGCATAGCAATGATAATAAATTAATTATAGTATGAACATTAATGGACTATGGCCCATCACGGTTTCTATTAAGAATAACCGTTTGATGAATGACCAGTGTTAAATGTAATATCTCTGCCTATATTATCTGCAGATTCATGGTGTACATCCATCCATGTGTATCACAGATCCATTTGAAATTCTGAATCATGTTTCTTGTAACTGATGATGCCGGTAACAAGTCACAAAATCACATGCTATAATAAATCTGGTTGTCTTTAACATGTTTTAGTCTCTTTCTTGTTTTGCTACAAAAGATTTAACACAACTACCTCTTTGGAAATTGTCGTAGAAAATTTGCAAGTGTAAACATATTTGTGAGATTCTAAGAAGTAATCACCTCTGGGTTGTTACGAGTTTTCCAGGTTGTATAGCCATGTTCCATAAGCATTCTCTCCTGACGTTTTGCCTGCATCTATAGCAAACATCCTCAGAGGTTGTGAGATCTCTTGGGAACTAGGAAAATGGGATTTATCTATCTGTAGAATGTTAAGGGTGGGAGAAAGAACTCTTGTCTGTTTGAGATACATGTGAATGTTGCAATTGGCCATTTAATGGCCTAGCAGTTTCAAGGTCTGGCTTCTTACTGCCTGGGGTAATCCTCTGTTGGGAGGTGATTAGCTAACCCTGATAAACTGGCCTTAACAACTACCATATCAGACTACACAGAAAAGTCATTGAAATCCATAAGCATGTTGATAATTCAAACAGAAAGGAAGAAATCAGTATTAAAAACTCCACAATCATAACAGTAAACTAAGAATAACACTCAAAAAATGGTAATTCAAGTCAAGAAATGATCAGGGACAGCTAATCATCTCCCAACAAAGGAATTCCCCAGGCAGTAAGAAACCATACCTTGAAACTGCAAGGCATTAAATGCTAATCAAGGTGGCCAATTGCAACATTTACACTTACCTCAAACAGACAAGAGTTCTCTCTCCTACCCTGGACATTCCACATATATATAAACCCCATTTTCCTAGTTTCCAACAGACCTCACAACCTCTGAGGATGCCTGCCATAGATGCAGCCAAAACATCAGGAGAGAATGCTTCTGGAATATGGCCATACAGCCCGGAAAACTCACAGCAACCCATTGTTTCCAGCCATGAAAGCCTTCAACAACACATTAATCACCTCTGGGTTTATTTTGATTTTATTTCAGAAAAAAAGGTTGATTCTAGATGTTTTTTTAAAGAATCTGAAGACTCCAATTCCTGAGATCAGTTATCCTTGACTTTTTACAAGTAATTTTTCAGTTCCAAAGGCCCTTGAACTTTCCCTGCTGAAACTCTCTCTTTCAGCCTGTCAGAGTATGTAAACCTCAACTCTATTAAAACAAACCATGGCAATTTTTCATGCAGCAGTTAAGATAAACACTTAGCAATTGAAACAGTAACATCTGATTTTAGTCAGTGACACGTGCCTTAATATGTTCGGGACTGAATTTCACTAACAACTTCAGATTTTGTTTCTACACTGCACTGTATAAATAAATCAGTGTATGGAAAAATACAAGAAGAACCTGCTCAGAAATACAACACTAATAGATATCATGATTATAAGCAGCAAACAGTGATTTACTCTAAGTTTCAGTTTATATACAACATGACTTCCATATCTGTGGGGTATACAATCCTGAAATTTAAATGGATAACTAAAACCATGGATAACACAGAGTCCTACTGAATGAATGAATGACTTCTGACAAAAGTTTACCGTAGTCATGCTGGAGGACCAAAGAAATGCCTATGGTCAACTTCCAACAGACAGGTATAATCAACAACAACAACAACCACCACACACAGGTTAACTATAATACTATTGAAATGCATATATTAAAATTCATGGAACAAATAGGCATAACATGGAATTACACAAAGGACCTAAACATGCATAGAAAGGACATATGTATTGTCAAAGATTTTCATGGTCAGAATCATTGGATTGCTGTAGGCTTTTTGGGCTGTATGGCCATATTCTAGAAGCATTTCCTCCTGACATTTCGCCTGCCTCTATGGCAGGCATCCTCAGAGGTTGTGAAGTCTGAGGATGCCTGCCATAGTTGCAGGTGAAATGTCAGGAGAGAATGCTTCTAGAACATGGCCATACAGCCCGAAAAGCCTATAGCAACCCAGAAAGGACATATTTGTCAGACATCAATAAATGAAGAGATGGGTACCAGTCTACAGATATGGAGAATATGGTGCTCTTTGCTAGCACTGAACCCTTTGGGAAGTTATTCCATCAATTTTTGTGGCAATGACTATCATGATATTTGGCCCAAAACCATCACCTGATGACACCTAGGAAACAAAAAAGGAAGGGCTTCTGCACACAATTGAGATCATCATGATGTTATCGGGAAATGCAGCAGCAGTCACAAACAAACAGGTTTAAAATGAGATTAGACACATGCGTAGGTCTTAAGGTGATCAGTGGCTTCTAATCTCTAACACTGGAGGCTACATCCATCTCAATATTAGTCGCTCAGGAGCATGAGGGTAGAGGGCCACTGTGGGATTCAAATGCTTTGGTTTGATCCAGCATTGAGTTCAGTCCTGTCTCTCTATAGTTCCGGAGTGAAGGAGAAGCAGATTTTAGGAAAACAATAGGACAAACAACATAACATTGAGAGCTGGTATGAAAGGAAAAAGATTGTTTGAAGATGGCATTCTCTTTTCACTGAATGGTAGAGCTGGAACAATAAAATGGATGCCAAAATACATTTGGCCTCCAAATTTCTTGCAGGAAATCCCGGGTGTAACCATCCAATCTCTGCTAAAACACCTCCAATGAAGGAGAGCCCACCAGAACCTTAGGGAATCCATTCCAGTTCAGAACAGCTCCTGCCATCATGAAATTCTCTCTAACATTCAATTGAAGTCACCTTTCTTGTACCTGATTTCACTTGTTTTCTGGACCAGGAGAAAATATGCTAACTCATCCTTCTACATTTACTAAGCTTTCAAATATTTGACATCTCAGTTTTCTCCTGTCCAGTCTAAACTCACTCAACCATTCCTCAAAAGGCTTGGTTTACAAACCCTGGGTTTCATTATCTTTGTTGCTTTTTGGGGATATATTCCATCTTGTCAATATCCTTCTTAAAATAGAAACAATATTCCAGGTGATGTCTCATTAAAGCAGAGTAGTCCTTTACTTCTTTTAAAATGAACATATAATTTTGTTGTTGCAGCCAAGAGTTGAATGTGTCTTTTATTTTCATTTTGCTGCTACAGGAGGGATATTGTAATTATAGCCATAGAATCATAGTGTTGGAAGGGACCTAATGTTGGAAGGAACCTAATGTGCTTTCTAGTCCAACTCCTTACTCAATGCAGGATCTCCAGCTAAAGCAGTGTTTCTCAGCCTTCCTAATGCCACGAGCCCTTAATACAGTTCCTCATGTTGTGGTGACCCCAACCATAAAATTATTTTTGTTGCTACTTCATAACTGTATTTTTGCTACTATTATTAATCGTCATGTAAATACCTGATATGCAGGATGTATTTTCATACAGTGGACCAAATTTGGCACAAATACCTGATACGCCCAATGATATATGGATTGTTTTTAGAATGTTTTTATGATGTTTTAGGATGTTTCTGTGTATTTATTTGCTGTGTATTTTGTTATGTTGGAAACCGCCATGAGCTTTGTGGAGCGGTGGTCTAGCAAATTTGAACAATAATAAATAAATAAATAAATAAATAAATAAATAAATTTGAATACATGTGAAGTTGGGGGGTGGGGTGGGATTGATTTCATCATTTCAGAGTGGTAGTTGCTGGGATTTATAGTTCAACTACAATCAAAGAGCATTCTGAATTCCAGCAATGATAGAATTGAACCAAACTTGGCACACAGAACTCCCATGACTTTCCAAAGTACTGGAAGAGTTTGGTGGGCATTGACCTTAAGTTTTGGAGTTGTACTTCATCTACATCCAGGAAGGACTGTGGATTCAAACAATGATGGATCTGAACCAAACTTGGCACAAATACTCAATATTCCCAAACGTGAAAAATAGATCTTGACATTTGGGAGTTGGAGTTGCTGGGATTTATAGTTTGCCTACAGTCAAAGAGAATTCTGAACCCCAACAGTGATAGAATTAGGCCAAACTTCCCACACAAAACCCCAATGACCAACAGAAAATACTGTGTTTCTGATGGTTTTTGGCAACTCCTCTGACACCTACTTGCGCCCCCCCCCCCCGGTCCCAACCCCCAGATTGAGAAACATTGAGCTAAAGCATCCAGAACAGGCAAATGTCCAGTCTCTTTTTAAGACACCAAACACCTCTGTAGATAAGTGATTGTACGCCAAACAGGGATTCCTTCCAAAACGTTTCTTCTAACTATCATTGTGCTGCACATTTTTACAGTCAATGACCAACTACTCCTACTCCAACTCTATAATTAATATATTTTAAAAACAAACAAAAGAAATCAGGCTAGAGAGGCCAGATTCCTTTTTATGCATGTACCTGAACAGAAACTGGTGCTACTGATTGTCCTTGCAGATCCTCCAGAAGAGCTGAGGGGATTGAATTCTCTGCTCTCCTCTTCTGAAAAGGGGGACTCAGATGTTGGAGACACTTTCTGGTAATGGGGATGCTGCTGGGAGAGAGGAGGCCTGAGGATCAAGCGAGGGATACGGCTGCGGCAGATCTCCTTGTCCTGCATTTTGTGCTCCTGGCAATGGCAAGAAGATATGTTATACTTTCCTGTCTCTCCGTCCCACCAAATGCCTGTATTGAATTGTGATGACAGCAGAGTGTTTGGCACTGAAACATGCTTTTTTTCTTGCACTGAGTGAATTTTCACATGACTAATATCCCAGTTGTAAACACTGAACCATGTGGCTTGATTGCAATGAATTAAATCCCACTCATGCTGCAGCAGTGGAAAGAAGTAGAAAAAATGTGTTTCAGATATATGTAGAACGTTCCAGAACTGATCTCTTGGTATTCCTGGTAATGCTGGAAAAAACACTGAAGGACATGGTGCCAGACAATATTGAGCCAAATTAATGGATCTGTCTGGCTTGGCATGAGATATTTTCCTATATCAGTGCAGCACAGGAGCCCGGAAATGTTACTTCATTGAGCTACATCTCCTAGAATCCCCACAAACAACCTGCTCACTGGTCATGGTGGAGAGGGGCAAGTTCTGGGAGTCATTGTTTGCAAAAGATGATGTTTCTAAGCTCCACATAGTGCTATTGGTATGCCAAATTGTTCACTAACATGCCATCACTGGCATGGAGGCCTGCTCACAGAAAGATTCAGCAGCCGTCATGCCACTCATTTAATTCTTGTATACTTCTGCTGCTTTGGGTCACTCTGTCCCTACAAGTGTGAAGTATGAATGTGACAGATATGAATGCAAGCATATCTAATTTATACTTTTTAATAAAAAAATTATTGATTAAAATGACATTAACATAGACATTTACAATAACGAATAACACCAGTACACTTGGATACAAAGGTAGGGAAGCCGGGGGGGGGCGGGAGAGTTACATCATGATAGGATAGCAAGCATATCTAATGCACAGATTCAATTTTCAGAAGATTGCTGAGAGATGTGACAAATTTACTATGAAAAGACATGCAAGTCAATGTAGTGTAGTGGTTTGAGCACTGGACGAGAACTCAGGAGACCAAGGTTTGAATTCCTGTTTAGACATGGAAGCCTTGGGCAGGTAATACTCTCTCAACTTCAGAGGGATACAAAGGCAAAAACCCCTTCTGAAAAATCTTGACCAAAAAACCCCTGTTCTGAATACATTTTGGGTCTCTGTAAATAAATTAAAAAAAACAGCACACACATATGAAATGGCTGTGGGTGTGTTCCAATACTGCAGTGGTGGACAAACACCAACCCTAGGACTGCATAGCATCCTGTCAACTCCCTTCAGGCTATCTTTTTCGAGTTGAGAAAATACACAATTTTAAATAGGTTGCAAGGGAGAGGCTGGTCCATTTAGCATTTAAAGTATCTATTTTTCAAAAATAGATACTTTAAATGCAGGGTTTCAGGAACAAACATTTTTAAATGGAGGGTTTCAGGAACATATTTTTTTTGCCCTGGATCTACTAACACATTTAATAATTATATATATATATATAATTATAATTATAATATAATATATACTTTAAATATATAATATATAACATATTTTATTACATTTATTATATAAATATAGAATATATACTAATAATAGTCATACTATTATTATTATTTCATAATAATACTTTATGTGTATCCCACACTATCTCTCCATATATAATACTAATATATAATAATAATACTTTATTTAATACTATACCCCACTCTATCTCTCCATGGGGGCTCAGGGTGATTCCCTTATAAAAATGTGGCAAACATTCAATGCCATTATTGGAACACACATTCACCAAATCAGACCAATAATACAACAACATCAATATATTTTATAAATAAAAATGATATAAAATAATTAATAAAAGCACGGTAGAGTCTCGTCTAGTTCCAGACCCTTTTCCCATGCCACTGCCCACAATTCAAAACCATCAGCAACAAATATTTCAATATTATAACATAGAGAATAGATATAAGTCTTAGGAGGGGGAGGCAAAAGGAGCAGGGAGAAATCCATTTAGGGCTGGCTTTTCAGGGCAAGGGAGGGAGAAAGAGACAAGGAGTAGACATCAACACATAAAAAATTAAGGCTTTCCAGATGATGACGGAACCTGTGTGCTGAATAGCAATGCTGCATTTGCAGTGCTTAGTTGGGAGCAGCTGCCAAAGCTCTTCTGGGCAATTACCAGCATCTGCATCATCCCTGCCACCTCCATCCCTTAAGGGACCATGTAAAGCAAGGGCAGGGAAGGGGGACAGTCAAGCCAAAGGGAGAATCTGGGGAACCTCCCTAGTTGGGGGTGACGTCATTCCGGAGCTTGGTCTCCCCATCCCCAAACACACACTGGTGTGTGTACAACTCCAGATCCGCAGCAGCAGCAGGGGCAGAGCAGCAGGGATGATGTCAGACTCCTTGAGGGTTGCAGGAAGAATGAGGGGAAAGGGAAGACCTCAGCTAGCCAAGCTTTGCTGGGTGTCTGGATGTGAATATGTGTACATTGACACATATTCCCACCCAATACACATAAACACATATAATATATACATCAAGGTCCATGCACCCTCCTTTCTCACCCCCCCCTTCCTTCCCAAATCACACCCCACCCAGCCCCACCCAGCCCCTCTTCTCACCAATATATTGGAATGGAGATGAAATGTTTGGTGCACATTTTGAGGGTGGGGCTTGGACACAGATTTTTGCCTACCCAATTTCTCTGGGCTGCCAAGAAAAGGAGGGAAGGAAAAGATCTCTCTCAGCTCCCTGTTTTCCTAACTCAAAGCCCTCTGGATAGGAGTACCCCCTATCCCCCAATTCTCACACGCCTGGGCCATTTGAGGCACCCTTGGATGGAGAAGGTATTGGCAGACACCCCTCCACGCCTCTGAGATGCCTCTTTTCCCACCTGAGAGCTCCCCCTTCCTTGGCTTACCTTGCTGCTTTCCTTGAGGGGCCCCATCCTTCTGGGCCGGGCTGCAAGAAGGAGGAGAAGGGCGGTGCGGCCAGGCTGGGCTCTTCCGCAGCCACTGCCTGCCAACAGCCTCGCCCGACTGCCTGCTTGCCTCTCTGCCTCCTACTAACGCTTCTGGGGTCTCTGCCTCCTCCCGCTCTCTGGCTCCGCCTTGACACGTGGAGGGAGCCCAGGAGGCTGCTTTCGGTGCCAATGCTCGCTCTCCCTTGCCAGCCTGGCTGGGATCCGGCAGTGGCCGCCCTTATGGCTCCCTGCCCTTGGGAAATTTCTTGATCCCGACTCTTCTCAGGGTTTTATGATCTGTAGAATGAATGCTGTTGGGCATACGCTGCCCTGGCTCCATGCTATGGAATCCTGGGAGCTGCACTTTGGTGAAGCACCAAGGTACACCTCTTTGGCAGGGGTTTCAAGCTCTTTGGCGGGGAGCTAAAGACCTCCTAAAGCTACAACTCCCATTACTCGATAGCATTGACCCATGGCAGTTCAAGGGGTGTCAAGCTCATTGACAGGGTCCTAAAGAACTCCTAAAGCTACAACTCCCATAACTCCATAGCATTCACCCATGGCAGTTCAAGAGAGGTCAAGCTCTTTGGTAAAGACCTCCTAAAGCTACAACTCCCATGATTCTATAGCATTCACCCACCCATGACAGTTCAAAAGGTGTCAAGCGCTTTGACAGAGACCTCCTAAAGCTACAACTCCCATGATTCCATAGCATTCACCCATGGCAATTCATGGGGTGTCAAGCTCTTTGGCAGGGACATAAAGACCTCTTAAATCTACAACTCCCATGATTCCATAGTATGGACCATGGCAAGCTCTTTGGAAGGGACCTAAAGACCTCCTAAAGCTACAACTCCCATTACTCAGTCTATAGCATTCACCCATGGGAATTCAAAGAATGTCAAGCTCTCTAGCCCCTAAAGACTTCCTAAAGCTACAGAAGGCTGAGAAATACTGATCCAAGGGTTCCATCTGTAAAATGAGTGCTGTTGGACACACACTGCTCTTTGTGGAGCAAGTTAGAATGGCTGTGAATAGAAAGACCCAAGCATTGTGGGTTGCCTGGTGAGAAAGAGAACCCAGTATTCCAGAATAAATCTCACCAAGTTGAAGAGAAAGCCACCGAGGTTTTATTTCATTCCAGCTGGAGGAAAGGATGACCATTGCAGCAATCTGCCTATGAATTCCCCGATTTTGAACTATCTTTTACAGAGTCCAGGGGGGGGGGGGGTGTCACCTCCAATCACACTGCCATGACTCCATGCTGTGGAATCCTGGAAGCTGTGTTTTCGTAGGGGTGGCTAAAGACCTCCTAAAGCTACAACTCCCATGATTCCATAGCATTCATCTATGGCAGTTTGAGATGTGTCAAGCCTCATTCCTTCTACAGCCTCCCTGGCCAGTCCTCTCTGAATGAATCTTTCCTTGATTTCCTACTTTGGGAAAATTCAAAAAGTAAATAAATACATAGGCTCAAAAAAGGGTGATACACAAATCTCTAGCATAGCTAGTAAAGCAGCAGGTTCTTACAGTTTCCAAAGCTTTGCTGAAATTGGCCAAGTTTCTGCAGGGCCAAAGAAAGGGAGGAATGCCTATGGATTTCCTTAGCTTCCTCACCCCCCCCCCCCCAAGTCATTGTGGTACCAGGGCTTATATTTTGTTCTGCTCTTCACTCACTTTTTGGGTGGAAACAATTAGGCTAGGTTTGGTGTCCCTTATTCTATCTTCCAATATAAGTGAACAGTGGCTTTTACATGAAGCCTCTGAGAGAGATCATTCAGAATTTTGGAGTTAATGCCATCTGTACACTTTCCAACGGCTTCTAAGGAAGCTGTTCAGGTCCTGAACTGATGCTTGACAGCTGTGACAGTCTGGATGAAAGTGAATGAATTGAAATTGAATCCAAACAAGACAGAAGTACTTCTGGTCAGTCATAAGGCTGAACAGGGTATAAGGTTACAACCTGTGTTGGACAGGTTTACACTTCCTCTGAAGATACAGGTTGGCAGCTTGGGAGTTCTCCTGGACATGTCGCTGAGACTGGAACTCTAGGTTTCGATGGTAGCCAGGGGAGCTTTTGCACATTTTAAACTTGTGTGCCAGCTGTCCCCATACCTTGGGAAGTCAGATTTGGCCATGGTAGTCTATGCTCTTGTTACATCTCAAACAGACTACTGCAATGTGCTCTACATGGGGCCACCTTTGAAGACTTTTCAGAAGCTCCAAGTAGTCCAATGGGCGATGTTCAGGGAGCACACAACACCCCTGTTATGTCAGCTCCACTGGCTGCTAATTTGCTACCAAGCACAATTCAAAGTGCTGGCTTTGGCCTATAAAACTCTCAATGGCTCCGGTCCAACTTCCCTGCCTGAATGTATCTCTCCCTAGGAACCTGCTACAGTATTAAGATCCACGGGGAGCAATATTAAGTAATATTAAGATGGATTAAAGATGGAAATAACAAATAAGGAAAAACTCTGCCTTTGACAATATGAAAGTCGAACTTTTATTTTGATGCTATTTTTTGTTTTCCTCCCTCTCACCCCCTTTCCTATTCCCCTCCTCACTTTCAACTTTCCCCTCACCTCCCTATACCCCCCCTTTCCCTCTATATACACTTCTATGTATGTATTCACATTGCAAAAACCTTTAATAAAAACTATATTAAAAAAAGATCCACGGGGAAGGCCCTGCTCTCAGTCTCACCTCCATCGCAAGTGCGACTGGTGGGGATGAGAGACAGGGCCTTCTCAAGTGGTGGCCCCTCAGTCATAGAACTTCCCCCCTAGAGATATCAGAGTAGCCCCCTCTCTCCTAGCTTTTAAGAAACAAGTGAATACCTGGCTCTGGAAGCAAGTGCAATGAGGAATCAGCACACAAATGGTGACTTAGGACTGGATATTATGTTTTAACAGTTTTATGCTATCTATACGTTCTAATTGTTTATTGTTTTGGTATTTGTATTTTATATTGTGGAATATGCAGCATTAAATTTTGCCATTTTGTATGTTGCTCTGAATCCCCTGCAAATATGAGAAGATCAGGATATAAATAAAGTAAATCAATAAAGTAAATATATAACAGGAATATTTCATTTCACTTTGCTCTGGGAACCGTCTCTTAGCTGAGATTTCTGTCTCAATTTTCACACATATTATACAACCCCCCTATGTGTGTGAGAGTGTGAGAGTGCTGAATAACTGTGTTTGGTACTTCAGGCCTAGCCTTCTGAATGAAATCACCAGGGACCATTACTTGGACTCAGGTTTTGGCTGGGAAACCTTAAGACCTGAGATAGCCTTGAACTGGTAACCCTATCCCCAGGGTATACGGGCTGCAAAAATGAGCCCACTTTCTAGGAAGGATTCTTAGAAAGCCCTAGTCACTTGTAGCAAAAAACAAAAACAGAGCAAAGCAATACCAGGAACTGTAACATTTTAAGTTTATCATGTAATAATGAGCCATTCTTGAGCAGCAGTTACTTAGTTACATGTTGAAATGGTAACTCAGTGGAGATATTGATATTATGTATTTGCTGTTTGTTTAAATAGCAAAGGGGAAACAATATAGGACATGTAGGCTGGAGTGTTTTGTCCAGTGAAAAAGAACAAATTAGGGCCTGGAGTTGAATACAGTAGAACACCCTTAGCCACGGATTCAATATTCATGATTTCACTTACACTTAAAAAGTTATTTCCCCTCTCCCCCCAGAAATATTTATTGGTGTCTCTAAGTCATCCAATGCAATTCTATGGTATACTTCTAGTCATGTGTAGTCAAAATACAGTCAGATTTCCACAATAGCAGTTATGACTTTTATGAATTTGATATTCATAGATTTGCGTACATTACCTCTAGGAATCTCTAGGTCCTCCGGTCCAATTTTAAGGTCGGTTTCCAGGAGAAGTTTGCTACAGAATCATTTTGGAGAATCAGGAGTTCATAGAAGACATTCTGCAGCCTTGGAACAGCGATTCAAGCATATTGCTCCAGGTCTATCTATTGCACTAGTTCTCTAAACTCTAAATTCACAAAGCCACATTTTCACTCTCTTGCAGAAGGTTAGGAGAGAGGGGTTTGATCTAATATCTCTGGGGAGAGGATTCCACAGCCAAAGGGCCATCACTGAGAAGGCTCGGTATTTCGTCTCCGCCAATCATGCAGATGAGGGAGGCGGGTCCGAGAGCAAGGCCCTTCCAGATGATCTTAAACTCCATGGTGATTCATTGAGGGAGATACGTCTACACAGATAAGCTGGGCCAGAACCAGAACAGATACGCTATGCCCCTGTTTAGCAAGGTGGAAGAGATCCGGGCTGATTGCATGGGGTTTGCTATTTCAGATATCCACAAGGAGTCTTGGAATGTATCCCCTATGGATATGGAGGCCTTATCAACTATTTCTTTTTAGCCCTTGGCACTATATGTCAAGGCTAATTGTCAACATGTTTTTAATACATCTCTTTGCTCCCTAGAACATTGGCAGTGCTAAAGCAAACTGGAGGTGGTGTATATAGAAACTTTCAAATATTGGTTTTAAAAAGTAAGCTTGCTGACCTTGAGTAATGGAATCTCTCCTGTTAGATTTAAACAGTTGGCCCTATAATAATCTGTATTAATCACTCATTTCCATTGCCAAAATCTGCATCTGGGGTATTCAGCATTTACAATCCTGCTATGGACTTAAAAGTTTTTGTTGACTTATAGAGAAAAAGGAATAGTACTGCCTATTCACTCTTCTTTCATGTATGAGCTATGTAAACATGTTGAATTTGTTGTTAACACCTTTCTTTCAAACAGTGTTGAAATATAATATATCTGGAGCATAGAGGATAATTAATATTATGCAGTGTTATCCAAGCTAGACTACTGCAATTTGTTCTGTGTGGGGTTGCCTTTTGAAGATTACCTGGAAACTTAAGCTGGTGAAAAACATGGCCATTTATTGTACACACATGATAAGAACATACTATACCAGTTCTCAATAATTCAGAATAGGGAATATTGGGCAAGAAAAAAGAAATAGCTTTCACAGATATTAATGTCTTTTATACTAGAAATGTCTAATATGTTTCTCCTCTTTGTTGTTGTTTATTCGTTCAGTTGCTTCCAACTCTTTGTGATCTCATGGACCAGCCCAAGCCACAGCTCCCTGTCAGCCGTCACCACCCCCAGCTCCTTCAGAGTCAAGGCAGTCACTTCAATCCATCAATCTTGCCCTTGGTCCACCCCTCTTCCTTTTTCCTTCCAGTTTCCCCAGCATCATTGTCTTCTCTAAGCTTTCCGGTCTTCTCATTATGTGGCCAAAGTACTTAATCTTTGTCTCTAATATCCTTCCCTCCAATGAGCAGTTGGGCTTTATTCCCTGAAGTATGGACTGGTTGGATCTTCTCATGGTCCAAGCCACTCTCAGAATTTTCCTCCAACACCACAGTTCAAAAGCATCTTTATTTCTTCGTTTAGCCTTCCTTATGGTCCAGCTCTCACATCCATAGGTTACTACGGGGAATACCATTTCTTTAACTATGCATATATTTGCTGCCAGTGTGATGACTGTGGCGCAACTGGCTGGGAGTCAGCTGCATTAAGATCACTCCTGACTGAAAGTCCATGAGTTGGAAACCAGCCCGGGTAGGAGTGAGCTTTTGACCATTTGTGTAGTTTGCTGTTGACCTTTGCAGCCCGAAAGACAGTTGCATCTGTCAAGTAGGAAATTTAAGTACCGCTTATGCAGGGAGGCTAATTTAACTAATTTACAAATCTCCAGCAAGCATGCAAAGAATGAGGAAGTACTCCATCAGTGTCACAACTGGACGGTGAAGCGACAGCTTCCCTGGTGACCAGAATACCCTCGTGAAAGCTGGAATGTTAAATTGCCTCTGTGTGACTGTCTATATATGTTGTGTGTCTATGGCATTGAATGTTTGCCATGTATATGTACATTGTAATCTGCCCTGAGTCCCCTGTGGGGTGAGAAGGGCAGAATAATTAAATACTGTAAATAAATAAATAAATTTATTTTATTGAGATTGGTAATTGCTTTCCTCCCAAGAAGTAAACATTTTCTCATTTCCCTGGCTGCTGCCTGCATCTGCAGTCATCTTTGCACCTAGAAATACAAAGTCTGTCACTGCCTAAATGTTTTCTCCTTCTATTTGCCAGTTATTGATCAGTCCAGTTGCCATAATCTTGGTTTTTTATGTTTAGCTGCAACCCAGCTTTTGAACTTTCACCTTGGTTAAAAGGCTCCTCAGCTCCTCCTTGCTTTCAGCCATCAGTGATATCGTCTGCACATCTAAGGCTGTTAATGTTTCTTCTCTAAATCACCTAAAAATCCATAACAAATACAGTGACCTGGTATTTCATACTATCAGAAACCTCAGTGTCAGAACCTGGGGGAATACTTAAAATAAACAAACACTACCTCCAAATTGGCCACCAGGGATAAGAGATTGTGAGAGCTGTAGTCCAAAAAAGTAATCTCCCAAGCTTTGCTCCTAATAGTTCACATTGGTGGCTTTGTCTATTCATGTGGGAGATCACATAGGTAGTTGAGTACATATGAATGAGGCAGCTGATATCCTCAATAAATCCAAGAGCTTTTGTTGAGTAACCCATCACAATCCATGCCCAAGTATCCCATAATTATTTAGAGAAACAATTGTGGCAAGGATATTGTACTTGTCACCTTTGTATATGAGTAAAATATTCTGCAAAGCTGTGACAACCAGCCCATTTTTGTATGACTTGGTAACTGATTCCATGAAACTCTTTTCATAGGAGAGTATTAGCATGATAAATCTGAGTCTGAATCCCTCTACGGAGGTGGAGAAGATTGGAATATAAAAGTTTTAAATAAAAAAAATTAAAATAAAATCTGTGTATGTAAAATGGTGCTTGACTTTCTTTCCATTATCACCAGATGGACAGAAAAGGTGACCACAGTTGCCCATTTCTTCTGCAGAATGCTTGCTCTCTAGTTCCTCCTTCTGGCTGTCCAACATGATGACATTGCTACCTTGTGTGTAGACTTTGGGGTTTCTCCAAAAGCTTATGCTACTACAAAATATCTGTCTGTATCTCTGCTGCCAGCAGGCTCTTTCTTGTTTGAAGTTCATCATGACAGCTGACTTGCACACTATGTGTAAGCCATGTCAGAAGAAAGAAAGAGAGGGAGGGAGGGAGGATGAAAGGGATCTCTTCCCTACAACAAGAAAATATTGTGGGTTTAATATTTCCCTCTCTTTACTTTGAAGCGCTAGAAATAAATAAAAGAAAAACACTGCAATACACAAGAAAATCCAGTTTTCTACCATGAATAATTTACATGGGAGAGAGTATTGTTCAAGCCCTTTCAAATGTAGCTCACTGCTGACAAAAAGTCAGCTTTTCACTTCAGTAACTGTAACCCAAAGCAGTTCCTCTGTGTTTGTTGTTTATTCGTTCAGTTGATTCCGACTCTTTGTAACCTCATGCCAGAGCTCCCTGTCCGCTGTCACCTCCCCCAGTTCCTTCAGGGTCAAGCCAGTCATTTCGAGGATGCATGCCATTTATTTATGTATTTATTTAGAATACCCACTTCTCTCCTTATAGCATCAAGGTATTCTTAAATCAGCTTATGTGATTTGCTAAACAAAAATCATATATTAGCCTGGTCTCAAGAATGGAAATATCAAGATGTCCAAGGTAATTCATGAATCATGTCTTGCCTGTGTTCTCCACTTTCTATGCAGCAAACACTACTGGGAACATTTGAGGCAAAAAATGGGTCTGGCCCAATGGAACCTATCCATTCCATGGATGGCAACCTAGAATCAAGCTTGTATGAAGAAGGATCTCACTGGGACTGGGGCAAAGTGAAAGCCTTCACTGTCCTTATAAAAATGGTGTAGCATCTCAGGTCCTATATCACATCTGGAGACTAAAGATGACTCTTTGACCACATTCTTTTCTCCTCTTTCCCAGATTTTGTACACCCCTCATCCATGCTTCTGCTAAATATATAAAGCTTAGTTCCTGACAGGAAAAGCTTTAAGTTAAAGTATGCTGGTATTTTTGGTTCAACCCTTTTGCCTTTGACCCTACCCAAAATGTCATCATTTATATCCCACTTTTTCTCCAATTATAGGACTCAAGATGCTGCTGCTGTCCCCCCCCCCAATCATAATTATCACCACCAAATCCCAGATTTGGAAGAGACCATGAGAGCCATCCAGTTCAACCCAATTCTGTCATGCAGGGACATACACTTAAAGCACCCCTGGCAAATGCTCCCCCCCCTGGCTCTGCTTAAAACTTCCAGAGAAGGAGACTCCACCACCTTCAAGGCAGCATATATTTTATGTAATTTATTTTAGATGTATGTGGTAATTTGATTGTGGATTTATGATGTTTTAGATTTTTAATGTTAGCATTGAATTCTTGCTGTCTGCTGGTCTGAGTACCTCTATGGAGGTCGAGAAGATTGGGATAGAAAAGTTTTAAATAAATAAATAAATAAATATTCCACTGCCTTTGATGATGATGATGATGATGATGATGATGATGCAGATTTTCAATGTCTGAGGGCAGCCACCAAGAAGGACCTATTTTTTTGTCCGCCCCCCCCCAAGTAAGCCAAAAACAGAGAGACATGGGACAGAGAGAAGGATTTTCCCCAAAGACATTTCAACTGGAAAGTTGCTGCTGGTAACATTTTCCAGCTTTAATCCAAACCTTTGACTGAAGAAGGTTTCCTTCAATTGCATTACCATTTAACAGCACTATCAATAACTTAGAAACTATAGCAATCATGTAAAAACTGGGACATGCAACCTTAAGTATGCCTTCTATTTTTCAGTGATAATAACTCCTTCCCTTCTTAGCTATTCTCTTGCACTCTCTTCTTCTGCAAGTCTGACCAGGTTTATCATTGCACTTTGAGCTTAAGGCAAGAATAGCCAGAAGGCCAATGACATTATCTTTATCTTCTAGAGCCAACCTGCAGGCCAAGGACCCCTTTTGCTCAGGAGCCTCTTCCTTACAAAAGAGGCAGAGGTGAATTTGTTTTTGCTCATTAAAAACTGGCAGAAAACAGCACAAAAGTATGTTGATTATTTTCCATTCCTTCAAATCATCAAAAAGGTATGAATGTGTGTGTATTCACAAACACAATTCACCAGAGCAGGTGTATTTTCTGCATGAAAAACACAATAAAATCAACTAATGTTAAAATTAAGCAGCAAGCAAGTTGTTATATGGTCATTAGTACCACGTGCTTGGAAGTCAGATATGATGGCTTTGCTATCCATCTGATGTCAGACAAAAGAGCTGTATTCTATAGAGTAAGGTTAGGGTGAATGCTTTAGTGCTTGTATTTTAATAATATTTGACTATATGCACAAATAGGCAAGAAGCAGGGCATGGTGTACATATGAAGCAGAATAAGATGGCAGGAATATTGGTTATGAGGAAATGGGAGCCTCCAGTTGCACAAAGTATTAAACCACTGAGCTGATGGACTTGCTGACCGAATCCAGAAAGTGGGGTGAGCTCCTGCTGTTAGCCCAGCTTCTGCCAGCCTAGCAGTTCAAAAACATGCAAATGTGAGAGTAGATCAATATGTCCTGCTCTGGTGGGAAGGTAATAGCACTCCATGCAGTCATGCTAGCCACATGGTCTTGGAGGCATCTATGAACAATGCCAATTCTTTGGCTTAGAAATGGAGATGAGCACCACCCCGCAGAGTTGGACATGACTAGACTTAATGTCAAGGGGAAACCTTTACCTTTTATGAAGAAATACCTTTCTTTTTTTTTTAAAGTCTTTATTGAGTTACAGATAAAACATAATTACACAATTAAAAACACACAGACTTTCCCGACGCGGAAATGATGTACATTGACCTGTCGGTCAGGGTTGGGAGTGACACTTGTACCCCCCCCCTCTTTTCCGTACGTCGGGAGGGATAGTAAAGGGGAGATGGAGAGGGGAAGAGAAACGTGAAGAAGGGGGAAGAGGGGGAATAGAAAGGGGGATAGTAGTATAACAGAAAGATTAAAAGGATAGTAGGGCCGACCTTACTTGAGACCGTTTAATGGCCCCTGCCATTTCACCTTATTTTCCCTTTTGAAATAATCAGATGGTCCTGTATAAGGGACTTTGGGTGGAAGGGGGATGAAAGGAGAACCATACATTTCATCTTTCCTATTTTCCTCTTCTAAAATTATATATATATTCAATCGTTCCCACTTATACAGATAAATCAAAATCTAAATCATATTCCTTCTTGCAGTATTTAACAAAAAGATCATGACTTTTGTCCTGGAAATTATCTTTTGTCATATTTTCTTTCAACCTAACTGTCATTCTTTCCATTTGGATGGTGTCCATTACTTTAAAGATCCATTCTTCTTTTGTCGGAGTTGCCTCGGATTTCCAATACTTCGCGAAGATCATTTTCGCAGCTGTTGTAATTAAAATAAAAATATTTTTTTCCACTTTATCCATCTCCAAGTCACACATTCCTAATAAGAAGCTTTCCGGTTTTTTACATATCGTTTTCCTCAAAACTTTTTCAATCTCCCTATGAATCATGGACCAAAATTTTCTCGCTCTTCCACATAACCACCACATATGAAAATATGTTCCATTCTTCATTTTGCAATGCCAGCAATTTGGTTTTGCTGTCTTATACATTTTAGCAATCCTTTCGGGCGCTAGATGCCATCTGAACAATAACTTAACCCAGTTTTCCTTATAATTCTGACTGTAGGATATATTGACATTTTTCCTCCATATTGCTCTCCAAGCTTCCGGTTTAATTTTGAACCCGATGTTTCTGGACCATTTGACTACATGGTCCTTCCCTAAGTCCTGGTTTCCTTCCCTATTTTGAAGATATTTATATAATTTACTCATCATCTTTTGATTTTTATTTAAAAGTATATCGTCCAACTCATTGAATTGATATCTGAATCCTATTTTTTTGTCATCATTATAGATATTCATAATCTGGGTATATGGAAACCAGTTCAAAACAACATTCTCTTCTTCTAATTGTTGTCTCGATTTTAACTTAAACCCGTTCCCATCCCACTTCAACAATTTGTTATATGGTTCCCCTTTCTGAATGGTTCCTCACATGGTCAACAAATGGCTGTACATAAAACACTGAAATGGTTATCCTCACAAGAGGCTTTTTTAAGGAGGCAATATGGTAAATATAATTGGTTGAGATATGAATTAATGTTAAAAAAGACAGACAATGGGCCGATTCTGAAAGATCTGAATGAATTAAAAGAGATGGATGAGTCTATTAATTGGCTTCAATATGCTCAAATTTATGAGATATACAAAAAAGACAAAATTCACAAATTTGATCAAAATAAAAAATGGGACAAATTGATAGTAAAAAAAAGAGGATTTCAGACCTATATAGGAAATTATTGGAGTGGCAAACAGAAGAAGAATTAATTAAAAATTGCATGATCAAAAGGGCTCAAAATTTGGACTTTTAAATTATGGGAAAATTTTTGAAACATACATTTAAATTACACCTATGAATATGATCTTAAGGAAAATGGCCTTACATTTTTTCATAGATGATATATCACCCTTGTAAAAATTGCAAAGTATAACAGTAATTATAATAAGTGTTGGAAGTGTACGAAAGAAGAGGACAACTTCTTCCACATGTGGTGGAATTGTAAAAAGGTTAAGAAATATTGGGGAAAAATATACAAGGAAATACAAAAAGCTCTAGATATTGACTTTGATTTGAAACCAGAGCACTTACTTCTAGGCCTTATTGATTTCAAATTGGAAAAAAAACTACAAATTTTAAAAAAATATTGTATATCTGTGGCCAGGATGACGCTAGCAAAAAATGGAAGGAAGAAGATATTCCGAAGATAGACGAATAGAGATTAAAAATACATGATATCATGAGCATGGACTGCCTCACTCGAGCCTTAGCTCAAAATGTGAAAATGAAATGTATGGACTGGACTCTGATTATAGATTATCTGAAGAACTGTAACTCTGAATGGCTGATTTCGATAGATATATAATCTCTATGTCGTTGTTTTCTTCTTTCTCCCTCTCTCTTCCTCCTTTTGTTTTTTTAATTCTTTGTTTTGTACCACCCTAGGTTATCCCCCTTCTCTTCCCCTCTCTTCTCTTTCTCTACTCTCAGATTTGGTCTATTTGTGTATTGTTTTAACCTTGAAATTTAATAAAATGTATTGTAAAAAAACCCCAAAGGCTGTACATAAAAATAAATCCACCAATACATCAGAAGAAAACAATTATTCCCAGCTGACTTCTTATTGTGTCAGTAGTCTACTATGCAACATTTTCAACAGGAGAGCCTTCTAAAATGGTATCACCCACCAGCAGCCTGTCATCCTACAATCTATTTTATGTTACCTCATTTTGACTTCATTTCCAAATCTATTGTATGAGTTGGTGTAATGATGTCGATTATTTGTGTGTAAATGTTGTATAACATATGTTAAATGTATGTTGTTTTGTGTAGTTCAAAGGAATATCCTATGAATTGTTGATGTGGGTGAGACAGAAGGGAGGCTTGGCAGAAGCTCTGAAGAGCTGTCGCCATAGCAACCAGGGCCAGAGCCTTTTAGAATGTTCAAGGTATGAATTTTACAGTTGGTGAAGAGCGGTTGGAAGCCAACTGCCATGAGAGGGGGGGGAAGTATAAAACCAATCAAGATTTGTACCCATTTGTGTCATAATAAATTATTTACATCTTAAAAGAAAAACACCTCTGTTAGTTCTTTTATTGGTGGTGGCCCTCAAGGTCAGTGGTCAGACAGACAAATGGTGGCAGTGTGGTCAAGTGGTTACTGAGAAATTTAAAGTCTCTGGAGATAGTCTACCCTGCCATAAGACAGAAGTTGCTGAGGTAACTTCGAGGCCCCCTTGCATTTAGGGTTAGCGGTTTGGATTCGAAAGATTGTCCAGTCTGGTGCCGGTCAACAAGGGGTTGTCACAGTTGGATTCCTGCATGCCAGTTGTCCTCCAAAAGCTTGGGTACCGCTCCATGACCATGATAATTCTGTCTGAAGCTGGTGCAAATGTTTGTCAAAAATGTATGGTGTTCTTTAGATTTGGAAAGTTAGTATGTTAGAAAGGAAGGAATTTGTGAATATATAGGCATCTATTCTCAGGATACAAAATAATTTCATTATTCAAATGAAGGAGACAATTTCTGTCTTTGGCTTCAATAGATTAATTGTTCCTGCTCTATGCAAAACCCATCATTTCATATTTCAGCACCATGGAGAGAGAGAGAGTTTAAAGCTTATTAAATAACACAAATCAATCATTGTGCAGTGATTACTTGATGGACCCCTGATAATTCTGAAAATATGTGAAAAGCATGCTTACCAATGCATATCATTTAAAACATTGTGTCAGAATGACACACTTTCACTGAAACCCACATACACACATTGCATCCAAGGTAGCGTATTGTCATATGTGAGGGTTTCAGTATCAGGACTGAAGTTTAATTAAACAAAATTAATACAGTTTCAAAGCACTTTACCTGTCATGGCTCAATATTATGGAGTTTTGTGATTTGTAAATAGGTGAGGCACCAGCACTCTTTGGCAGATAAAACTCTACAACTACACAATTCCACAGTCTTGAGCCATGGCAGTTAAAGTGGTGTTAAACTGATCCAACTGAACAATGTAAACACACCCATTCTCTCTTTGCATAGCACACTCAAGAAGCAGAACAAAAGAATTCTTCCTTGCTATGCCACATTTCTGTTTTGATATACCCTATATGTAGAAATTGCTTCAGTAAGGCTGAGCTATGACAGCTGCTGGAAGCTTGAAATACCATCCCCTCCATAAAAGATCCAGATTTTGTACTAAATCATTTTCTTCCTTTACTCTGTTACCATGGTGATACACAGTTGCTGCTGTTGCCGAGCTTTCTGGCAAAACTGCGTCTGATCATTTGCACATCTTCTAGCTGTCACCACACAGGAAAAGAAATGCAGTGTGCTGGGTGAGGATGCTCATTGAAGTAGGACAACTCTGGTTCAAACCCCACAGACAAACTCACATTTTGTATGAGTAAATGCAACACAGGAGAGATCATGGTTAGGTGACAGAGCACTGCTTTGTATGCCAGGAAGTCCTGATTCAATCCAAGGCATTTGCACTAAAAGTAAAAAAAAAGTCCTTGCATGGGATTGCTATACATCAACAGGTGACTTGAAGGCACACAGTCAATACCCTAAATGCACCAGATCTTGTCTGATCCTGGAAGCTAAGCAGGTCAGCTCTGGTTAGTACTTGGATGCCAATGACTAGCCGGTGTTGTAGGCTATATTTCAGGGAAAGGAACTGGCAAAACTAACTCTGCCTAAGAAAGCTTTATGAAATTTTTGGGACCCACAAAAGTGGATAGTCAACTTGAAGGCACATACCTATGCCTGCCTATTCTTCTGATTTTTAAATTCTGTAGGTGGCGTTACAATTGAAAAGGTAAATTCCTGTGAACGGTGTGGCTTTCTGTTACATATATTGGTTCAATTGTTCAAGAAGAGGTTGACTCTTCTCTTGGATCAATGATGGTTTAAAGAACAGAAATAAATGAAGAGTTCCTCAGGAAGGGTATCAATGAGGATCCACAAGGATCTTCATTGTCTTTTTCATGACTAACTAAAAGTCATGGGCAGCAGGTATAGCAAGAACTACTGTAATGGGAACGAAGACTTAGATTTAGTCTGATAAGTGTTTAAGTTAAAGTGGGCCACTGGAAGAGGGCATATTAGAGGTTCACAGTCCCCCTGCAGGGTTATATTGATATATCAATTGTGGATAGTTTTGGAGCATGAGGAGCTGGAGTCTGAAATGAGTGGGGAAAACCTAAATTGCCACATTTACAGATAGGTTTTTGGTATCTGGTGCCATTTTTGGTTCAAATTTTTGCAATGAACATTTGAGAACTTTGGGGGACCACCAAAGGGATTTGAGTACCCCAGAAGTGTGATTATCACATGCTCCACATGTGATATGGAGCATGCATTTTACTCACCAATGGTTTGGGCCATCCTGATAATTAGCTTGGCATGTTACTTCTAAGACAAATGAATATAATGACATACTGAAGCCATCCATAACCAGTTTATATGGAAGCCATCCATAATCGATTCCACATCAAAATCTTACTAATGGGTTGTTTCAGCATGCCATTATATTCATTTGATTTAGAAATAACTCTCCAAGCTCTTCCTGAGGTTATCTGTCTGGGTTTGCCAATCTGTCTGTTGCACTCTCTAGTGAACCGAAAACACTGGTGGCTCCTAGTATAATATTTTATACAAAGTTCCTGGACTGCTACCCAGTTGTGCATGAAGGAAGAAGATGAATGTCACTCGGGTCTACTCTACACACTTTTAGTTTAAGGTAGTAAGAACTGCTGAAACCGGGGTCACACACAGTTAATCGTGAATGAATTGTTTATTGTACCAGCCATAGGCCATGACATCAAACAATGTAAAAGCTTTAAAAGTACAATAAATACTTTGCAATCTAAACATTAAAACTTATTCCATATATTGGCTCTTTGAAATTACAGCAGCAGTGACATGATAACAATAAGAAATGTCTGATTTGTATCATCCCAAACTATCTCCATTTCCATTTCTAGCCTCTGCTGTGGACTTTACTAATTTATTAAGTATTCAAAAAGAGCACCTGTTGAATGTTAATGACATTTTTTCCTTCCACCATTGTTCAAGAAGGTCAAGACAGAAAGGTCCTGTTTTACTTTGATCCTCACAAATTAATGGTTTAGAGCAAAGCTCGGTGTCTACAGCAGATCCAGGTGGATTCTTTTATGCTGGGGGTGATGGTGGTGAATGACAAAATAAACAAACAAACAACACCCAAATCTAAATAGCTGGAAGTCCACTTCTGGTTCTCAAAAGTAACTAAATGTTTTAAATGTTACACAGTACAGGAAGGCTCTGCAAGCTACGGTATATATAAAAATAGTTATTGCTTATGGAAATCTACTTAGTTGCCTAAGGAAAACTACAAAGTCAGTCTGGGGATTCTGGAAATATCAGGAATCACATCTACTGCACTGCACCTTTTGGCCAGAAAAACATGAGTGTTGTGATTCTGGAGATGTCAAGGGTTACAGATGCATCCTTGGTCCTTGACATGTGGCTCCAAGACTGCACCTTGCTATTCTGGTTTACTTACTCTTCCTCCAGCTTCCAATCAAGCACAAGCACACAACAATAAAGCTCATTGATCACCAAGATACACACACATATAAACATACAATGGGTCTTAGAAATAGTTTCCCATTAATAGCAAACAAACCGATGTATTACGAGAAAATCAGATTTTGATATCATGCTGCCTCAGCCTCTTTGCAATAGGTTGCAACCCAGCTCAGCTGGATCCAGACCCATGCCGATGAGGCTTTCTAGGAGTATGAAACCTGATGCAGGCAAGCATTCTTTCCATTACTGGCGGCAGGGCTCTGTGTGACATCAAGCAGTATGTTTCCAGCTGGTGAGATGAATGAAAGCAGACGATGCTCAAGAGGCAGTCGTAGAGACAAATTCTTACTAAGAAAATTTGTTGTACTTCATGGCAACACACTGACCCCATTATGCCAATCTCATCAATGAGCCTGTTTATTACTGCACAGGCACAATTTATTTTTATAGTTTGAAAAAATGCACATTGCATCCTTATAAAGTGAATCCTCAGTGAAGTAATAGGTTAGGCACAATCCCCTGGGAAAATCTTTTTGCACCCGTGCCACTGAAGCAGATTAAAAAATGGCTAGGAACATGAGCTTGCTTCATGCTCAATTACATCATTGACCCATCTACTCCAGTTGGACTAGTTACCCTTTTATCACATTCTGTAATGTTATGGATGTTTCCTAATCTATCAGAGCAGATTTCAGATAGCGAAGGAAAAGGATAATAAAATGTAATTATGAAAATGGCATAATTACATTCTGCCAGTTTAAGTACCCTATTAGTGGCATGTAATTTTTTGTTTTTATTTGTTCAGTCGCTTCCGACTCTTCGTGACCTAATGGACCAGACCACACCAGAGCTCCCTGTTGGCCATTGTCACTCCCAGCTCCTTCAAGGTCAAGTCAGTCACTTCAAGGATAACATTAATTCATCTTGCCCTTGGTCGGCCCCTCTTCCTTTTTCCTTCCTTTCCCTCCAGCATCATTACCTTCTCCAAGGTTTCCTGTCTTCTCATTATGTGGCCAAAGCACTTCATCTTTGCCGCTAATATCATTCCCTCCAGTGAGCAGTTGGGCATTATTTCCTGGAGGATGACTGGTTGGATCTTCTCATGGCCCAAAGAACTCTCAAAATTTTCCTCCAACACTGCAATTCAAAAGCGTCTCTCTTCCTTCGCACAGCATTCCTTATGATCCAGCTCTTGCATCCATAGGTTACTATGGGGAATACCATTGTTTTACTTATGTGGACATTTGTTGCCAGTGTGATGTCTCTACTCTTCACTATTTTATCGAGAATGGTCAATACTCTCCTCCCAAGAAGTAAACATCTGATTTCCTGGCTGCAGTCCACGTCTGCAGTAATCTTTGCACCTCAAAAAACAAAGTCTGTCACTGCCTCCGTTGGCATGCAACTTACAGGATCTCAATATGAAAGCCATTGTATCTAGATTTTTTAAAATTTCAGTGTCACTTAACAAACTTTATCTTCTTGTACTTAACTTTGAGAGTATCTCAATGGAAAGACTGAGGTGTATGCTGATGACGCTCAGTTCTTCATTTTCTTGTTGGACTTGGGCTTTGGCAAGTCTCTACGGCAGCAAGGATAGTTCCACACGGTGTTTTCCCTGGGATGGGCAGCATTGTTCATTCAGTTGCTAGAGAAAACACAGATGACAATGTTGTCATCCACAACATCTGTTTTATTTCACTGACTTGACCTCTTGTGGTTTTGTCATTTGTTATTGGCTTAAAATGCAATTGCAATTTTAACTTGTCCACTGGCAGACATTTTCCAGGGTTACTATCTCTTTAATTAATAATTTCCCCTTAAAAACAATATCTATCCCTGCAATTAATTTTTTCTGTATATTCCAATAGTTATGGCATTTAAAACTGACCCTCAATTTGTGTATTCCATGCTAAGAGTCAAAATATCCTAATGGGACCAGACTCCATCTGATATTGGAAGCTAAGCATTGTTTGGCCTGATTAGTACTTGGATGAGGAACTGCTTGGATGATTACCAAGTGCTATTGGCTATATTCCCAAAGGAAGGAAAAAGGGCAATCCTCCTTTGGTTAGTCCATACCTATGAAATTCAGCATTAATTTGAAAGGCTAATTGCAGGCATAAAGAGTTTACATGTTAAGCTAATAATAATAAAAACTATCAGTCCTACTTTTAAAAAAACAAAGGAAAAACAATTTCATAATTCAAAAAGTCGTACCTGTGTTTCTTTTTAAAATCTTGAGCCATATTGATGTCAAGGCCCTTCCAGACAGACCCTATATCCCAGGATCTGTTCCCAGATATTTTGTTTGTCATGGATTATCTGGCAGTATGGATTCATATATTCCAGTTTAAAGCAGAAAACCTGGGATCAGATCCTGGGATATGGGGCCTGTCTGGAAGGGCCCTCAGAATTGCATAGCATTGGGTCATAGTGGTATATGTGGTGTCAAACTGATTTAACTCTAAAATGTGGATATAGTCTAAAAGCAAGTATAAGATTTTTAAAAGGAAACAAAGAAGAATTAAAAAAATATTTATATGGCATAATGAAACTTGTCATTTGAAGAAAATACCAAGACATTTCTCAGATAGTCTAAAGAACTGAGTTGCCGTTTTTCAGTGTATGTCCAATGTTTCTTTAAACTTTTCTTCATTTATAAAGCTATGACTTCTCTGTTTGAGAGACTAGACAGACTGTTGAATGAATGCTAAATAGAATTTACAAAATGATTTAATTCACCCTTGAAAATGATTCAAAGCACATCAGAAATTTAATAGAAACAGAAAAAAAAAATAAAGCGGAGAATTGAATTGATTAATAATGGGGAAAAATTTCATATTTCAGCATTTTAGTATTCTGTTTTTCTCCAGACAGTATCCGTTATTTCAACAATGTTAAATCAGTGAATACTGTAGTTTGAAGAGCTTGGAAAAAACCCCCTATTTTGTACTACAACTCCCAGAATTCTCCCAGGCAGCATGTTTAGCTGCCTTGCTAGTTGGGGGATCCTGGGAAGTGTAGTCACAAAAAGTAACTTTTCCAAGCTCTAATAGATAATAAACTTATTCAGCACCCATTCAGCTGCTGCTTCAGGGCTCAAAGTGGGAAGGATGCTTTTGTTCTGATAACAGACTTCTCCTCTTAAGGTGACATTTCACTGTATTAGCAAATGAGACCATTTGTTTGGTATTTATTTAAGGTGAAATGTCAAGATTGCCATTTCAGATGACTACATTTCAGCCTTGTCAGTTTCTGTTAGAGAAAATGTCACATGCCCTTTGAAGGTCCTTCCAAATCTATGATCACTGAATTTGACATTTCATACATTTCCCCATGGTGTTTTAGTCTCCATCTGATGAAGGGATGCGACAATAGTATCTGTCGCCATCACACTACAAAATTAGAGCCTTTGGATACAAAATTAGTGCACGTTGACTGCTCTGGGTCCGGCCTGAAGTGTTCTGGTATTTGTGGTTTGGTGAAGGATTCTCAATCTTTGTTTCTCCATATTGTTTTGCACTTCAACTCCCAGATACTCCTGTCAACATGGCCAATGGTCAGCATTTTTGTGAGTTGAAGCCCAGAACATCTGGCGGCTTAAACATAGAGAACCACTAATAACCTTATCACATGCGCAATTGAAGCATCCTAGGATGCTTCCGCCCCATTTCACACATGAAGTCCCAAGCAGCACTTCAAACAACATATGTCGCCTTCCAGTAGGGCTCTGTGTGTGAAGAGGCACAACAGCACGGTGGGATGGTGCCACCACCAACACAGAAGCCGTCCTGTGTTCCATAAGGCTTTGGTGGGTGCCAATGCTTCCCTAGGTGGAATTGGGAAGTGTCTGATGTTAGCCAGGATGCCAGGATTGCCCTGCTGTTACCCCACTGCCACTATGATTCATTGTGGAGGCTGGTGAATCACAGTGCTGTACCTAATCCATGTGATTAGGTCCATAGTCTAGAGATTTCTAGCATAGACTTCTAAGTATATAATGAAACAACAGATCCCAGGTTTCCACAGGATTGAGTAAATGGATCTACAGATACACTCATATAAAACAACTATCATATTTCATCTCATAATAGTTGCCATTACATAATAATTGCACCCTCTTTTCAGGGTGGTAATATCAGCATTTCTGGTGTTCCTCGCATAATAGTTGCACGCTAGTTTCCCTTGGTATGACTACCATGCAAAGGAGGCAGGTAGGTGAAGCTTCACCCACTTGTGTGTCTGTCCATTCTGAACTATGAGGCTCACCTGGAACCCATTCACCTGCCACTCCTCTCTGCAGCTGTAGGGGTTTGCCTCAGCTAGCAATCAAGGTAAGCCCAGTATCTCCAAGGGAAAGAGGCAAGTACACATGGGAATGAAGCCTCACTCTCTCCCACACCTACTCCCTTTCCAGCCATAGGGCTTCCCTCAGCTGACAGTCAGGCCCATAACTGCATTTTTCACTGTGTAAAAGTTACCACTGCATAATACTAATACTATAGGAGTAGTGATTAGGGAAGTAACTATTCCAAGCACATTTCACCATATAGTACTCACTCTCCCCCTTACCCCAGGACTTCTCTCTCTTTGGGGGGAAGTGTCACTATTATGTGTTGCAATGTGATGCCTAGAATAGTTATTTTCTTGATCACTATCCCTACAGTACCATCATACTGGTTGAGGGGATTCAGGGCTGCAATTATTTTTGAAGTGGCCATGTCTATATTTTAACCTCTGCCCCAACTGGGCAGGTTTTGTGTTCTTTATGGCAAGAAGTAGAAGGGAGCTCTCTACCGTGGGTATATCTCAAGACATTTTGCTGCTTTAGGCAAAGGAAGAGATGGAAGCCACCTTCCATGCATGGAAATGAATCAGATCAAGAAGTGAATTTCATCTCCTCAGTGGAAACACAATAGTGTAATGTATGTTCAGCATGTGAGTTTAGAAGTTGAAGAATGTGCTGTGTGGTAAACTTAGTTCTGTCCTCAATCAGAAGGGAGTGAGTGGGTGGAGGCTCAGCTACAGATAGCCAAAGAAGTGCTATATATACTTCTATATGTTTCTGCCAAGGATTCTGGTTTATGGTGTGTGTTGGTCCTCCTCTTTGTCCCACCAGTGAGGTCAAATCATTGTGACATGGAAGAGGGCCTTCTCAGTCATGGCACCCAACTTGTGGAATAACTTCCCCTTGGAGGCTTGATTGACGACGTTGATGAATTTGGCTGTTTCTCAAGGCTTTTGAACCTCATTGGTGGATCTAGATTTAGTATTTTTAATTTTTAAATCTTTCTACTCATTACTATATTTATTTAATAAGACAGTTTAATAATGATACTTTATAAAAATAAGAGTGATAACAAGAGAGGAATAACTGAAACAGCTGTAATTATACTGTAACAATAACAATAACAATAAGGAGAGAGGAGCTTGGAATGTTAACTATGCTACTTTTTGAAGTTTTCCAAGGTCTATACAAATATTGTTTGTCTCAGATTTACAACTGTGGCCCTGAAGGCCTACTTTACCCCTTCCATGTTTTGCTCTAAACCTGTCATGCTTTCTAGGAATAACAGGCCACCATTTTTCCTATATCTGTATGCCGACCTTTTTCAGCATGGTGGTAGGGATAACCTTAGAAAACTGTCTTAAATCTAAAGCTCTGCTATATTCAGATATTTAGTTTTATTTCCATTGCTTTGTTTCTGTAATGTTTCAAAAGGCCAAATAATAGTGGTTAACATTAATGCAAACAGGTTTTATAATACCTACATACCTATATAAATACAGAATAGAAAGTCATAATTATGTCAGGCTGGCTGATAATTGAGGCAAAGAGGTGTTTTGTGACCATTGACACTTCCAGAATCTAGCCTTTTCCAGCTGAAAACCAAGCGTTAATCATGCTGTTGCAAGTTCCCTGCAAAGGATTAGTTGTTTGAAATAAATTAAGGAGAGCAAATGCTGACATCTAGAGGCAACAAAGCATATTTGGTCTTACAATTAGCATGCCTCATAACAACAATCAATGTGGTTGGACTTTGTGTAACATCTGATTTCTTTTTCATTTTTTTAAGATCCCGTACTTTAGCCAGGGCACAGTTCAAGAAACTGATCCAGGTACTTCATCACCCTAGAGAATGAATCAACTTTAAATCCAGTTTCTGCTTCCTGCAGAATTCTGGGGTTTGTAGTTTATTTATTAATTTATTTTATTTATTTACAGTATTTATATTCCACCCTTCTCACCCCACAGGGGACTCAGGGCAGATTACAATGTACATATACATGGCAAATATTCAATGCCATAGACACACAACATATATAGACAGACACAGAGGCAATTTAACATTCCAACTTTTCATGAGGGTATTCTGGTCACCAGGGGAGCTGTTGCTTCACCATCCATTTGTGGCACTGATGAAATACTTCCTCATTCTTTGCAGGCTTGCTAGAGATTTGTATGGCATTGTAAATTAGCTGAATTAGTATCCCCGCGTAGGCGATACTTAAATTTCTTACTTGACAGATGCAACTGTCTTTCGGACTGCAAAGGTCAACAGCAAGCTACACAAATTGGTCGGACACTCACTCCAACCCGGACTGGCTTCGAACTCATGACCTTTCGGTCAGTAGTGATCTTAATGCAGCTGACTCCCAACCAGCTGTTCCACAATCCTGGTTTAGTGAAGCTGTTAAAGGCTCCTCCCTAAACTACAAACCCCAGAATTTTGCAGAAGGCAGAAACCAGATTTAAAGTGGATTCATTCTCTAGTTTGATGAGAACCTGGGAGACAACCGCACAAACATCTGGGACCTACAGGTAGACCTCATTGTAGGAAATCTCTGCCTGGAACTTAAAGCTCTAGGCTTTCTGAGCTAACTAAAAGCAGTTCTACTCCTGGATAACTCATCATTTACAAAATGTATTTATTCCATAGGCAGGCACTTCATTGCAGAAGCAGCTGGTGGTTTCCACACAAGTGAGTACTTATTGATTCACCTGTTAATGATAAGTGATATTTGCACTTTTAGAAGTCTTTTATTTCCTCAGCATAGATGATTTCTTGATGTTTGCCTCTGAATCCAAAAGGGAGTTATCCGCAGCTTGAAAATCTGAACAAAGTCTCTCCCAAGCATCTAGGATAGTGGTTCTCAACCTGTGGGTCCCCAGATGTTTTGGCCTACAACTCCCAGAAATTCCAGCCAGTTTACCAACTGTTAGGATTTCTGGGAGTTGAAGGCCAAAACATTTGGGGGCCCAGAGGCTGAGAACCTCTGATCTAGGACTTTCCTGATCAGAATGTGAAAAGCTACAAATATTTTGCTTCTATTACTCATTTAGAACATAAGAACATAAGAAGAGCCATGCTGAATCTCAGCCCATCTAGTCCAGCATTCTGTTCACTGATTGTACAGGGATCTCTATCACCTGTGACCCCCACAACCAGTATCTCCTGCCTGCCTCCATCAACACAGAGGTGGCACTTGGATGTCCATTTCAGTAGCTACTGATTCCCTTGGTATCCATTTAAATGACCCAATAGGTCAATTTAGTAGTACAATATACACCCCATATCCCAGCACCTGTAGTTTCACCTACCCACATCTGAAATCTCTCCTGAAATGTTCAGGAGATTCTATGGAAGTTACCTGAGGCTTGTCCTGGAGTACCTAGAAAATGTTCTAGATCCTCAAGGTACTCTATGATAACTTCCGGTAGAAGTTGCTCATTTCAGTAAGGTTTTATGTTATTTATGGTTTCCTATTTGTATAGTAAAGTCATGGGCATATCCTCAAAGTTTGTAATTAATTAACTTTCATTTTTTTCAATTAGTCTATATAAAGCAATGTGGGTAAAACACATTGATTAGAAGGCTGTTAGCATCTTAGACATGCATAGGTTCCTCTACAGAAATTGGGAGAAATATTTATGTAATGTGCACTGTGTATGGATGCACATTCTTTTTACACAGACACACATGTGCATAGCATATTATGGATGTGCATGTGTGTGTACATTTCATTGAACTGCATATTTGGAATATTGGTTCAATTACACTATATTGGCATTCAACGTTGTGCAAGTGATGTGTAATATAAAGATTTAGGCTGTTCATCCAGTGATTACAGGAATCCACAAAGGAATTGTTTTAGCACAGATCTATGTTGGCGGCCAGAAAATAAAACTTTGTTAGGTGAAATAATACAACGGTTTTAGATGATATATGAGAAGGATGTTGTCTATGTAAAATATGCTGTGTGTGTTCATTAAATAATATTAATACGCTGTTGTATAAAATAAAAACTAGATAGGATACATTAAAGAACAGGTTGCACAAAATTAATTTTTTATCTGTCAAAAGAGGTGGATCCACTAGGCTTGGGTTAGAATCCTAAAATCGCAATTCTAAAATCAAATGGGGGGGGGATTATTTTTTTGATTAGTATATTAAAGACTTGCAAAAAAATTTGCAAAAAGTGCTAAAATGTAACTTAAGTACTAACGAAATTCTAAAGTGGTTCTAAAGTAGGAAAAGCAGGGAAACAGATAAAAATCAAGGGGAACATTCCCTTCACCTCTGCAGTGCAATTAAGTGGAGCTGTAGATGTATAACATAAATATAAGAGGTAGTAGCTACTAGCTCTCAGGACAATTGAAAGTGAAGTACGATTCTCCCCCTTATTATTTCCCCTTTCCCTCCTTTCTTCCTTCTCTGCGCTCTTCTTTCATTCCTTCCTTTGCTCTTTGGTGCCCCATCCCTTCTTTTCTCTTCTTCGCCCCTCTTTCCCCCCCACGCTCGCCGGCGCCCTCGCTCACCCCCTCGCCTCTCTCTAGCCTCGATCCATGGATCGAGGCTAGAGAGAGGCAGAAAGGCTGAAAATATAAGCCGGCCCAAGCCTGGGTCGGCTTATATTTAGCTGAAAAAAGGGCCTCAATCGGGAGGAATTTCCTCCTGTTTCCCAGGCTGTCCCTCCGCTTCTGAGATGCCTCCTTAACCCCTGCGAGTTCTCAATCGGGTAATTTCCTCCTATTTCCCAGGCTGTCCCTCAGAAGCGGAGGGACAGCCTGGGAAACAGGAGGAAATTCCCTCCGATTGAGGCCCCCAGGAGGAGCTAAAATATAAGCCGACCCAGGCTTGGGCCGGATATTTTAGTGGGAAAAAGAGTCCTGGCTGATCTCTGCCTCTCTCTACCCCGGCATGGATCGAGGCTAGCAGAGGGAGAGAGGGCGTTGGGCCTTTCTCCTCCTCTCTCGCAGGCCTGTCATTGGCGAGAGGGAGGAGGAGGCCCTCGCTCACCCCATCCATGTTTCTTTGCCTCTGATTGGCTAAAGGAAATCACCATTGGAAGAGGGTATGTCCACCTGGTATCCATCAGCCAATGACAAAACACGCTTCTAAGGGCAAAGAAACCATTGGAGTTTACTGACCCAGATACAAAAATGGCGCCCGAAGTGCCGTAAAGAACCAGGGTTGCACAAAAAACATCAAAAGTCCCATTACATACGAATCTCTAACGAATCCATTTAATTTCCGTTTCATTTTTCCCATGCCTAGGATCCACATTGTACTAAGATCTTGGAAGTTCTAGTGAGGATGTCCTACCACTGACCACCAGATGGAGTATGTGACTAACATAAGATGCTGAACTGGATAGACTGGCTCAACAGAACATCCGTTTTCCAATTTGCCTAGCATGGCTGATACTAAATAAAAGTGCTCACTAGCATAGAAAAAGTCTAAGTGACGGTCAATTTGGTTGGATTTATGCATGACACCAGATGGAAATTTTAGATGTGTTTGGTAATAAAGCTTCTAATGTGTTCAAGCTACTTCTATTTACTCACACACAGCCCTCCCTTTTCTCATCCTCTGTTTAGTGGGAAGGTTTGTTTTTAAAGCAGCATTATAGAATGAATGAGTTTGACACCACTTTAACTGTGATATCTCAATACTATGGAATCCTGGGAGATGCAGTTTGGTGTGATACCAGCACTTTTTGGCAGGGAGGGCACAAAATCTTGTAAAACCCCAAATTCCATGACTCCATAGCATTGAACTATGACAGTCAAAGTGGTATCAAATTGCATGATTTCTATGATGTGAATGTGCCCTCATTGTTAGGTTACAGCAGCATGCCTTCTATAAATAATGCAATAAAGCTTAAGTTGGGAAAGAATAAGAGTCAATCCTACTGCAGTCATATGTGACTGACTGCAAAAAGCAAGGTAAACATCAGTTTCCTCCAGAATTCTATACTGAGCATGTGCATAACAAAAAGCAGCAAAGCACTTACATCCACCATATTTAAAAAGGATAGATCAGACATCCAAAACAGAACTCATGAAAAGGGAGCACTCACTAAAGAAAAAGATCACAACCTCCCATATGCATTTGAAAGAAATTGGCATGTGGCCTGTAGAAACTTTAAAATGTTTTTATTTAACTTATACAACCTTATCTGATCAGGTTGTTTTATTTCACACATATATAGTGTAGCTTTTGAAGAAAAAAGTTTACTTTAAACATGTGAAACTTCTTTTTGAGGTGTCACTACCTCTCCCTATTCCTTCCATATTCTTTCTGATTATTGTTAACAAAGTTTCAAGGTTATCTAGCAACACATTTACTTCACTAACTGTGGTATAGCTGCAATTCATTGGAAAAGTTAGTTCCATTGAACTGAAGGAAGAGGTCCAAGAGTGGAATTAAGAAAACTCATTGGAAGGACCAGATGCCTTGATTTTAGATGCTCTTAATTTCCCTTCTTAGGCTTAGATCCTAGTAGATAATTTGAAGAATATGATGGAAATGATTCATCCTTGTAAGTGTGAAGGAAGCTTGTGAAGATATATGGTTCTATTCATAAATTTCTTTATAAATCTAGTCTTTTCCTTCAAAGAGAAACAACTAAAATGTACATTGATGAAATAAACAGACATAAAAATAATGTGAAGAAATGTATGAGCATCATCTTAGGCTAAGGAAACAACAAAGGCCTACAACACAATACTAATCATCAAGAATAAGATCCAGGTGTTATTTGGAGAATTGTAACAAAATTAAGACAGACATGATAGCATATGAAGTTTTTGATGGTGTATTCAAATTAATTTTACTGCAGCGAAACGGGGAGATGATTTAAAACATGTGGTTGACAGTTTAAGATTCTTGTTTTCCATTCATTATTGGTGCCCTTTATAAAAGAAAGATGACATAGAAGAAGTGGATGGGGTCATTGGAGTGCAAGCACGAATGTTCCCAAGAGCTGAATTCTTATTTGATAGCATCAACAAGATCTATGATCAGCATTCATTCCTCATTGAACTCTCATGCATCCTCTGAGATTTGAGAAGTATAAGAGCTAATGCTCTGCCAAGAAGAGAATACACGAAGAAGAAATCTTCAGAGTGGTTTGTGTGTTATTCTTCCAATCATCTGGTTGCTTGTGTGACTTAGAGACATTTCTCCTAATTGCTTATGAGATACAAGAGTGCAGCGTGGGCTTCATGTCAACATGCAATATGTATATAAGTAATATAATGCACTCTGATCAGAAATTACATTTGACAAGAATTGGCTGCTGTTTGTTGTCATATCACTTGCAAATCCAGTTTGTCTGTGTGAACAAATCCAGAATTATAAGACTACCTCCAAACTCATTTTTAGGGCTCCTTTGGGTAATGCATCTTAAGGGAGAGGAATTTGTTTTGCATACAATTATTCAATCATGAAACCAAGAAAAAAAAACCAAAAAGCAAGAAGATAGTACTTCTAGGTATATATGTAGCATATACATTGATTATATTTTTACCTGTGTGAAATGACAGTAAAATGGGCGGCAGCCAGGTTACCAACAGGTGCGGCACTCAGGGAGCACGCTACTCCTCTGTTGCTTCAGCTCCACTGGCTGCCAATTTGCTACTGAGCACAATTCAAAGTGCTGGCTTTAGCCTATAAAATCCTAAATGATTCTGGCCCAGCTTACCTATTTGAACGTATCTCCTCCTATGAACCATCTAGGAGCTTAAGATCATCTGGAGAAGCCCTGCTCTCGATCCCGCCTGCCTCACAAATGCGATTGGCAAAGACGAAGGACAGGGCCTTCTCAGTAGTGGCCCCCTGACTATGGAACTCCCTCCCCAGGGATATTACATTGGCCTCCTCCTTCCTGACTTTCCAGAAGAAAGTAAAGACCTGGCTTTTTGAGCAAGCTTTTAAGAATGCAGCAGAATAGATAACACGGAACTGTGAATGATGAACATGGAATGGCCAGTCGATATTACTGGATAACATTATTAACAGAATGACACTGATGATTATATGTTTTAATGGTTTTTATATATGAATGCCTGGCATCAAATTATGCCAATCTGTAACCCGCCTTGAGTCGCCATATGGCTGAAAAAGGCGGGCTATAAATATCGCAAATAATAAATAAATAAATAAATTTGACTATGGCTCTGGAGACCACTTGGCCATGGAAGTCCATTGGGTGATTGGAGACAAATCACACCTTTTCAGGCTCAGAGGGTGGAAAAGGTAACCCTCCTAAAAATCTTGCCGAGAAAATTTCATGATAGGTTCGCATCAGAGTCACCATACAATAGAATTGACTTGAAGGCACACAACAACAACAAATAATGGCACCACTGCTTCTGTTGGGTCTGGAATTAGAGAATCAAAGTGTTAAATCAGAGCACAGTATTTTTGAAAATGAGGTGGGAAATCGCTATAGAAACAAACCAGTGTGGTATAATGCTAATGTATGTTGTATAGGACAGATCAGGAAAAATAATCTATCAGCCATGAAACTTTGTGCCAGTCCCAGGTTCCCAGTCCAATTTTGTCTAAAAGAGCTCTGTGACATTACAATGGGTGGCATGGCTAGGGAAATGTGTTGCCCTGGAGAGTGTGCAGTTATGTGCTCTATGTTACTGAAGGCAGATCTCTCCACATGATGTTCAATTTGTTAAAGTAGAAAGAACTCATTCATGCTCCCATTCATCCACAGATCTCGGTGTGTGACCATGATCATCACACACTGCCATTTCCTCCAATATTTCACAGATTAAAACATAACTAAGCAGCAGCAGTGAAAATTATTAACAAGGAAGAATAAGAAAGCTAGGAGACACTGCTGCGTTGAAACATTACTGGAAGTCTGCATGAACCCAATCATTTCCTGGTAACTCATCACTGGTAAGGCAACTGCCTAAAGTGGTTAGGTCCTAAGGATTGGCCTGTTTTATCACTAAGCAATGGATACTTGGGGTGCATCTATACCTGTAGAATTAATGCAGTTTGACATCACCTTTACTACTATAACTCAACGGAATGGAATCCTAGAAATTGTAGTTTGGTGAAGCACCAGCACTTTTTTTGGGCGGGGCGGGGGGTGGGGGAGGCTGAAGACCTTGCAAAGCTACCACTCTCATGATTATAAGCAATGAGTCGTGACAGTTAAAGTAGTATTAAACTGCATTAATTCTACAGTGTAGAGATGCATCCTTAGAGACCATGGTGACAGCCTCTTTGCTGTTTCCTTTGAACATTCTGACGGCAGTCATTGATCAGAAGCACCTCTCTGTTTGCCACATAACTTGTTCAGAGGCCACTAAATTAGATTACAGGATGAGATGCGGTGAATGACATCATTCAGAGGTGATATAAGATTAATTTGGTACCTTAGTCAGTTTTTGTAATAGAGATTAGAATTAGTATTAGCTAATACTAATGTCTTGGGCCAAGCCCCTTATCTCATAGCCCTTTACTTCTGCTATTCATGTTGTCAATTTAAAGAAATGCAATCTTGGTTCAACTTATTTCCCTATTTCCATCTTCTTTATATCCCAATATGTTTGCATAGAACAGCTTTAACCATTTTAAAGTGAAGGTTTTAGAAAGGTCAAAGCATTTCTCTACAGTTATAAAAATCATTTTGTGCTTAATCTGCAGCATTTGGGGGCAGGGGTGTGAGAAACAAAGCACTATCTAGGGAAATTATATATACTGTAGGATCTTTTGACATATAAGATCATGAGTAAGCATAGCATTTTATAATCATCAAAGCTATTGCTCAATCTGGATAATTTATTCTTCACTTCTCCCCTTTGCAAAAATGATAGGTGGATCGTTTCATTTACATGGACAACATTTCAGAAGGGTTGGGTACTTGCTGCAGATTTTGCAGAAGTGGAACAGTGTCCAAATTGTATATTTTGGAGGGCTTCTTCCACTTATTGTCTCTCTCTGTCTCTCTTTTTGCAATTGTAAATGACAAAGAGTTGCCATGAAGCCTGCACAATTTTAGAAAGAGCTTAGCAAGTTATCATAAAGTAAAGACTGCTTTCCTTGTTGTGTTTTTTGCTCAGTCCTTAATCTACGGACAGTACAGTAAAATAGGGTAGATGTTGGAAGACACATTGGTAGAGGAAAAAAAAGAGATGCATATCCAGCATTTTCCAAGTAAGCATTTTCCCAGGGCCTATAGATATTATTTCCCCAAAGAGCTTTGACGTGTGCCCTTTTGTAACAGGGTGCCAAAAGGCACTAAAATCCTGGATTGTTCCTGTGATATATTATCAGCATCCCTCCCTCAGAATTCTTGGATTGAAAAAACCTTATAAAATCATTGATGGTGAATAGAAACTAAAACTCTCAACCACAAAGCCACATTTCTGGTTTTTTATTTCGATGGTGGACTTGAGCATAGATTTTTCAATTTTTAGAGACACACTGTCTTTCTGAATCCAAATTCACTGAGTCTTCAAATGTGTTCAGATGCAAACGTTTTCTATTTTAAAGGGATCCCCCTTTGACTTAGAATTTGTCCTGTTTAGTGCTTGATTCAGATCCCCACAATACTCTAAACATTTTGGATATTTCTCAATGTTTGAGACAAGATGAATTAGATTATAAAGCTGAAATCACCAATGTGTCATTCTTCGCAAGACTTCCAAGTTGTTGACAAGTGGGTACAATGTCCCAAGGATTAATTCTCACTTTACAGTTTGTACTCAAGAACAGATGCCCAAGTACAAAATATAGAAACCTGGCATTAACTGGGGAAATGATATGTAGTTCCCACCCATTACTTTACCTAGCAAAATACATATGTGAAAATGTGTAAATGTGAACTGTGCTGCCATGTATTTTAGTAAAAATAAGTTAAATAAGGTTATTATGGACCATCTATAGAAGAATATATACGCTGCTACTATAATCACCATAACACTACCAGATAGTTATGAAATCGGACATTGTGCAAATTATTTGACAACACAGAAATGCTGGACCACTCTAACAACTACCATGCCAGACTACACAGAGAAGACATTGAAATCGACAAGCATGTTGACAATTTCAACAGAAAGGAGGAAACAAAATCTGGCTACCAATATTTTAAAAAATCAGGACAGTAAATAAAGAGCAACACTCAGAAAAGAGGGGAATTTCCGACATGAAACCACCAGGGCCTGCTAATCACCTCCCAACAAAGGATATCCCCAGGAAGGAAGGAGCCAATCTTTGAATATGCAAGGACATTAAATTTTAATCAAGGTGGCCATTTGCAACATTCATACTTTCCTCAAGCAGACAAGAGTTCTTTCTTTTTCCCACCCTGGACATTCCACAGATATATAAACCTCACTTGCCTGGTTTCCAACAGACCTCACAACCACTGAGGATGCCTGCCATAGATGTGAGAAACACATCAGGAGAGAATGCTTCTGGAACATGGCCATACAGCCCAGAAAACTCACAGCAACCCAAATCAGCATTTGTCAGAAACTGTCAATGGTATGTGAAAGAGGGAAGCAGAGAGAAAAGTCCTATTTGGAGAATCATATTAGCTTCACATTCAAATCTGACCTGTGTTGGATTACTGGATCTCAGATCTTTTCCTGTTCATCATGACACATTGACTTCTGCTATCCATTCTCCATTTCGTTTTAATTTTCAGCAAAACCCTATATCTCATTATACTGACTGCTTTTATTGATTAATGATTTCACAAGAGCTAGAATGACCTCTGTTTGATTTATGTAAATCATTACTATTTACATTATGGACCAAAATTGTACATAATTATCACTCGGGTTATAACCAGTTATGCATATTCATCAAAATGTAGTTTGGTGAGGCTCTAGCAGTCTTTGGCAGAGAAGGCTAAACCAATAGCTCCCATGATTCCCTAGCATTGAGCTATGACAAAGTGGTGTCAAACTGCATTAATTCTACAGTATAGATGTATGCTAACACATCAATAAGATGACATATATGTTTTAATCAATAAAAACTTTTTTTAAAAAAAGATGACATTTGAGTCCTTGAGATTTTCAAAATGTGAATGACAAAGCAGTACAAGGCTGCACACAAGATTCAATGTCTCAAATGTCTCAAATGTTTCAGAATTAGTAGGCAATTTCAAGCAGTACGGCCCAACTCTTAATTCAACAGATTGTAAAAGAGAAAGTAAAAAAGTATGGAATGATTTTGATTAAAAACATAAACACTGTTGATAGTGACACTTCAATTGACTGATATGCTGAGCAGAAATAAATTGATTTCTTTGTTGTTGATGCTTATGGCATTTGCTTCTTATGCAAATGTTGCCCTGCTTGCTTGCTTATTAATCACAAGGAAGGATTTGTATTGTTTAGTGTTGTACCTCAGAGATATCTCATCAGTAGCGCTAGACATTCAGCAGGAGAAGTTAACAACGTACAAAGAGAGAGAGAGAGACAACAAGACAGAAAAGGGAATGAGAATTTGTTAAAGACCTTCAGTCCTTGACAATTAGTCTTGAAAAATAGACAGGGTGTATTCTGAATGATTAATTAAAACATCTCCTAGTCACATCCTAGCCTTTGTATAACATTCCCCCAACTTTAGTTGCACAACTATTATTATCTTTCTGCATGTAAGAAGTAATGACCTAATTTCATGTGTGTCATTGTACTGCTACTTACCTTTGAACATATTTATTATTTTTAATGTGTTGATTTGCTTTTGATATGCACAATACCATAAATCTGAACCTCAGCCAAAGTCTGTGTTTTACAACATTAACACATTTTTCCAATATCTTATTAGTAGTAGTCTATGTTGTGACATAGTCTTTTTTCTTCTTTTACTTGTCTACACTTCTGTGTTCAACCCTGTGTTCAGGGCATTGTCCTCCAAATAATAATTTTGCTGCTCAATAAAAATTTCCTTCAGTTCCCACATTTTTAGCATTGCAGGTACTGAAAAATACAGGCTAGTCATTCAAATAAAAGAGTCAGGCACAATTATCAAACAGATGTGTACATAACAAATATGGCATTCCACAGGGTACCATTCTATCCCCAATGCTTTTAGCATTTACATGAAACTGCCGGAAGATATCATTCATAGGCACAAGGCAGGGTGTTATCAGTATGCTGATGACACCCAAATATATTTATTCATGCCTTCAAAAACATCTATAGCTAAGAATAGTGTGTCTCCTCTGAATAACTGCCTGGAGGAGGTAATGAGCTGGATGAGGAAAAACAAATTGAAACGGAATCCAGACAAAACAAGGGTGCTAATCTGGGGATGGAAGTGTGTCAACCAATTTTGGTTGGGGTTACACCCTCCTGAAAGCCTGTCAGCAGCTTAGGAGTGTTCCTGGATCAATCTTTCCAAATGTCAGTCCAAGTAGATGCGATGATCAGGAGTGCTTACTACCAGTTTTGGCTGTTCCTCTTCCAAGATTAGGAGGATCTAAAGATGGTAGTGCATGCACTGGTAACCTCATGGTTGGACTTCTGCAATGAGCTCTACATTGGGCTACCTTTGTACCACGTTCAAAAACTCCAGTTCATCCTGAATATGGCAGCCAAATTGATTTCAGGAATATTACACCTCTCCTAAAGTCACTCCACTTGCTGCCAATTTGTTTCTTATTTGAAAGGAAAATTCTTTCATGTCCTCCTTAATAGCTGCATGACTGTTTGTCTTGCTCCTGTGTTCACAAAATGTCAATCCAGAAAGACAAGTATGTGTCTTTGAGGAAGATTCCATACCTTGATTGTCACTGATAAATGAAATAAATGAAAAAAGAAGCTGAGATATTACATCAAAGCATATAAAGCAAAATGTAACACTGCTCTAACTATACCTCTTCGCAATCTTTTGAGTAATTTGTGACAATGTGTTTTTGGGACACCACACAAAATGCTTTATTGTGCAAAAGTGAAATGGGAGTCTCCTTTGCACAACAATATCTGTTGTGAAAATGACTGTGCTGTGAACTCCACCTGCTCAGTGTAATGTTTCCAATGGTGTAGCATATAACCCCTCTCCTCCTGAGAAAACAAACAGTGCCCAATGACACAATTCCACTTTGTATGATGATAAGTTGGTTTATGAAGCCCTAATTTCCCAGGAGCCCATGTTTCACATAAGATGTTCTCATTTCTATCTTGTATGATGATTAAAAAAAGATTGTTCTCTTTAGTCAGAAGGTGGCTATTTCTTCTTCTTGTAGACCAAAAGAATAACGTTTCTAAGTTCTAAAGAACTGTATGACTCCTGACCCTTCAATCTTGATTTTACAGAGCTTTCCAGCCATGTAAAGCAAGCCAATAAAGGATTTGTAAGTCTCCTGCTATTGTAGAACCATATAAAATGCTATTTTGTGTCACATGCCAACCAGATTCCATTTAATATGTTGTATAATAATATTGATGCAAGTGGAAGCTACTCTAAACATTTTCCACAATTTAAAATGTTGTCTCCTTTTTTTGTTATAGTTTTATAAAAGAAAGACCTTAATGCTTTGTTACCCAATCACTTCAAATTGTGGAAACAGAGCCTTGTTGATTGAGGTTGGCTGGGTTGAAAGCTGGCTGAGGCTTTGTCATGGGAGGTGCAATGAAACACATGAAAAACACTATATGTTCCCTATTTTGGATTATATAAAATGCCCATATGACTTTCATAGTCAAGGTACAGATTTCAATCAATGTTGGAATACAGATGGGGATGCCTAGTTCTAATCACTGTCACTGACTGTGTGGGTGTTGTTCCATGCAGCATGACTTGAATTCAGATCTATAAATATTATACCTGTTAGGAAAAATGTGCCAGTGCATTTCATTGATTTTTTTGCCAGCTGGACAATCAAAAAAGGAGGTAATCGGTACAAAATGGGAAAGGCTGCTAATACAAGCTTCAAAAGAACAAAGAGCTAATGCAAAATTCAAAGCACAGCAGCATTCTATTTAGAAGAAAATGAGGGAATTGACTGAAACAAAATGAAAATGGTAGACTCATTAGGGCAGTTGATGCTGTAGTTTAACAACTTAGCCTTCTGGTACTTTTTCCCATCCGGAAATCAGAAGAATGATATAAATGATGGTAGTACAAATTGTTCTGGATAAGTGCACATCATGCTGGATGTTCATCTCTCTGAAAGATAGTTGGGTCATTTCCCTTCTTTGTGACAGGCATTATTAAGAATAAAGCTTTGGGAATGTGTTGGAGTCTCCATTGATTTTTGGCTCACGGACAGCAATATCCATTTGCTGAAACTAGCTCTCTAAGCAGGAAGAATGACTTCTCAAGGGAGCACCCTGAGCTGAGAACCAAGTGTTGTAATTTTCAAAGAGCCTGTTCCTAAAAGGAAAATCTATGTCAGTGTTTCTCAACCTTCCTAATGCTGCGACCCCTTAATACATTTCCTCATGTTGTGGTGACCCTCAACTGTAAAATTATTTTTGTTGCTACTTCATAACTGTATTTTTGCTACTGTTATGAAATGTAATGTAAATATCTGATAAGACACAAACAAGGATGTATTTTCATTCACTGGACCAAATTTGGCACACATATCCAATACACCCAAATTTGAATATTGGTGGGGCTGGGTTGGTAGTGTTTGATTTTGTCATTTGGGAGTTGCAATTGCTGGGATTTATAGTCAACCTACGATCAAAGAGAATTCTGAACTCCACCCATGTTGGAATTGAACCAAACTTGGCACACAGGACTCCTATGACCAACAGAAAATACTGGAAGGGTTTGGTGGGCATTGGCCTTGAGTTTTAGAATTGTAGTTCATGTATATCTAGAGAGCACTGTGGACACAAACAAAGATGGATCTGGATCAAACTTGGCACAAATATTCAATATGCCCAAATGTGAACACTGGTGGAGTTTGGGGAAAATAGACCTTGACATGTAGGAGTTGTAGTTCCTGGGATTTATAGTTCACCTACAATCAAAGAGCATTCTGAACCCCACCAATGATAAAATTGGGCCAAACTTCCCATACTAGCCTCCCTCCAGCCTCTCACATTCTCCCTTGCCCGCACATGCACTCCATGCTGCCATGTGTCGAGCACACCTGCTCTCCTCACTTGGAGTCTCAGAGACAGCCCTCCCTTTGGCTGAGAGGCTGGCCAATCACAGCAGAGGAGGGCTTTTGGTGGGAAGATTCACAGTCTGCTTCCAGAAAGGAAGAGAAGGACAGGTGGAGAGATCTTCAGCCTTCTCTGCCAAAGGGGTTACTAAGACCATCAGAAATATATGTTTTCTGATGGTCTTTGGCAACTCCTCTGAAACCCTCTCATGACCCTTCCAGGGGTCCTGACCTCCAGGTTAAAAAACACTGATCTATGTGTTAAAATAGTGATCTGGCTAATGGTAGCTTCAAGAACCAGGGCAATAATGACAGGTACATACAGTACATTACCCCATGTCTCTAAAACATTCCTTTTTTAAAACCTCCATATCCAGTCAGTTGTGTTGGACCATTTTTAACAAAATAAAATTAATATTTTTTCCCAAAGGTGTCCATATTTTAGATTGCACACATTGGTTGCATATTTTCTCCACATTGACTAAAGCATGTTTTAGGGGGTTTTCAATACATTCACAAGTATGCACATTTTACATTTCAAATATGACCTCCAGATATCTTTGCAACCATCTGTAAAAGCACAAATTAAAATCCATCTGAGAAATGAGAGCATTTCAAAAGCAATTCATTATAGTTCTAGGGCTCCAACATAGAGTTAGTTGTAATTATTATCACAATTTTAAAAGTGAATCTTTGGTTTTCAATTTCTTAAAAATAATTTAAACAGATAATTCCAAAATTTCCAATTCAGAAGGCTGTCTTACAACCCACAGAAGTGTTGATTTGTGGTCCACAAAACACATTTTCTTCCCATCCTCTTTATTGTCATATTTGAACCTATAAGAGAGGATGTGACAGCCATATAAAGCACAGCACAGACTAGTACTTGAACCCCAGTCCTTCTATACCAGTTATTAATTAATTAATTAAGAATGAGTAAAATAAATATGGCGGCTTACAATTTATCCATATCCTCCAACTGTCCTAATTTGGCAGGAACATACCTTGTTAATCCTCTGTCATTTCACTTGTCTGCTGTTTGATATGTTCTAGTTTCTTTCTCCTCCCACTTTCTCTCTTTGTCTTCAATTTATTTCAATAGATGCAAAGTGAGTTTAAAGTGTAAAAAGTAGTTTGCACTTAATTGACTTAACATGGGAAAGAGGATAGGAGGGGTAAATTATGCCCTTCCCAGGAAGCTCAGGCAAAAGCAAAGTGCAGCAGACTCTAATAGATTGTGTGTCTTTTTCTTTTAAATTACTTCTGTCTACACTTTTTAGAGTTTTCCAAGGCCCATGCATATCCCAGTTCTGATTTGGGAAATGTCGTCATATGCAATTACCTTGCTTGTTTTGTCTTCAAAGGGATAAAATAATGGGAACGTAGGCTGTCTCAGAGTTCCTGATTGTCCACACTACATGAAGGTGGGCCTAGGCTGGTGTGTGTTTCACCAGCTCAATCTGAAACTCTGTCATGTAGCAATGGACTTCCATGGTTCTGAAAGGCATGCCTCTGTCTAAATTTAGACACAGCCATCCATAGTATGTGTGGGCTAAGGCATTTTTGCTGCCAGAAGATGTGGTTATCATCTGCTAGCTTACATGGCTGTTAGCTTACTTGGCTTTCAAATAGATTGATACATTCATGGAGGAGTGAACTACAAATGTCTCTAATTATAATAGCCATAAAAATCTCCAGGTCATTTATTATTGATTTCAAATGTTATATCCACTACTCCAGCTATAAATGCTCACCAAGCAGCTAAAGATCAATAAAAACCAGAAGGTCTAGCCATATTATTAGGCAGAGTGAGGCAATAAGTTCAAGCGGTAGATAGCAGAGCACAAATTCTGGGTCAGGATGTTAGCCACCAGAGCTGTGTGCAACTGCCTTTCATGCATAATTTTGCCTGTTGTCCTCAGATGTTTTTTCTGAATGCCACCATCACGTTAATGGGAGTTCCACTATGTTATGTCTCTGGAAAGTTGGTGAGTTTGTCCTTTGCTTCAGGCAGGAAAATGTCTTGGTTCACCACTGCAAAATGAGACAGTTCTTGCCTTTGAACTTAGCATTTAAAAATGATATCACATAAAAGGAAGAAATCTCTGAGGGCAACAAGAAAACCAATAGTATTCAGATATCACATAATGTTCGGCAGAATATATAAGAAGTAACCAAAAGGCAGGTGTAGATCCATTATAATTGTGATACAGCCAGATTTTGAACTTCTTGGGCTAAACAAAAACCAGTTCTTAATTTTAATTAGAGAAGACCCATCTTTTCACAGCAATTTCCATAAGTTTTGATGAAACAGCTCCTATACAAGCTTACCCAAACATTGAGATTCCCTGGGAGACATCTGCTCCAGCCTGCCAGAACCCGACTGGTAACCACCACCCAGAGGACCTTTTCATCGGCCCTCCTATGACTGTGGAATGATCTGCCAGAATACCTCCAACAGTTGGATCAACTGTTGAAATTTAAGATACAAGTGAAGACCTATTTCTTCCAGCAGGTCTACCCAGACAGTTTTAATGACGAATCTTAAACATTCATTCTATGTCTAACTTTTTGGGGTGTATTTTAATGGGTATTTTATGGAGATATGTTTTAATAGGAGTGTTTTTAAATTATGTGTTTTGATTATGTGTTTTAGCAATGTTGTAACCCACCTCAAGCTGTGAGGAGAGGCAGGTAAGAAATAAAATCAATAAAAACAACAACAATAATAATACTATCGGGAGGCAGAGGGCATCTGCAAGTGAAACAAATGCTAGAAGAAGAGAACATGCACTGGCAAATTATGTGAAAAACAGTAAAGAACCAACATTGATGGAAGAAAACTGCTTCAAGTGCAAAAGACGAAGAGTGACTACCATAAAAATACAATGCAGAGCACAAGAGAAAACTGTCAAAAGAAGGCTCTCCATGGACAATTCCTGGAGAAAAATGGGAGCAAAATTGACAAGGAAAATAACATGGATGTGGCTCACAAATGGAACTTTGAAAAAGGAAACTGAGTGCCTGATTTTTGCAGTCCAAGAACAAGCAATTAAAACAAATGCCATTGAAACCAGAATTGAAGAGTCAACTACAGATTCCAAATGTAGACTCTGAAATGAAACAGATGAAACGATGGATCACATACTCAGGTGCTGCAAGAAGATTGCACAGACAGACTACAAGCAGAGGCAGAAGCTGGAAAAGGCCACCCTACTTGGATCTGCACACATTGTTTGCCAATACATCACACTAATCTTGTTGTGTATCTAACAACAACAACAACAACAACAAGAACAACAGATATATTCAATTCGGTCTGTTCTATAGGTCTATTCTGCACAATTCCCATGTCTGAACTAAATGTGTTGGATTTAGTGCAGACATGGAAAACTGTGTCATCCTCCAGGTGTTGTTCTCACCACCTCCAACTAGTATAGAAAAAGATGAGGTGTTATGAGATTTAAATCCTTTGGAAAGGGCTTTCAGCCATTTAAAAACTTGGAAACCACAAAGTTGCAGTGTAGTAGTGAAAAAGGTATGGTAATGTGGAACAGTGCAGGGGATCAGATTGAGTTAGAGGCAGCTTTGTCTGGCCCCAGCATGATAGTTTATAGGCTAAGGTGATGTTAACAGATTTGAATCACACAAGAAGTCAACTCTCCAATTCTTTACATTCTTGCCATACTCCCACCCATTGTGCAAAGAAGTTAATTATCTTCCTTGCATTTCTCCAGTTTAGTTGGTGGCAACAATTTCTCAGTCCTCATTGCCAAGTTTGATGCTTTGGCAGATCAGCCAAATCAGAGGGTACTGTAAGCAAAACTGTGAGGCATGAGATGAGCTCATATGGATTCTGCCATCTGTGACAAAAGGATGTATGCTGAGGAATGGGTGAGGGGGAGGCCTCTCTGATAGGAAGAATTATATGAATATAACCAAGAGCTCTTTGGAATAAAATAGAAGATGGAAGTTTGGGGGAATGAGGTGATAAGATACTGAATGCTGTAATATGACAGGTAATGTGGAAACTGGTTGCATGGTGGATTTACAATGTGATAAAAAGAAAAGGAAATACCAAACAGAAGGGAAAATGGGCTACAGTGACAGAGTGAGGAGTTGGTTCCAAGGACATCCTTTATTTAGACTCCCACTCTTAAATCTGTTGCATTTGGTTATATGCTGAGTTTCCTTGTGCTCTCCAGAGTTAATGGGGAATCTGTATGATCATGCTTTAAAGTAATTTGTGGAAGTAGTTGTGAGGCTTCTGACAGCGATTGGATGAATAAATAATGGACATTTGGAAGGCTATTTGACAAGGGGCTTGAAGAGATGTGGCAAGCAAAAAAGGGAACAACAGAGAAGACCATTGGAAAGCAGCAAGGGAATTGACAGAGAAAATAAAATTTGACAGAAAGAATAGAAAGCCCAGTGTAGAGAGAAAATCATGGGAGAGAATGTACAAAATCAAATCATCTAAGTTTTACATGGCAAATAATAATAATAGATGATTCATTGGAACTTGTGCTGCAAATACTATCTGCCTGCGACAAAGAACTGGTGGGATCACAAGCCTGAAAAAGTTACAGAAAATGAACACGTTAAGCTACCCTGGGACTTCCAGATTCAGACTGATAGAGTTTTGGAGCACAATACTCCTGACCTCATGATTATGACCAAGTATGGATTGTCGATGTTGCAATCCCATGTGACAGCAGGATTGAAGAGAATCAACTGGAAAAGCTGACACAATGTGAGGATTTAAAGATCGAATTGCAAAGACTCTGGCACAAGCCAGTCAAGGTGGTCCCAGTGGTGATTGGCATACTAGGTGCAGTGCTTAAAGACCTTGGCCTGCACTTAAACACAATCGGCGCTGACAAAGTTACCATCTGTCAGCTGCAAAAGGCCACCCTACTGGGATCTGCAGACATTATTTGCAGATTACATAGTCCTAGATACTTGGGAAGTGTTAGCCGTGTGATCCAATACAACAACTAGCATAGTGATCTTGTTTGCTGTGTAGTAATCATGTTGTGTTACTACTACTACTACTACTACTACTAATAATAATAACAACCCTAGTAGTAAGCCGGCTCAAGGTGGGTTACAACATTACTAAAACACATAATCAAAACACATAATCATTTAAAACACTTCATAGAATATGCATATTAAAACATATTTTCATAAAATATATATTAAAATACACAAAACAGAAGTTAGACATAGCGTGGAAGATTAAAATTCATTGTTAAAATTATCTGGGTAGGCCTGTTGGGAGAGGTAGGTCTTCACTTGTGTTTTAAATTCCAACAGCTGATCTAACTGTCAGAGCTCTTCCAAGAGGTCAATCCACAATTTTGGGACAGCCGATGAAAAGGTCCTCTGGATGACGGTTGCCAGTTGGGTTCTGGCAGCCTAGAGCAGATGCCCCTAAGAGGACCTCAGTGTTTGGGGTGGATTATATGGGAGAAGGTGATCCAGTAAGCAACCTGGACTCAAACCATGTAGGACTTTAAAAGTCAAAACCAACATCTTATACTTTGCGCGGAAACCAATTGCTAGCCAGTGGAATGACTTTAGATGTTAACTCCTAGGTGTTTCTGTAACCAATCTGGTTGCTGTATTATGAACCTGCTGTAGTTTCCAAACTTGATACAAAAGTAGCCTAATGTAAAGTGCATTTCAGAAGTCCAACCTTGAGGTTACCAGCACATGAACATCTTTAGGTCCTCCAAATCTAGATGAGGCACAGCTGTCCTATCAGCTAAGGCTGATAGTAAGCACTCCTGACCATCACATCTATCTGGGCTGACATTTGGAGAAATGAATCCAGGAGCATTCCCAAGCTGTGGACACAGTCTCGGGGGAATGTAACCCTTACATTCCCCCTCCACCCCCAGATTAGGACTCTTGATGGCAAGCACTTCTGTTTTGTGTGGATTCAGTTTCAATTTGTTTTTCCTCATCCAGCCCATTGCCCCCTTCAGGCATTTATTCATCCAATTCTCAGTCCCTTCAGGCATTCCAGAAGGATACCATGGTCAATGGAATCAAAGGTTACTTAGAGGTCTAGAAGCACCAACTGTTGGTGTTGAGATGGAGATGATCCAATGAGGCAACCACAGCTGACTCAGTTCTGTATTATGCTTTGTATCTGGATTGGAATGGGTCAAGGAAGTGTGTGTCATCAAAGATTACCTGGTTGGAGGGCAACTGCCTTTTCAATCACCTTGCCTGGACATTGGTCTGTAATTATTAAGGTCCAGGAGATCCCCAAAAGGCTTCTTCAGCAGTGGTATAACTATTGCTTCTTTTAAACTGGATGGAAAATTCCCTTCCCTGAAAGATGCATTAATAATTTGTTGTATTTGAGATCGAATGGCATCTCCTCCCTGAACAACCAGCCAAGAGGGACAGGGATCAAGAAGACAGGTTGTCTTCCTTATTATCCCCAGCAGCTTGTCCACATCAGCATTACCCTAATCACCAATAAAGCTGGTTGTCACATGCTGATTCAAAAGATTAGATCAAACAGATGAACATTGCTTTATTTTCAGAAAAACTAATAATGATATTCCATATGAGTGATACATGAAATCTTTATATGTCAAGGGCAAATTTTGCCTCCAAAATTAAGGATTTTGATATGAACTGCTATAATGCCCTGCTTAGGTCTTGCAAAATTGGAGTTGTGACTTCAATGACTAAATTAATCCACCTGTAGTGCAGTCTGCTAATTTTCTCACTGCCTTCCACTTTGACAAACACTACTGTCTTTTCCAGTGAGTTATGCCATCTCATGATATTTCCAAAGTATGATAGCCACTACCATATTTACTTCTATAAAAGTCTACATTTGCTTGTAGGGGGGAGTTCTGTTAGGAGAGGTGGGGTGAGTTTATGCAAAATGTTGCACAATTTATGTGCTTTTCACATTTTGAAACTTTCTTGTGAAACACATAAGCATCACAAAACAGCATGCTTTGTGCAAAGAGAATTGGATTCTGCGCAGAAATAAATGTTCGTGGTTTTGGTATAAAATAACCTTATTATGCGTATATTTATCTCTCTGCAAAAAAGAGTACAAAACTGCAAAAACTGTTATCTAAGCTGATCATTTTCACAACAATATATCTTTATGTATTGGGACGCCTTTTGCTGTGCAGGAGTAAAACAAGATCTTTGAATCTTTGCATGTGTTCTTTATACCCTTAGTGCCAAACAAAATCCGGTAACTCCTTGACTGATAGAAAGTTCCAGAAACTCCAGATGAAATGACTGAAAGCCAGTGCTTAAAGTTTAATGACCCAAAAGAGCCAAGGCAATGATTCATTCCCCTTCTGAAAATTTAGACAGTGCCACTTAAGAGCTGCAAAATAATCTTTTATTGATCAAGGCAATTCCCTTCACTGCTGCAAACAGCAATCCTGCACTTCAGTAGATTCTGCCACATGGCAGAAAATGACAACACCATGGACAAGAGCAGGGAAACAGGAGCAGATGTCTCCCAACTTTGGAAAGAAAAAAAATATTCAATTTTATTCTGTCATTTAATAATTAAATAGTATTTCCCCTGAAGAATCAGCAGTGGTACCATCATTCGGCAAAGTAAAGCTTTTGGAAGGATGATTTTTTTTCTTCCAGCAATATAGTATAGACCAGGGCTGTCCAACTGGCGGCCCGGGGGCCGTATAAGGCCCCCCAGCCCCTTCCCTGCGACCCCCTAAGCTTTTTAATAAAAAAAATTAAATAATATTTTAAAAAATTACTCACTTCTGGGTTCCGGAGCAAGTATCACGAGACTACGGAAGCCACACGGGATTTCTCTCTCAACGCGAGATCACGCCTGCGTTGAGAGCGAAATCCCGTGGCTTCCAGTCTCGCGATACCCTGTTTCAAAATCTTGGCTACCTAATCCCTGCGGCCCACGCAGACGCGATTTGGACCTTCTTGGCTGCTGCCTCGGTCGGTCATCGCCTCTGCTCGTGGTCCGGCTACTCCTGGATCCTGCACATTTGGGAAGTTAGGCTAATTTTTATGTTATTATTATGTAATTGTGTATGGATGCCCCTTATGTATTCCCTCCCTGCATTTCCCATTAGTAAAAGATTATATTTGATTGTATGGATGCCCCTTATGAATTGTAAGTAAATTGGAGCCGGGGAGGGGCGGGGCGGAGCCGGGTGGGGCGGAGCCGGGGCAGACCCTTCAGCCCCCCAGGTCATCAGTGACCGGAATTCAGGCCCCTGGGCCGGTAGAAGTTGGACAGCCCTGGTATAGACAGCAAAACAATAATTTTTTTGTAACCCCACCCCATGTTTACAGTTAAATATGAGTCTCTTTCTGATGTTCTGGGATCTGCATTGGGAAAACCTAATTAAATATGCACGGAGGAACTTAGGTTGGATCTACAGTTTCAAACTACATTATACAGTCAGTGAAGACCCATATAATGCAGTCCAGTGAAGTTAAACTGCATTATATGGGTCTACACTGACCATATAATGCCGTTCAAAAATATGTTAGATATTTTTATAAATATATTAGCTTGGATACCTGGTGTTGTCCGGGTTATTTGAAAAAGTCAAATTTTAAATTGTACAAGATGCATAAGGTTGTGGGTGAACTACAACTCACATCATGCCAGGTTAACCCTGAGAAACTCAATCAGTACTTAAAGTTTGTTATGTTGGGCAAGTTTGCTCTAGATGCATCATTGGTGGGGTTCAGTTTTCCCTCTAGCTGTAGGGTAAACTACAATTCCCACTATGGTGAGTCAGTCCCCTCAAACCCTTCCAGTAGGCTCAAATCAAGGTGAATTTTCCTCAAAGACCTCCAGTATTTTTTGTTGCTCTTGGGGGTTCTGTGTGCCAAGTTCGTTCCAGGTCCATCATTGGTGGAGTTCAGAGTGCTCATTGATTGCAGGTGAAATATAAATCCCAGTACCTACAACTCCACTGGTGGGGCCCCTATTGCAGTGATCTCTGGGCCGGGGAGGCGCAGCATTAGGCACAGGCCGAAAGCGAGAGGCACCCAGAGTCGATGTATGACTCGGAGTGCCTCTGACCTGTGTCCTATCCCGAAGTACACTGATGACGGGCCTCCAATCTCCTCCTCTACCTCTCTGGTGCTAGTGAACGCGCGTTCTGCCAGGAACAAGACAGCAACCATTAGGGACTTTATCGAAGACCAGCGAGCCGACCTTTGCTGCATTACGGAGACCTGGCTCCAAGACGGTGACGACATCTGCCTGCAAGAACTGGTCCCTACCGGCTACGCCGTCACTCACCAGAATAGGAACGGGAGGCGGGGGGGAGGCGTGGCGATCCTCGCCCGCGACCTGTTACATCTTAGAGCGGTCCTTGCGTTGGAGGCAGACGGGATCAAAAGTGTTGGCCTGATGTGGGGAGCCCCGGAGAGTGTAGCCTTCCTGCTGGTGTACCGAGCACCTAGCACACCGGCAAGGAGTCTATCCCTGCTGCTTGAGACTGTGGCGGAGTGGGCATTGAGGTTCCCTAGACTTGTGGTGCTGGGGGACTTCAATGTCCACGCCGACACAGCCTCCTCTCCATCTGCAGCAGGGGACCTGGTGTCGACCATGGCGGCATTAGGCCTCTCCCTTTCTAGGTCGGGCCCCACACATCGGGCTGGTCACACCCTCGATCTGATCTTCTCTGCAGGTGTCCAAGTGTCCGCCGCCTCCATAATAGAGGTGCCATGGTCGGATCACTGTGCTCTAAGAGTCCGGGTTGAACAACCACGCCCCGGCAAGGGTGCCGAACCAATTTGGGTTCGCCCGAAGGACTTATGGAACCAACCCGGTTCCTGAATGCCCTGAGGGATTTGGAGCCTGTCAGCGACTCATCTGATGAGCTAGTCACCATCTGGAATTACAAGCTATCTGCTGCTCTCGACGAGATCGCCCCTAAACGCCCTCTCAAACCCCGCATACGTTGCTCTCCGTGGTTCACCGAAGACCTTCGAACCATGAAGCGGGAGAAGAGACGGCTAGAGCGCAGGTGGAGGAAGCTCCGTGACGGACCGTCGGAATCAGCTTATAAGCTCTTTATGGAGGCTTATGAGCATGCTGTCAAGGAGGCGAAAAATTCCCACTATGCCTCCCTGATAGCGTCTGCAGATTCACGCCCGGCTCAATTATTCAGGATAATTCGGCAGCTGACGATGGTCCCTACCATCCCAAATAACGATGATCGGGCCCTCTCAGCCGTGGCTTTTCAGAATCACTTTGCAGACAAGATTGCGATGCTCCGCCGGGACCTCCCTGCCACGGTTGATACAGTACAGGAGCTGGAGACTCCGTGGCCCTCCGCCGGATCCACCTTCGACCGGTTTCGACCACTGGACGCAGAGGATGTTGACAAGATTGTCGCAGCCCTTCGACAGACCAGCTGCTCCCTCGATCCGTGCCCCTCCACGCTGATTCGAGCTTGTGTGGAGGGGTTACGAGACCCTCTGTTGAATATAGTCAACTGCTCCCTTGAGCAAGGGGTTTTTCAGAGAGGAGTTAAAAGAGGCGGTGGTCAGTCCATTGCTGAAGAAGCCCGGGTTAGATCCCCATGCGGCTCCCTCAATTACCGCCCAGTGTCCAATCTTCCGTACCTGGGCAAGGTAATTGAGAGGGCAGTATTGGACCAGCTGCAGACATTCTTGGATGAGACAACCTGGCTAGACCCCTTCCAGTCCGGCTTCCGCTCAGGCCATGGGACGGAGACTGTCCTGGTCTTCATCACAGACCTACTCCGCTGCCATTTGGACCGAGGCGGATCGGCGCTGCTCGTGTTATTGGACCTCACGGCAGCATTTGATACTGTCGATTACCAACTTTTGACACGCCGCCTGGCGGTGGCGGGTGAGAGGGACAGCCCTCAACTGGCTGTCCTCCTTCCTCCAAAACCGCCGGCAGCGAGTGAAGTGGGGAGGGAGGCCTCCGGGGCTCCCCTTATGTTGTGGGGTCCCTCAGGGGGTCATCCTATCCCCGCTGTTATTTAACATCTATATGCGACCACTCGCCTAACTGGTGCGGAGTTTTGGGCTGGAGTGCCATCAGTACGCTGATGACACCCAGCTCATTCTGAGATGGACCCCGGGTGGTCTCCGTGCCGATAATTTCCATCTCTGCCTGGAGGCCGTTACTGGATGGCTGCGAGCCAGTAAGTTGAAGGTGAACCCGCGAAGACGGAGATCTTGTGGCTGGGCCGACCGGAGGGGTAGAGACCCAGTTGCCGACATTTGACGGTGCGGCCCTTCACCCGCAACCGTCTGTAAAAGCTTGGGGTCCGGCTGGATGCCCAGTTGTCTATGGAGGAGCAGATTGCCTGCGCCTGCAAGACAGCCTTCTTCCATTTGCGTTTGGCAAAACGCCTGGCTCCTTACCTCTCCCGCTGCGACCTGGCCACGGTGATCCAAGCCACGGTCATCTCGAGGCTCGATTACTGTAATGCGCTGTACATTGGCCTACCCTTGTCGGCAATCCGGAAACTTAAGCTGGTGCAGAACACTGCAGCGCGTCTGCTCTCGGGAGCCTTAAGATCCGACCATGTGACCCCACTCCTGCGTGAACTGCACTGGCTTCCAGTTGAATTCCGGGTAATCTTCAAGGTGTTAGTTCTAACTTTCAAGGCCTTATATGGTTTGGGGCCAGTGTACCTGAAGGAGCGGCTTACCCCTTATGTGCCCAGGAGATCACTGCGCTCAGAGGACTTAACCTTTTGGATGTGCCTAATATCAGGGTTTGCAGATTGGCAACTACACGCCGGAGCGTTTACCGCAGCCGCGCCAGCTTTGTGGAACGGCCTCCCCGAAGAGATCCGGGTCATCCGGGCTCTCTTGCCGTTCCGCAGAGCAGTAAAAACATGGCTGTTTAGGCAGGCATTCGGCCCATAGCCAACTGCCACTATCAGCACCTATGGGTTCGTTGTTAGCATGCCACTGCTAACTATTGCTATTGGCTGGCAAATTGTTTTAATTTGGGTGTTTTTAACTGTTTTATTGTATTTTAATGTGTTTTACTTGTTTTATTCGCACTAATTTTGTGAACCGCTCTGGGAGCCAGAGAGAGCAGTATATTAAGCCGAACTTAATAAATAAATAATTAATAAATAACTCCAAAATGTCTAGGCCAATTCCCCATAAAATCCACCTGTATTCAAATTTGGGCATATCAGCATATAAAATCTAGGAAGAAATGGTCCCCGTATGAAAGTCTTCACTTGGGTGGTAGACAGTATGGTGTTTGTGGAGGACATTGGCAGGGCTCTTGTATATGTTCATGGCACTTGCTATTGTTAGGTATTTTTAAATTCTTTGCAGCGTGTGGTTGGTGTTGCGAAGCTTCTTAGATAAATCAGGACGCTGAGTCGGCAGTTAAAAAACAAAGCTTTACTCACAAAACAAATCCACTTCACTCCTCAGCACAATCTCTCAGAGCACACGGCAAGGATAAATAACAAGGCTTTATACAAACGCCGAGGAAGTTGGGCTAGGCGTCCTCGTCACTTCCCACTCTACATAACACTGCTGGTTAACCCTTTCTGCTCCAGCAGTGTGCATTGCATCTTTACTCTAATATAGCACTAAATATATATATGCACAAATTAACATTTCACTACTATGATACACTCTATCAATTCCAACAATTCCCCTCTGAAATGTTAATTTCTCATTCCACACTGTTAATGTATTCTTTTACTTTTACATACAGTATTCTCATATGTCACATATGTCACATACACAGAGGCTATTATACATATATAGATGTCTCGTATTACTTCATCACACACACAATCACTTCCTGCAGAATCTTTTAACTTTAAGATATTACTGCATTCCTTTGTACACAATATAGACACACTACACATCTCATACTGTACATTTAAAGCACAATACACATTTTTTAAACTCATAGACTGTGACACAATCATCAGTGTCAATGAAATCATCTTCACAAGGAACTTTATGGAATTTTCCTGGTTGTGATAAAAAAGGCTCTAACATATATTTCTGCAAATTTTTCTTCTTTGCGTTTTGATTTACACTGACTGTTTTAACTTCTTCTTTCACCTCCTGCTTAACTGCTCTAGATGTACCTTTTTCTTGGGATGTAGGTGTCTTTACCTTTTGTGTACCTGCCTGTCGTCTTTCAGGTGTACTGCAACTCTCTTTCTTTCCTTCACTCTGTGAGGATGATACAATCTTAGACCTCACTATCTGTTGTTTCTGACTCTCAACACTAGATGGACTCTCCTCTCCTTTGAGTGTCCCGCTACATTTTTCTTCTGGAATCCCATGTAGGTTTTCAGTATTTGAATGAATTTCATTCCAATCTTCTATTTTGCTGAAATATGCTAGTTTTGAGAACTTCACTGTGTTTGGGCTATCCATTAACCTATAACAACCATTTTTTGCATATCCTATGAACTTCACCTCTTTATGTTTTGCTTTCTTGTTGGTTCTTTCTTTTGCTGACAAAAACATCTTTGCCTTTTGACCAAACACTTTGAGATATTTGTAACAAGGAACGCGGTCATACATTTTTCTAAAAGGAATGTCTTGTATGCATTGATCCCACAACCTATTCATAAGGTAATTGCTAGTATTTAGGATTTCCGTCAATACACTTGTGAGAACTTGCTGTCCTTTAGAATGCATTTCTTCATTTCCCTCAATGCTTGCATTTTTTTTCAATGCTACACTCTCTTCTCCCTTTAACTCTTCAATGTTAACACATTCTACATTTCTATTTCTTAGCACTTGTTTTAGCTCTGCACCACAGATTTCCATTCCTTTATCAAAAAACAATTTACCCAATGTCACTCCATATCCACTTTCAATCAAATTCAACCAGCTTGTTAATTTTTCTTTTGCTTCAGACAGGTCATCAAAAAAAATACACATACGAAAATCGGCTCAAACGTTCTACAAAGAGCATTGCGTATTGTGAACCACCAACACTTTTCTCAAAAGGACCTTCTATACAAACATGTGCTGCCTCAAACAAATTGGTTACTTTTATCTTTGATCTCTTGTTGTAATTTAGAGGCACAGTTTTCACTTTATCACAAATTGCGCATTGCAAATCACAAAAGCATTGTTCCATTTTATATTCAGGGCATAAATCTAATGTCTTCTTTAAAACTTCCATGCTAGCATGCCCCATTACTCTGTGGAACAAATGTAAGCATCTGTCATGCTGAATTGTACTACCAACACACATAGCTTCCAAATTGTCTTCTACACAAAAACCGTTGACTTTCTCAAACATTTCATACATTTTATTACGTTTTACTCCCTTGCCAACTAGTTTTCCTTCTCTGTTGTAAATATAACAGTATATTCCCTTGAATGACACTCTATACTGTTGTCCTGTTAACTCAGCTACACTCAATAAATTAGACTTCATTTCTGGAACAAACAAAACCTTTTGCCAGTACATTTTTAAACAAGAAATGTAACAAGTTCCAAATTTGTTGAAAATTTGTACTGCGTTATTTGCAAGAGATAATGATGATCCATACAAAGTCTCAACATTTCTCAAATTAGCCAAATCATTAATGATTTGGTGAGTTGCTCAGAGTCTAAAATCCATTTACTGCTTCTACAGGAATTACTTCCTACTGCAGCCACCATCACTCTTGCTCCAGGTTGACTTGATGATCCACCTCCACGTCCTCTGCCTCTGTTGTAATGGCCTCTTTTCTTCACTTTGCAATCTCGAGCCAGGTGTTCCTTTGAATTGCAGATAAAACACCTCCTTGCTGCAGGCACACACACATTGACAGATACTGGCTTCATTTCTCTCGGCCTCGGCTTGGGTGACTCCCCCTCAAGCTGACATGATCCTTGCTTCTCCTCCAAGGATAGGTTCTTTTTAGACTCCGTCTGTAACTGCAGCTCTGGCAACTCCTCCGCATACCCAAGGGCAGGCACTATTCCTTTCAGCCTTTGCAACTCCCCCTCAGGCCGGCATGCTACTCGCTGCTCCTTGCATCTGTCTGTCTCCCTCAATGGCTCTATCTGGCAATGCCTTTCCTCTGCATGCTCCACAGGTTGGCAGCCAATCTTCATCTTCTTAGTCTGCTTCTCCTCAGGCCTAAGGACATGTACTGCTCCTTCTAGCCTTGGCATCTCCTCCTCAAGCCTGCATGCTCCTTGCTGCTTCTTCAATGGCTCCACCTCAGCCTGGCAACTCTGGCAACATTCTGCTTTCCCCTCAGGCTGGCAACCATTGTCCAAATCTTTCTGCACAAACTCTTTCCATTACATCCAAAATGCTCCTGCATATTGCAATGGCATTGTGCAATTTCTCCTTTGTCAGTAGGCACTTCACACACTGGACAAAGTCATCAATTTGCAGCTCACCTCTGGCTTGTAGGTTTTCCATGCTGTCAGACCATTCTTTAAAGTTATGGTCAATTCCATTTTACCATCTCTGTAAGTGGATTGCGTGTAGACATTTCCACTTTCACTCAGAAGATCTCCTTTTCTCGGATTCACAGCCCAGCCTCTGTATTTCAACACCATTTACTCACAGCAGGCACCTGGCGATCTTCTTCACATCAAGGCACATCATGGATTTATGGCTGTTCTCTATCTTAGTCAGTGGATTAAACCCAGTCAGCTTTTTCCTTGCAAGATCTTCGGTTGCACCCGAAATTCAGCCCAGCTATTTTCCTATAGCCTCCGGCAATCTCCCCTCTGATCTGGCTACTCACAAGACTCAGTGGCTTTATGGCTTCACACTCCAGGACCATAAATCTTCAGGGTCCCAGCACGCCCCGCTGCGCAGATCTCTGCTTCTTCACTGGAAACACACCGTCTCCCCTCTAGCAGTAAAAACTCTTCTGCAGCAGCTCCAATTTAGCCTTGCGTCCTTTTTCAAAACTCTAAGCTTCAAACAAACTTTATCACCTTCCTCCTTGGCACAGGGCCCATAACCATTGTTAGGTATTTTTAAATTCTTTGCAGCGTGTGGTTGGTGTTGCGAAGCTTCTTAGATAAATCAGGACGCTGAGTCGGCAGTTAAAAAACAAAGCTTTACTCACAAAACAAATCCACTTCACTCCTCAGCACAATCTCTCAGAGCACACGGCAAGGATAGATAACAAGGCTTTATACAAAACGCCGAGGGAAGTTGGGCTAGGCGTCCTACGTCACTTCCCACTCTACATAACACTGCTGGTTAACCCTTTCTGCTCCAGCAGTGTGCATTGCATCTTTACTCTAATATAGCACTAAATATATATATACACAAATTAACATTTCACTACTATGATACACTCTATCAATTCCAACAGCTATAACCTACAATGTTATAGCAGGGGAGAGTCGTTGGTGTCTCCTGAGCAGTGGAAGCGATAGCTGTTTGTGGAAGGGAGAGCTTGTCTGTGTAAGTGGACATCCCAGCCTTATACACAGATTATGTAGTTTACTGTAAAATGTTTTAAAAATCAGGGGTTAGGAATACGTGGCCCTCCATGTATTCTTGGGTTGCAATCCCTATCAGATTCAACAAGCATATCTACTGCATGCTAGGAGTTGTAGTTCATCAACTTTCAAAAGGCAACAACCAAACCAGTTATGTCCTAACTAAATGAATGGGTCAGGCATGGCAAAATAGTACATCTTGTCAAGTTTATATTTGGAATAAAGGAGTTTTTCAAACGTGTCTGTTAACCTTTAGGGATTCTCTCTCTTTTTCCTTTTCTTTGCATGGGAGAAGAACTCAGAAAGATAAAGCTCATATATTTCCCTATGGCTTGATTTTCAGTCTTCAAGATCATGGATTTTATTTTGAGCTAAATTGTATTAAATTATTTAAAATGTTAAAATGGCTTTCAATTGTTTTTAGAGTGACCACCTTGATTGTACTCTGCTCTGATATCTTTAGATGCAGGATGAGTTAACAGATTTTAATGGGAACATTTAATAGGTTTCATAAATTAGTCTGTCTGTCATTCAGTCAATCAATCAATCAATCAATACTGCTTTGATTGTTTCATATTCATTATTTTGATATATCTTCTTTATGCTTTGAGTTTCATCTGAGGGAAAAGCAGACTATAAAGCAAATAAATAACAATAACAATCATAAACAATTCTACAGTCGACAATCCAGATACCATTGATAAACAAAACTCATTAAATGGTTCCCTAACACTCATACTGATTTTTGTGGATCTCTAGAAATCTTTCCCGTCTCCATGCCCAAATAATAGGGATGAAGGGCTATTCTGTCATTTCATCATGGTGCCACTTCCGCCATCAGAAGGGGGAAACATTGCTTAAGTGGTGCAGATCTATGCTGGCTCCATTGAAGCCAGCACAATACAGGCAGGATCCCATGTTTGGAGGGAAGCTTCCTTGGATGCTTTCATTCTGGTTGTGGGTGGGACCTCCACCGGAAGTCCAGAAACATTGTGTGATGCACACCATGGCCATCCATCTCCAAACTTACAGGAAAGTGTCCATGTGATGAGGTAGCTAGCCATGATTGAATGTGTTGTAGGTTTTTCAGTCTGTATGGCCATGTTCTAGAAGCATTGTCTCCTGACGTTTCACCTGAATCTATGGCAGGCATCCTCAGAGGTTGTGAGGTCTGTTAGAAACTTGGAAAATAATTGTCTCTAGAACATGGCCATACAGCCTGAAAAAGCTACAACAACCAAGTGATTCCGGCCATGAAAGCCTTCAACAATACATGATTAAATTATCAATATCCAGCAGAAGATTGTCATAGTTTTGCTGGAGGACACAGAGATTCATACAGAAGCCTGCTATCAGGTTTTATTATTATTATTTATTATTTCCACCATTTCTACCCCACTTCTTCTCAACCCCCTAGGGGGGGGGGGGGCACTCAGAGCGGCCTAACAAGGAGGGATGGGGTTGATCGTATATCAATAGGGAGTGCATTCCACAGACGGGGAGTTTAAAAATGCAATTCATGTTTTTTCCCCATTTTCATGGGGGTCCTGCAACCCTAGCCCCAATGACTGTAATGACAGATTTAACACCTAACAAGAGACTTTAAATTTCTTCATGGAAGAGCTTAGTTGTGGCAGATAGCTCTTTCAAAGTTCAGGCTCAAACTCAGGTCAGTTCCAGTCAGTGGAAAAGTCTGTGCCAGCTTGTGTTTCAAAAACCCGGGTCAGGGCAGATTGTAGTCTGCACACTGGTCCTAAAGCCTGTGCTTTTCTTGGAAGGTTTCTAGATATCCTCTTGGTACCTTCCAGGAGGACAAGGAGAACCCCCAAAAGCCTTTATAAATAAAGTAACTTGCAGGGATGGCATTTTCCTGCTGCTGAACCTCTCTTGTCACGTGCAAATGACACATAGCAATGAGCCATTTTCCTTCTCCCCACTTCTTCTGGTGCGTCATTGCTATTTGCCCAGAGAGGGCCAGCAGCAGGAAAATGCCATCCCTATAAGTTATTTTATTTTTAAGGCTTAGGGGGTTGGGGTTGGGGAGCGGATTGGTGCCCTCATGGTTTTTCAGGTTGAATCAGCCTGGAAAATGTGAGAGGGCTGTCTGGACTGCTCCTTCAGAAGTGGGTTCACCCATAGAAGTCACGGATGTAATCCACTATCAAATTAGTACTTTGGCACAAAGCAGGGGTTTCCTGCTTTGTGCCGAAGGAAATCAATTTTCATGAGATGTTGCTTGCATCCCCCCCCCCTTAAATATCTGGGATGGTGTGCATTTTTTGCCCTGTCTGGATCGGCCCTGAGTTTTAGATATGGAAAGACAGATAAATGTACAGCTTTACCTTATTCAGTAAGCGGATCAGTAAAATTCACATCCATGGAATCATTTCAATACAAGAGCCACCCTGAAATTCATTCAAAATTTAAATTCATCACAATTTAAAAGTCTGTTCACATGAATCTCTATTTACTTTTTAAATTAAAAACAAATCAAAACCTGTTGCAAACAAAAAGGCATGTTCTCATGAAAATATGTTTCACCTATGAAAATATCCAACACTTCTTTGCTTTCAGTGCTAGCTACATTCTGAATTTCTGAAAGTTATTAGCTTGAAGCAAACATAAATGCAACAGCTGGAACAAAACCAATGTTTATTCTTTTTTCCCCCTGACAGGTAATCAAATTTGAATGTATGATGTGCAAATTAAAAAAAACATGTCAAGCTTAATATTTGCTAAGATTGTATGTTCTGCTTTTCAGTGAAACTGCAGATAACAGTATTTGAAAAGAAGTATTATTTAAGCTGGACAGTAACTGCTATGACCTTATTGACAGAACACTAATTTAAGAAAGAGGAGATTTGAAATTAGAACTGGACCTGAATATATGTAAACATTCATTCGCATGATGAAATTTGCATTTTGACAGGGACAATGTTTTGTTTTATGGATGTGCATATTGCATGAAAATGGAAAGTGTTGGGCCATTTTTCATTTCTGTAAATTATAGACTCCGGAAATATTGTAGAAGGTGCTGATGGAATGTATTTTAGCACCCCAAGGAGAAGAACAATCCATTTGATGGCCAAATACAGACCTTTGAAACAATTGCTTGGAAAGGTTAGCTCCCAAAATCTTCTAGTTCCTTAGAAACTAGCCTCTTCCAATCTACAACTACTTTTCATATACATCTGTTGGGTTCTATGAGGATTTTAAATGAGAAAATATTTGCTGTCGCTTGTGAATAGGGTAGATGAAATCTCAGCCCATTTCCAGCAATGCATTTCATTAGAGCATGCTTTACTTATATTTGCTTAGACAATAGAATATTCTGGGAATTGTGGTCCAAAAAAGTAATATTTTCAAAATCTGAAACAGGTTATATTTGCAAACGATGTGAGCTACCAGGTTATTAGCCAAACAGGAGATATTGTTGGATTGTGTTTGATTTCAGTTTGAATGGATGTTCAAAGCCTGGCAGATTTGAGGTATGAGTAATCTTCTTCTGAAACAGTGTGAAAACTTGCAGTTCCCTGTTATTCCAAATGACTTTTTTTGCAATAAAAAAGACAAATGGCATCATATATAATTTTAACAAGATTTATGTTTCATTCATTTTTCCGTTGCTGGTTTTCCGAAGACATAAAAAAAATTAAGCACTTGTAGCATGAGTTAATTAAAAAGAACATCTGGTCTTCCTTTGAGGCAACTTCATCAAACCACCTCAGCCTTCAAATACATATGATCACATATTTAACATTTCAGATCTGGTAATATGAAAGTGGGCAACTTTGAAAGATGTTGGGGCAATTTCACTTAAGATCCACCGAGAGCTGCATCAGCCCCTCCTAACAAGACAAAAGTTTCTGTGTTGAAGCAAAGTTTTGAATTTTAAAAAACCTTCTAAATATAGGAAATCAATCAATGTTTAATTTTGGGCATTTGGCAAAGTTGAGGGGAAAAAACCCCATGTTAATTTTTTTCTATAGCATGTGAACTTGAATAGGAATCTATAATATTGTGTATTCTCATAAAAGCTCTGTTGATTTTAGAACAACTCCACTATGCACATCCATCAGAAAAATTCCAAGATAACAAGAAATTAACATAAAATTAGACTTCATTATTCTTATGTTATGAAGACCTTTTATGTATATATCTGTCTTTTTATAATTAGTTTTGTATTGGGCAGAGAGAGAAAGAATGAAAGTTTTATCAGAAATTATTTTGAAGTTTTCAGGCTGGTAACAGCTAGTACATCCCTCCTCTGGCCTTGACAGTGTAAGGCTAAATAATCGAGATTATCAAAGCAGATAATCCAACTCTGAACTGGATTATATGAATCTACACTACCATATAATTCATGTTCAAAGCAGATAATTCAGATTGTATATGGCAGTGTATATGGGGCCTGATAAAAAAAGCTTTCCTCTCTCTGTGCTTTCTTACCACCTCATCACACAAGGGGCTTTTGGCTCCTTGCTTTTCTTCAGGGATGGGGCCTGCAAGGGGCATCACATGATGCAGGCTATGGTTCCACCCCATTGATAACCAAAGTGTAACTGCTTGCCTAGACAGATCCTTGGCCTCACTAAACTACAAAGCCCAAAATTCTTCAAGAGGCAGCAACTGGATTTACTGTAAAATGGATCCATGCTCTAGTATGATGAGGCACCTAGAATCAGAAGGCCTAAAGATGGCAGTGCACACATTGATAACCTCAAGGTTGGACTTTATAATGCTCTGTGCATTGGACTACTTCTATACCAAGTTTGGAAATTCTAATTAGTTAAAACATGGCAACCAGACTAGTTACAGGAACATCTAGGGGTCAGCATATCATATTTATATTAACGTCACTCCACTGGTTACTAATTAGTTTCTGGGTAAAGTACAAAGTGTTGGTTATAACCATTAAAGCTCTTCACAGTCACCTTCTTCCATATAATCCACTCCCTAGGACACTGAAGTTAGTAAGATTTTAGCTGCAGAAATAGATTTAAAGAATGCATTTGCCACAGTTGCTAGGATACTTATGGGCATCTGTTACTGGAAACATATTATGCTTGTACTAAGTTTTTTATACAGTGTACAGTATTCATAGCAGACAAAATATATTTTGAAGGAGTCCAGTTCAAAGAGCTGGTGTATACCTTTAAAGGTGTACATGACTTGAGGGCAGGATACCTGAAAGCATCTCTATTTCCTTACTAACTGTAAAATTTTGGAATCTTCTTCACAGACTTCCTAGGATGTCCCATCATAATATAAGACAGACTCTCACCAGAGGCTTTTAGGTATCCTGCTACACAGGTACTAAAGCCCGTGATAGATAACAGGTTTACCTGAGATGTCCTAATCATCATCATCATCTTTATTACTTGAATAGTTGCCCTCCACGAAGGTGCTCTGAGCGACTTATAGCAAAGCAAAAATAAACAATACAATAGCAGTTAAAATTTACAGGTTAAAAGCATTTCTAAAAAGCCAGGTATCGAGAGCTTGCATAAAGAAGCGAATGTCTGTTATGGCTCTGATGTGTGGTGGCAGTGAGTTCCGCAGGATTGGGGCAGAGGTTGAAAAAGCCCTATGTCTTGTGGACTCCAATCACACCTCTCTGGGACCTGGTGTGTAGAAGAGATTTTCTTGAGTGGGACGTGGAGACCATTGGTGCTGGTAAGGGAGAAGGTGGTTCCTAAGGTAGAGAGGTCCCTGTCCATGCAAAGCTTTAAATGTCCGTACCAGTACTTTGTAAGAGATCCGATGTTCAACTGGCAGCCAGTGTAGGCGCTGAAGAGTCGGTGTTATGTGGGATCTCATGGATGTTCCTGAGAGAAGTCTGGCCGCTGCCTTTTGCACAACCCAAATCTTCCGAGTCACCAACAGAGGGAGGCCGATGTACAATGCATTGCAGTAATCCAATCTTGTGATGACGGTTGCGTGGATCACTGTTGCCAGAGCCTCAGTTGGGAGGTAGGATGCTAGTTTCTTTGCCTGGCGGAGATGGAAGAAAGCTTGTTTACTTACATTTGTAATCTGGGCCTCCATTGCCAGTGATGAATCTAGCATAACTCCAAGGCTTTTGACGGTGGTCAACGGGGCTAAAGGATCCCCATCGAAGGTGGGCAATGGCCGAGTCAATTCTGAAGGTCTTCCGGGCCATAGAATCTCAGTCTTCGCTGGGTTTACCTTTAATCTACTCGCACGTAGCCAACACATTACCGCTTTCAGACACTTAGAGAATTTTTCAGGAATTGACATAGCCCCAGGCTCAAGGTGCAGGAGTAGCTGAGTGTCATCTGCATATTGATAGCACTCCAAGCCAAAGCTCCGTACCAATCTGGCAAATGACTGGACATAGATGTTAAACAGTACCAGAGAGACGATAGCACCCTGAGGCACCCCACAATGGAGGGGGGGGGGACTTCTCAGAGGTTTGGCCCATCCACTCCAAATGACGCCTCAGGTTAACACAGACTAATTCAGAGAAGACTGGGATTTCCCAGTTTATTCTGCATTAATTTGACATCTGCAAAGATCCAGACCTTAAAATAAGGTTTGGATTTTTGCAGGTGAGGACCCTGTTGGGATTGATTCCTGGGGCTGCTTTCACAGTCCTGGGAGTCAATCCCCACAGTCATCCTGGTACTTTGGGCTCCTGGAGCCCAAATAAGTGGAAGGGTGCCCATTCTCCTTCCCCTCCCCACCTACTGATGCATCATTTTCACATATAAGGAGTACTCTGCAGAGGGGCTTGCACTACTGCCAGTCTCCTTGGGTAAGTGTTTTTTGGGGGAAATTGGGGACTGGATGCCATTCCTGGCTGGGGTCACATCTAACCACCTTCCAAGGGAAAGCCTGAGGTTGTGGGAGAGTGTGGGGACAGAATCTTAGGGGAAACTCTGTTAAAATAACTCAGGTCCTCCTGAGATTTGTACCAGTGCAGAAGGGCCCTTAGAGAGAGAGACCACATACAGTGCTACAGCAAAGCAGCAATTGGAACCCATCATTCCCCCCCTCTAAGTGTACTTCAGCACATGTACCTCAGCACATTTCTTTTCTCTATGCACCACAGTTACCAGACTAACTTGTGACAAAGGGAGCACCAACCATACCTGCCAGGATGCAGAAAGTTCTAGTTTCAGTTGAAAACACAGCCTGGAAAGGTTGTTGGACTCAGGTTGTAATGGGGAGCGGGAATGAAATTTTAAGGTGAATCAGCCCTTTTTTCAGGGAGGTTGGAATTTTGGGCTCCAGGTTATTTTTAAGTTTGACATTAGATTGGCTGTTTTAGAAGGAGTAAAGGACAAGGACATCAGTTCTTGCCTCAGTTAGTATTCCTGACAGGTGACACATACAGACATGAAAATGTGGCATATAGCTAATGACAATAATCAGATTCTCCCCTGTAAGGGAAAGCAGGAAATGGGCTGAACTTCTGTCAAAGGAACACTGTGCAGTATCATTGTCCAAGCATTATATAGATTTATAAGCAACAACATATTAAGTTTCCGAAATAATTAAAGCAATGACCTTTAAAAGAGAAATTACAGGAACTCTATTTGTTCCTGTGGCTTTGTGTCCTATTCAGAATATGGGAAGAGATGGGGAGAATTGAATTTGCTTCTTATACTATAGGGAAGATAGATATTAGGCAAAGCAGACAATTCATGCAAAGTTGATCTTGGCATGCATGACTTTGTCCCCTTCCATACTGTCCCTATATCCCAGGATTTGATCCCAGATTATCTGGCAGTGGGGACTCATATAATCCATTGTAAATCAGATAATCTAGGATCAGATCCTCAGATATAGGGCAGTGTAGAAGGGGCCTTAGACACAATACACAAAAAGATTCGAGCAATTATGAAGTAAGAAATCTGACAGATTGTAAAACAAATCTGTAAAACAAAACACCCCCCTCCCCCCAAAAAACAACAACAAGACAAATAGACACATTGAGTGTCCCTTATCTAAACTGCTTGGGACCAAAAGTTTTTCATATTTGATTTTGGAATACAGGCACATGTATAGTGATGAAGGATGGGAAGAAAGGTGGCTAACTGCATGTCCAGTGTTGGGTTTTCTCTCGAGCTTTCAGCACACTTTCCACTCTTCTATCAAAGAAGCTGGAAAGGGAGAGAAAAATCCTCTTCACATTAGTTGCTTTTTCTGGGCTGAATACAAGCAGCAACCAATGGTATCACTCTACAGATACCCTCCAGGACACTCACCTTATCACATGCTGTCATTGGCTTGATAGAGATTAAGTGCAGAAGTAACTGCGATATCTCTTTTTCATAAGACGTGTAAGTGATGCCCTTCCTTTACCCCTTTCTTATTTACTGCATTGAATTAAAACTTAGCAGGTGCTGGGCATGAGATTAGCCCTCTTTACCCAAAACCAGAAGTGAGCAAAAATGTTTTGGTTTATAGTTTATAGTTGCTCTGCTAATTTCTCAGCTGTTTTTGATATGTTCCCCTTTTCTGCTGCCTTTCCCATTGCTCAATTAATTCAACCCTGTTTCCAAAGTTCAAAGTACTCAGGGGGAGCTTTCACTATGGAATGGAAGGGGTGGTCTCTGCTACCAGTCAGAGAGAAGAGCTAGACAATAGGCATGGTTTAGAACCCAAAAATAGGAAATCAAAAATCTAATTGGGGGATTTTTTGATTAGTAATAGAAAGACTTACAAAAAATTTCCAAAAATTTCTGAAATGTAACGTAATTACTAACGAAATTCGTTAGTAGTTCGTATGCCAGCGCATGCGCATTCCAGATGGTTTTGGCCTACAATTCCCAGAAATCCTAACAGCTGGTAAATTGGCTGGGATTTCTGGGAGTTGTAGGCCAAAAACTTGAATAAATCACACTGAATTCTAGATGGGACTCTCCAAATAGGAAGGAGGGAGGGAAGGAGGGAGGGGGGGTATTCTATTCTTGGAAGCAGCAAAAAAAAGGAGGAGCCCCCCCCCCCTCGCTCCTCGCTGCCTCTCTCTCACCCCGATCCTGAGGGAGCGAGGGCCCAAGTTTGCCCAGGCTGAGAGGAAAAGGAAGAGGCCTGAGGCTGTGAGGAATGGTGGGAGTTGAAGTCCAAAACACCTGGAGGGCTGAAGTTCGCCCGTCATGAAGCCTCTTCAAGGCTTTAGATCCTGGCAGGCAGAAGGGGCAGGGAGGTCCACTCCTTCTGCCCTGTCAGGATCTAAAGCGCATCAAGGCTTGGCACGCTTTAGATCCTGTGAGAAACCAACCTAATGTATAATAGAATGAATGCTAACTTATAGAGTAAGTGCCTAAATATTATAAGTAATCCAACTGGTCATATACCTACATTCCATGCATGCAATAATACAGCAGTAATAACAATGGGTATAAGAAGAGGTAAAATTCAAACCGAAGTATTCTGACTGGTCCCTCCTCAAGCGGTGCAAACGGGCTCTTCTCTATGAGCCCGGGATTCTGCAGCAAGCAAACGCTGTGCCCGGGCTTTTGGCTTTTCCCGGGAGGCTGCCTCCTGTTTGCAGTTTGCACCGATTGAGGAGGGACCACAGTCAGAATACTTCGGTTTGAATTTTACCTCTTCTTATACCCATTGTTATTACTGCTGTATTATTGAATGTGCATGGAATGTAGGTATACTACCCCAATACTCTTTGATGCTTTAGATCCTGGCAGGCAGGAGGGGCAGGGAAGCCTGGAAAAATGTAAACAGAGAGGTTTACTCAGAAGTAAATCCACAAAGGAGGGCACTTCATCCAAAGTGCCCTCCTTTGCGGATTTACTCATGAGTAAACCTCTCTGTTTACTTCCTTTGCCGATTTACTTCTGAGTAAACCTCTCTGTTTACATTTTTCCAGGCTTCCAGCCGTAAGAAGGAGCGAGTTTAGGGCTTGCCTTGCCATAATACTTATTGGCAAGGGAGGCGGGAGGGTGGTGAGAGAGAAGGAGGGTGCCCACCCCCCTTACGACCTAATAACGATACTTAAGAAAATCCTGGCCCCAGTTCTATAAAGAAAGTCCACTTCCTGGTTGGCGTTCCAGATGCGGAAATACTCAAAAGTAGCATTTGTACGAATTTCTTACGAATCTTTTAATTTTCATAACTTTTTTCTCATGCCTACTAGACAACCTTGGAAGCAAAACTGTGTTATCAGGCAAGCTTTAGATCAGTGGTTCTCAACCTGTGGGTCCCCAGGTGTTTTGGCCGGCAATTCCCAGAAATCCCAGCCAATTTACCAGCTGGTAGGATTTCTGGGAGTTGAAGACCAAAACATTTGGGACCCACAGGTTGAGAAATACTGCTTTAGATGTTTTCCCCATCCTACTACCTCTACTCAATATTGCAAAACTCTGGGATGCAGAGGAAGCTATAGGGTATCTATCATTTCTTATCACTTGTGTTCAAGCTGCCTGTTGGGTTTTCTTGGGCAAGGAATATTTAGAGATGCTCTAAATAGCATTGTTCTGCCTCCCCATCTTCTGTTCTGGAGTAAATGTAAATGTTCTTCAGTTGAGTTACCACCACCCACTAATGTTTCCACTCCAAGATTCAGTGATCTAGTGGGAAGTCACGTAGGGGTTTAACATATTCCCTTGGCATCTCTAGCTCTAAGACAATTTCCCTTTTTCTTCCCACAAGAGATGGAGGGTTCTATACACATATATGCACACATACTGAGCAAAGGCACGTGGAAACAGATTGGAGATAAGAGTTTTTAATTTTTATTCTAAGCAAGTACATCTTATAATATACATGAAGAGCTCTTCCTTGGAAATTATTAAGGAGTAGTTACAACATTACAAAACAGTCTCAAATCATATTCAGTTGAAATAGGAAAAGCGTGTACCGGTATACATTTTTACACGATTTACTAGGGTTTGTCGGAATGCTCCAAAAGTCATAATAAATTCAAAAGTAATTGACTTTTGAAGTGGTTTTGTAAGCAACTCGGAAGGAATTCCCCATTTTGAAGGGACTGCCTCCATAATCGGAAAGGAATTGGCGGGTTTTTCCCTGGCCTTCCTTTCTGTGTGCCGCTCTTGCACTCTCGCGCTCGCGGGAGAGAAGGACGTGGGAAGAGAGGCGTGTTAACCCAGTTTGCAAACTGCTTTCTTCCCTCCCACATCAGTCTGATGCCTTCCCCTGCTTAGACCTGGGCCGACAGTCACGTTTTAACTGGGTTAAACATGCGTGTCCACCATTAATGAAGTCATTCCAAATTTCGGAAGTATATTCGAATCAATTTCGAAAATACAGTGGAAACCTTCAGAAGTCAATCAGTTATGAAGCGCCAGTGCCCCCTACATCCGAAGCGAGTTTTGATCCATTTCCCCCCTGATAAAACAGTCCTAATGATTACCTGAACATTCCTTTTCTACTACCAATACAGACAGATTTCAAAGTCTTCAGATGTTCATGGGGATCTGGACCTTCTTGTCTACCTTATAGCTAAGCTTCCCTAGGGACACTGAAGCAGTCAGCACCTCTTCTATATCTCCCAAAGTCTCTCAAAGTCTTTAAAATGTATGAAAGTTTCATACCTCTTACAAGCTGGTTATCCCTACAATGTAATTGCCTGTCAAGATCTGTGTTAATACTACATGATGCAGACCCTAATAAATGGAACCCAAACCTTCATGTCATTAACTCTTTGTTACCCAGGTAATGAAAAGGCTCATAATCACAGGCAAATGTTTTTCCCCATCTGTATTTCCCTGAGACTTCAACCAGCACTCTGAGATCTAAATATCTTACAACTGAAGTAGTGGCCTTATCAAGTCCTTACAGAGTCTGACACACATGATGGCAAACAATTTTGGAAGACTTCTTTAAGTTTATAGTTGCTTGTCAAATCAAGGAACCAAAAGGTGAAGTAGGTCTCCATTTTCTGCTCATCTCTTCTATATCTTCAAGTATCATCAGATGAGATCTTCATCATAGCTTTGTGTCTGAAAATCAATTCAGGTAGATAGAGCTTGACATTCTTTGAAGACTTTCGCTATCAGTATATCATTAAGATTACTAGTAGTTCAGTTCCATTCCAAATGCACTCATAGGATAAACATCCATAAGAGCCTGGAAGTTTTGAACGAAATTTTAGCACAAAATTACTAAATAAACATGTGACATCTTGGCGAAGCACCTCCAGCTGGCTTTGACAGAAGGGCTTTTGAAACCTGTTTCAGATTTTGCAATCACATCTATTCTCTTCTAACACATTTTCTTTGTGAGTCTGGATGGCTGATCCTTATCTCGATCTGATTGACAGCAATTTGGATGGTATTATAAACACATGTCATCACAGTTGTAGAGCTCATGCCATTGAAATAGTAAGATTAAATTCTCAGAAATTTCTTATAGGCATCAGGAATCTTTAAACCATTTTCTTTATGACAGTCTCTCTGAAAAGGAAAATCTGTTGGGTCAGTTACAAAACTTAACTGCCCTAAGATGTGTTACTGTGGTTGGAAAAGCATGTTAATAGCAATGAAAAATAATACAGGTTGAGTATATCTGATTTGAAATGCAAGGAACCAGATGATTGGAATTCCATATTTTTTCAGATTTTAGACTGCACAAAATTATTACAAATGTTGTATAAAATTAACTCCAGGCTATATGCATCAGATGTATATGAAATATCAATGAATTTCACATTTAGACTTGGGTCTCATCTTCCAGATGTCACACTGGGTATGTGCATGTAAGGTATCCCAAAATCCAGGACATTTCTCATTGCAAGTATTTCAGATAAGGAATACCCACCCTCTACTAATAACAAAGTAAACCCTTTTCTACAAAGATTATAACAATTAATGACAATAATTTTTCATTAAAAGTTACTTTCCAAGTTCAGAATTGGGGTGTTCCATTCTTTATGAAATGAGCTCATTCAAAACTGCTTTACAAATTAAATGTAGATATGAACGTAGGTAACCTTTGTCATGGAATCATGCTGTGTTGATACACCAAGTCAACAATCTTTTATCATCTTGAATCCTGGATTATTTCATTGCATTTCACTTTCCAACACCTATTTGACTTTAACATATATTGGTTATATATGGAAAGAACTAGCCTTAAAATAATTGTCACATCCCATTGTGACAAAAGCCATCCATATAGCAGTGAAAGACACCCCATGTTGTTAGCTTCCTCTAATCCCTGAGGGCCGGAAGATGAATCTCCTATTTAAATTATGAACAAAAGGATGCAGAAGCAGCAGCTATGCCTCCAACAAGAGTTTTAGCGGATAAAGATGAAAGCAGTTCAAGAGAAAGGCTAGGAACAGATCCCCTAGAAACATTTCACTCCAAGGAGCCTATTCTCTTCAACACCATTTCCTTTGATAATATTATAGCACTATTGAAAATATTGCTGTGATTGAACAAGATTATATCCTGCTTTCACAATGCTGAATTGAGAAATGTTTTATAACATGTTGGCACCCTAATCCTTGTTAACTGATGAAGTCCTTTATGATACCACAGTGCTGCCTGCATGTCTTCATGGACTAATGCTTTTCTGCTAAACTATTGCTTTGGTTGCTGCCAAATGATCTGCTTTTCACATCCATTAGTTCCTGCCTTCAACTGTCCCGACCAATTCCTTTGTCACTTCCAGTGCTTTATAGCCACTTTCTTCCTCTGTAGAATAATTTCACCTGTGTAATATCCCTTTTTCATTCAAAATGCCCGTATCCTTCTAGTTTTGTCATTCCCTTTCTCTTGAAGATATTAATCTTGATAGGCATAGTTGCAGGAAATGTCCATGTGCTTGGCCATGGTGGCCCATGCCTGGTTATATACAGAATGAACAACTGTAATGCACTCTATGTGGGGCTGCCTTTGAAGACAGCTTGGAAGCTACAGCTGATGTAAAGATCGGCAGCAGCTAGATTACGAACTGGGCCTAGCAATAGGGAGCATCCCCCCCCCCCTAGTAAAGCAGCTCCACTGGCTTCTGATAAGTTGTTAGACCCAATTCTAAGTGCGGGTTATCACCTATAAAGCCCTATATGCTTTGGGCCCAAACTGTCTTTGAGAAAACATCTCCTTCTATGAACAGCTGCGGTCTTTGAGATCCGTCAAAGAGGCCCTTCTCTTGGTTCCACCACCATCTCAAGTATGGTTAGTGGGGACGAGAGAAAGAGATGGTGCCCTCCCCTCCATCTCTGAAATACCCTCCCCAGAGAGATTAGGTTAGACTCCACTCCCCAATCCTTTCGGGCTAGCTTTAAAACATGGTTTTTTAAGACATGCCTTTGCCCTTGTGTAAATTATGAACAGATTGAGAACTCAGTTATTGTTTTCACTCTGGCACTTTGGTTTGTTAATTGTAGATAGCCAATTGTACTCACAGGTTCTACTGCGTTTTATGAATTTTACAATTTTATCAGATGGGTTTTATGTGTTTTAGTTGTTTTAGACTTATATTGTTATTTTATAAGCTTATGTATCATTGTTTTATGTGCAGCACTTCAAAGTACTTTTGTGAGCCACTCTGAGTCCCTTTGGGGAGATGGTGGCGGGGTACAAATCCTCATCCTCATCATTCTCTTCTTTATTGCTTTGCATTTCTTTAACTCAGCAAATTAAACTTTCGTTGCAGTGTGCCAACATAATTATTGTTTATTTCACTTTATAGTTAGTCCGACACACTTGAAAAACAGCAGTACTAAAGCTGCATCTGTACCAGTCTGGTACCATTTTAACTGTCATTTATTTATTTATCTATTTACCGTATTTTTATATTTCTCAGCCAGAAGGTGACTCAAGGTAGTTTACAGTCGACACAATTTGATGCCTCCAACAATAAATATAATTAAAAACATTTAACATATAATATAAAACCATATAAAACCAATAAAAACTTTAAGTCCTCAGTGTCTTCTTACTAAAATCATTTTCCAGTTGCATCGTCCAGTCATTCTGTGGATCTAAATTTGCCAGTTACACTGTATTTGTAAATGCTTGCTCAAAAAGCCAGGCTTTAACTTTTTTCAAAATGTTAGAAAGGAGGGGGCCAATCTGATATCCTAGCAAGGCAGTTCCATAGCCGAGGGGCCACCGCTGAGAAGGCCCTGTCTCTCATTCCCGCCAAACGCATCTCCAAAGAAGTCGGGATTGAGCGCAAGGCCTCTCCAGACAATCTTAGAGTCCTAGATGGTTCATAAATAGAGATATATGTTCGGACAGGTAAGCTGGGCGGAACCTTTTAGGGCTTTATAGGCTAAAGTCAGCACTTTGAATTGTTCCTGGTAGCTGACTGGTAGCCAGTGGAGCAGGTGCAGCAGAGGAGTTGTATGCTCCCTGAGTGCCACTCCTGTTAGTAACCTGGCTGCCGCCCATTGGAATATTTGAAGCTTCCAAACAGTTTTCAAAGGCAACCTCATGTAGAGTGTGTTTCAGTAGTCTATATGGGATGTCACATCTCTGTCCTAAGGAATCTTGGGATGTGTAGCCTTGGAGAAACTGAAAGACAGATAAAGCTCTAATCTATTCTCCTAAACTACTGCTTTTCACCTCATTAAATTACAATTCCTGGAAATCTTTAAAATGGAGCCATGACACTAAACATGGTATCATACTGATATAACAGGGCAATGCAGATATACCTTCCACCTTAAACAAAAACAAAAACAGAGACAATTTCTCACAGCAAGAACAATCACAGTGAAAACTTAAGCCATCTCAGGTCCATTGAGGTAATCAGTTTTGACCATTCCAATCCTAAACATTAAGACAAGATTACACAGTTTTTATATCAAAGTTTGTTGACCTGATGAAATGCTGAAATTAAAAAGCCTGAGGACATTTTCTCCATGAAGGGAGAAGGAATAGAGATTTAAAAGTTTAGATAAAAGCTTTGATGCTACCTTTTCATTTATTATTAGTGTTCACATCTTCCAAAATAATTCCCAGTTTTCACCTTGAGAGATCTTGCTTAATGAAAGTACTTTCTATTCATTGCAATATAATCAAAGTCAACAATAATATTGTCATTGACTCCGAATGTGTGAGGGCCAGGTGTGGTAAAGGTACATATTACAGCGTGATACTTCACTTCTAAGCATATTTGCAATATAAATCTTGACAAATCAGGCTGTTCCAAAGTGAGAAACTTGTGATGCCACACATGCCTGCTATGCATAATCAATCACCATAAAAATGAAATTAAATGAATTTTATTACTTATTTCTATCGAAGGAACAATTACTGATATGAAAAGATGTGCCATAATTATTTTTAGCACAATGGTTTATCAGTACTACTCTGCAATGCATTTACAAGAACAGGTGTTGAGAGAACAGGAGAAAATGGATGTGTGAAGCCCCTTTGAATCCAAGTTTGGGGAAAAAGCAGACTGTGATGATTGCAAAAACTTGGCAGCGATTAAAATCACTCAGAAGGAAGTCTTGGATATTTCTTAAATTATTGTTGTTTATTCCTTCAGTTGCTTCCAACTCTTCGTGACATCATGGACCAGCCATTCCAGAGCTCCCTGTCAGCCGTCGCCACCCCATCTCCTTCAAAGTCAAGCCATTCACTTCAAGGATACCATCCATCAATCTTGCCTTTGGTTGGCCCCTCTTCCTTTTTCCTTCCATGTTCCCCAGCAGCATTGTCTTCTTCAAGCTTTCCTGTCTTCTCATTATGTGGCCAAAGTACTTCAATTTTGCCTCTAATACCCTTCCCTCCAGTGAGCAGCTGGGCTTTATTTCCTGGAGGATGGAAATAATGCTAGGTTACTACTAAACAGCAAAGTTATGAATGAATCTCCACCCCCTCAACTCCCAAAAGTTCCTCTATCTAGCCTCTCTAGACTTTCTAGTCTGAGCTGGTTCATCTTATCAGGCTCCTTCCTGCTCAAGGCACCCAAGTGTTTTCATTCCTTGACCTTGGCTATACAACTCACGGCAGGGAAGTGTTCGGGTGTCTCAAACACACCAGATACAGATCCATGCCACAGGCATTAATTCAATTTAATTCAATTATTAAATAAAATAATAAATAAATAAAATGCAAAGCAAGTACCTGGAAATACAAAATGTTAAAAATGCAAAGCATAGAGTTATAAATAATAAGTAGAAGCTGCTTCCTATGTGAATTCACTTTGAGTGTTACGCTCCTACACTGTAGAATTAATGTAATTTGACACCACTTTAATTGATGTGGCTCAGTGCTATGAAATCATAGCATTCTCTGTCAAAGAGTGCTGGTGCCTCATCAAACTGCAACTCCGTGATAATATAGCAGTGAGCCTTAGCAATTAGAGTGGTATCAAACAATTTCAATTTTACGTTGTAGATGTACCCTTAGTCTAAACTTTGAAGGAGCCAGGTGTTCAACCTCTTACTCTTGAGACATAATGACATATGAATTAGGCCTGATTTATTTCCTTGAATCAGCCACATCTTGACTGAAGAGTACCTTGTTGGATATACTGGCAAAGAGAATCTGGAGCTGAAAGGGTTGATGATTTAAAAAAAATGTCTTAGCCTTCTCTGAACTATAAGCTGTTATGAATTCCTTCATATGTTGTAATCATGATTTTATTGGATTGAAAACATTATAGCGTTGCTTAAGCTTGTGCAAATGAGAAATAGTATGGAAAATTTCTAATAAATGATAACAATAATGACCAAGGCCTTTATCTTAACTAGTACTCATAAATTATATCAGTGTTTCAAATTTGCCTGTGACAACTTCTGAGTGCTGCCTGTTTTGATAAGAATTATGTCATCACGGTTGAGGCCTCTTTTTTGTTCTTAGACTAAAGTATATAGGCAAAGTTAAGTGTTTAAAAAATGAGAAACTGCTTTCATATTTGTAGACACTGCATTTCAACAAAAGAAGCTGCAAGGTCAAAGCTGCAAGCCTTTAATCCCTTACATGGAAGTAGTCAAATACTGTAATCTGTCAGCATTGTTTTGGCCCACTCCAGGGACTGGGGAAGCAAAACTCTTTTGTCTGGATCTGGCATTCACTTGCAGATGTGTACACTCTGTTTGTCATATAAATCTTTCATATATAAACCTGAAATGGCTACTGTGGGGTGGGTGAATAGTACCATATATAGATTCCACTTTAGGGAGTACTAATTATGCTTGGTGTGAAGAACAGCTTTCTTAACTGTGTTCACAAGGTGATCCAGTTTGGTTTCTGTTATTCTAAGAGAGGGAGAAAAATTATTTTATGGAAGGATAAGATAACTTTATGGAGGCAAGGAATGTCAATGTCTGTTTTCCATGTGATCAATGCAACTGTAGCTGTACTCAAAACTGCTGAAATTAATGGAACCAGAATAAGAGGTTACACTGATCTTAAGTCTCACTGGTGTTAATGAATCTATTCTATATATTTCTTTATCAGTTACAATGAAATTTCTGTCTTTTTCATTGAACAGAAATAATTTCACATGGTTATTTTTCTTACCACTTTATTACCACAACAACTTCATTTGGTACATTTGGTTAATACAGACTGATTCAAGATTACTATAGAATTTCAAAGTTCGGTGAGAATTTGAACTTATATCTGTGAAACATCCAGGCATAAACTTCAATTGAATGCAGCCCATTTCTGCAGTCCATATCAATGTATGCCAGATAAACCTGCTAGTTTTACAGATGCCACAAGGCTTGGTTGATCTTAATGTCATCACCAGACAGGGTTCATTCCTTGCATGTTTCAGGCATATTTCTCAAACTGGTTGTTTTTATAAACACAAACAGATCTTGACCTCTACATTTAATTATATTTATACAGAATGTTGTACTGTATGAGTAAAGAAGGTAGCTTTGATATTTAAATTCTAGTCTCACTTAGAAGAGACAAGTTGCATTGATGGAGTTGACATATATGATTATTTGACATTCAAAAGGCTTGTTCTTTAAAAAAGGTTGTTTTGCCAAAATATCAAATGAATTATTTCATTTCACTAAATGAGCTGTGAAACCGATTGGTCCATGTTTGCAAACAGCTCTTCTGTCTGTGGCATTTGCTAGACCTTTCTCACCATTCAAACATAAATTAAAAAATAAACAAGAGTAATTTCAGTTTTGGAAAGTTGCAAGATGCTGAACATACCGTAGTTCCGCATACTATTTTGACTGTTTTCTGTTCTTCTAGCCAGCTGAGGATGGGTCAATTTAGGACCTTAACAGATAGAAAAACAAAAGCAATGTAGCACAAATCCTATGTAAAATCATACTACATATATTTAAGATTAGTATTGAAATATATACAGAAAGTCTTTACAATCATTTCAAAACGGTAATGTGATATCATCCCTGTGATTGTGTAGGCTTTGAGACCAATTAAGATAGGTCATGTTTGTCATGGATGCGATGAGCTTCTAGACCACACCTGATAGACTGGCCTCAAATGAGATGTTGAAGTTACTCAAGACTAAAAGTTTGGGTGACTTCAACAATAACTCTTGAGGCCATTTTCATGCATTCAGCCAGATATTCTAATAGGCGGTGGAGTACTTGGTATACGAGCAGAATCCTGTCTTCAGACTCAGGTACACATATTCAGTTTGATTTATTTCCCTAATATTTAGCTTGGACACATTCAGGTGACTTTTTAGACCAATAGCTACTCCCATTCTCTCAAACACACTGATCCTCATGAGCTCATTAACACCATAGCCTGGTGAAAGAGCCTGGATTTATGTTGAGCCACTATCATCTTCCAGCCAAGGTTCTGTAAAGCACAATTCTTTTGACTAGAATTTCTCCATCATTCAATGGTGTTGTTGGACTCGAGCTTCTATCAGTCTTAGCCAGCATTGCTGGTGATAAAAAAATAATGTCATTAACATCTTTAGGTCCACAAATTCCTTCTCCCTGAGTTAAATCAGAAATAATAAAAGGTATAAAAATACAACTAAGAGAGTTCAAAACAGTGCAGATGGCTGATAGTTCCATGACAGATATAAGGATGAAATGAAATACAAATGTCGGATCAAAGCAAAGCTTTTTGTTTCAAGCCAGCTATGAGAAGTCCACAAGCAGGAAACCCATAGAATAGGATTAAGTATGCTGTTCTAATTCAAGTACCATGCAAGAAAGAAAGAAAGGATGGGAGAGTCATCCTTGTAGGGGTGCATCTCTGTTATGCAGAGATGTAAACTTACTTGTTTAGGTGCAAAGCTATCTAGAATAGGCAATATCATATCCATAGTCAAATAAAACAACCAGAATCAGATCCCATCTTTTCTGGACAGGAAAGAAGAGCTTATTTTTGTTATTTGCCATTTCCAGCTTTGACTTATGGCAACCCTATGGATGAGGAACCTTCAAGATTCCCATTATCAACTCTTTCAAAATCAAAGCTGTGGTTCCCTCAACTGAATAAATTCACCCGCAGTGTGGTCTTCCACTTTTCTTACTCCCTTTCCAGTTTACCTGGCATTATCATAATCTTCAGAGAGTCATTATATCGCCGAAGTGTGACAACTTCCTTTTCGTCACCCTGAAAGAATACTTTTTCCAGAAAACAAACCAATATTCTGCAAAGCATTATAATTAATTCCTTCCCTGTTAGAAGTGATAAAATGCACATGAGAGCTTGTGTTGGAGAACAGGGTTTTTTTAAAATAAAAAAGAATCCATCACTATATGCACCTTTGGGATTTTTGTTTTCCGTTCAATGATTTCATTTTGCAACTTATGTTATGGTACGGTTCCCATCTGGCATGTTTTATATAATGCTACAGCTATGCTTTGGAACACTCTCATTATGGCAATTAGATTCCAAAATAATTGGAAACTGGAAGCTATGTTTGCTTTTAACTACTTTTGTAAAGGCTTGCTTAGATACAATTTACTTAATTTGCATGAAGGATTGAGGGTGGATTCGTATTTTCCCACGACGCCCATTCAGGAGTTGTTAAAATGATCTAGACATCCCTTCTTTGTTCCTTAATAGTTAGGAAGTGAAAAATTAAATATCTTTCTTAAGCAAATTAATTAGAGTTGCCATGGCAATGGCCTATGGAATCCTGAAACTTACACTTGGGTGAGACACCAGGGGTCTCTAGCTGGGAATTCAAAGTATTAAATTTGCAAATCCATGGTTCAATAGGATATTGGCATGAGAAATATTTATTCTGTGTTATTCTATATGCCTTTTCCATGGACTGTTCAGAAACAAAGGCTATAGTTTCCTGAATTAGAAAATTAAATTAATATTATATACAATAGCTGGAGAGAAAGGAAAGGATAGCCCAAGATACCCATAGGATGGCATTTTGTAGGCAATGAGTCTAAAGGACACATCATTATTTATGTTCTTAATCTGCACTATTGTATTTATATATTTTACTGTTTATATGTTTTAATTGCTTTATAATTTGATGTCATATTTATTGTTGTGTGTATTTTGCAGTATTGAATTTTTGCCATAATCTATAGGCCGCTCTGAGTCCCCTTCAGAATGACAAGAGAGAGGTATAAATATAGTAAATTTGATCTGGTGGCTTTTCTTCATGAACAAACATTCAAATTCAAGAAGGACTCATCCCATGCTTTCTACAAGCGCGTTTGAAGTTGGATGTGTCCTTTGAGCCTGTGCAATGGATTTTTCTGGTGGAGGGCAGCGTGCATGGAACTGGCCTCACCTTTAAACCAAAGGTTTGTCTGATGGGGCCTAGCAAGCTGGGACAGTGGCAACAAGGTCCTCGGGTCATAGGTTTGATTTGAGTTTCTTTCTCTTAGATGGTTGACCTTACAGGGTTAGGCAAGCACCATCTGCCCGGGTTTGAAATTAAGAGTTTTCCTTCTCTAAGTAAATAAATAAATAATAAAATAAATAGAACTAGTGTTACTATCATCATCATCTGCTATCACTCGTGGCTGAGTATGATTGCTTTCCGAGTTTAGGGTTTTGGTGGTGGGTCCATAAATGACTGTGGAGACCTACTCTTGATCCGCATGTTTGTTCACAGTATGAACATTGGTTTTCAGATGGAAGGCAGTCCTGACAAAGGTTTGTCTGACACACCTTCCTCTTGACATGCTTCTGCTTTTTGCCTTCCATTCATACCTCTTTGAATTCCACAGCACTGTTGGTCACAGCTAACCACCAGTTAGAATGCTTGAGGCCCACTTCCCAGTTCTCAGTGTCTATGCCACTGTTTTTAAGGTTAGCTTTCACCCCATCTTTAAATCTCTTTTGCTGTATACTTATATTCCATTCCATTTTATATTCTTGAGTTGAGAGTATAGTCAGTCACTGCTTTGGAAGACAGTGATTGGGCATTCATATAACGTGGCCAGTCCAGTGGAGTTGATGGAGAAGGATCATCGCTTCAATACTGGTGGTCTTTTGGAAATCAGAACTTTTGGAAATCACTTTGATGGAATTGTTCCTAAAGCTGAGAGTGACGTTTGTAGATGGTTCACTTTTCGCAGGCATATAGCAAGGTTGGGAAGAGAATAGCCTTATAAACAAGCAACCCTGGGAGTATCCCGATCTTCAAACACTCTCTGCTTCATTCAACCCCCCCCCTGCACTCACAGAGCTCAAATAGCATTGTATTTTGATGTTGATGTTGACTTTTGTGGAGAGGTGCCTGTCAAGGTAGTGGTCAACATTTTCTAATGTTACATCATTACGCTGTATTTTTGGCATTGCAGAGGGATTCCATGATGCCTGTTGATAGAGCACTTTGGTTTTCTTGATGTTCAGTGGGAGGTCAAGCTTTCTGTAAGCTTCTGTAAAAGTATTTAGAGTGGCTTGTAGGTCTTCTTCTGAATGAGCACAGACTACATTATCATCAGCATATTACAGTTTTATAACAGATGTTGTTGTGACTTTGGTTTTGGCTTTCAGTCTGCTGAGGTCAAATAGCTTGCCATCTGTCTGATAGATGATTTCCACACTGGTGGGAAGCTTCCCATTAACAAGGTACATTATCAGAGCAATGAAGAAAGTAAATAAGGTTGGGGCAATAACATATGCCTGTTTGACTTGGCAGGGCTATTTCATCTAAATGTAATCTCATTTTTACTACCAGTGTTGTTATGTTGATGCAATGAACTCTGGCTTATGGTGACCCAAAAATAAGGTTCTCTTGCCTGGAATTATTTAAAGTAGCTTTGCCATTGCGTTCTTCTAAAACGGAGAGAATGCAACTTCACCCAGTGAATTGTTATTCTGGAGCAAGGAACTGAGTCCAACGTTCAAAGCACTGCATGATACCAGTTTGATGTTTTGCCATAGATATTGATAACTTACATGTTGCCTCTGCTTCGATGAGCCATGTACTTTGCCTTGTAGCAATGAGCAGTTCACTTAGGGCCTTTCATCACTTATCTATAGAGCAGGCCTTCACAATCTGGTCCTTATAAAGGGTCAGTATAAAAACTCCCTCCTTCCCTGTCTTCTTGGTCAGGCAGGTATGTGAAGGGCCAAGTGGTGAAGTAAAAGTCAAGTCCCACCCATGGGCCACAGGGAAGCCCATTGTGAGCTGCATCCAACCCATGGTTATATGTTTTAAAGACCTGCTATTATAGGGGCAGAATTTTAGATACCCCTCTCTAGAAACAAAAAGAGAAGTAAAGAGTTAATAGTTGGCTAAGTGCTGCATAGCATTAGATTCGACTGATGATGTATGACCCACAGCTTGACCAAAATATAACCTCTTGCTTCGAACTCCTTCCATCCCAGAAGATAACAGAATCATGTTTACTAGAAGAGTCTAGCCAATACCAGAGAAATGATGGCATAGGTAACTGGTACGAAAAGGGGGAGGCACCATTACCTCGGTGTTGTATTATAACTTTCCATGGATAGAAACTTGGAGATGCATGACATAAACTTTGTTTGTCTATGAGTATAAGAATGGTCAGACAAAGAGCAGGGGGTGTACTGGACTTTCTTTTCTATCCACACATCTTATTTTGCTTGGCTATAGTGAAATAAAAAGCTTGTTTTTTCTAACTCCTGACGTCTTTCTTTTTCCCTCACTGTTGCACCAACGACCTTTAGAGAAGTTTGAGATAATTTAACTCTCTTACACTATAAAGATAAAGACTATTGAAATGGTTGTCGGAAGGGGGAGTAAGTCCAGCAGATGCTGGAAATTGGAATAGAGAGATGGCCTATTTAGCTAGACAAGATTGAACAATGCCTTTTCTCCCCAGGAACCACAGCCATGGCAGTGGGATGGTTATAGGGCTGTTCATAAGTTGACGGAGCTAGCTATGATGGAGCTGTGTCTGCCTGTTCTTCCAGTGCCACAGCAGTAGCAGTTGGGATTCTTCAATACATAACCTGACACTAGAGCTCATAATACCGGCTCTTCCAGCTTCTATCTTGTCAAAGTCAGTTTTGAATTTTGTTCTCTTTTTCCACCATCACCCCTTCTTTTGTAATGGCGAGCCTGATGAAAAATACTGAAGTACTCATTTGCTTTCTAAAGGTTATTTTAATGGTTTAGAAAAGGTATATCCCAACTGTGATTTTGATTTTACTGATAGACCAGACATGAAAATCAGAAGAGCTTGCATTAAAACTGAAACGGAACATTAGTATGTGAAGTGAACTAATTTTTCTCTCATTATACTCTTATATGATGCAGCCAAGAGGATGACTTGATGTGGGAGAAGGGAGAAAAGGATACACATAAAGATCTCTTTTTTTTGCTAAATATTTTTCAGGTTCAGTATCCAGATTATTCCTTGAGCTAGAAAGTTTTTGAAGTTTTTCTTTCAGTTGCTTCTTCAGGATTTTGCACCATCAGCACAAAACTAATGTGAGGAATCCAAAACTATACTCACAAAAGCAGAAAATATAGTGAACTGTGCATTATTCGATTTGTTAAAGCGAGATTTGTAGTGTTCACATACTCTTCATGGCTAACTATATTGTCTCTCTACACATTCAGGTTGCTGTGGTGACAGTATCATGTATAAATTAAAGTTCAAGCAAGAATTTTCTGGCAATAATATTTCATTCTCAGAAACATTTAATTAATTGCTTACAAAATCTTCTTTGTTCTCCTCCTAACTTAAATTTATGTTACTGAAATACATTTAACTGGCTGAAACTAATCTAAATTTAGAGGAACCTCTGTAGATAATTTGCCTCAGTTTGTTCCATCTATGTTAGCCATGTGTACATGACCTCATTGTGTATATCTCTTCAGCACTTTGGCCAAACCTACACATGCTGTACCAGTATTTATGTTAGTAAGGATTGGACTGGAGATTTAATTTCCTGAGATACAGTAAGAAATGACAAACCTCACACCATGCATCGAGATGGAAAGTATCCAAAGTTGTCACATAGTTTGTCTGAAGGGAGTCAAATAATCGCTCTAGTAGCTCTTCACATTTCAACTAGTAAAATGCAATAATAACCAGTGAAATAACTATTTGCTGCTGTAACATGTAACCCAACATCTGCTTCTTGAAGCAGGTACCTCTCTCAGCCTAATGATATGTTAGGCCCTTGTGTTGGTTGCATTGCCTGCTAAACCTTAGTTGTCATATGTTCCTTAGACTGATGCTGGAAGGTTCCTTCTCATCAACTCTCATCAACAAAAGGATCTATATCATCATGTTTTAGTTGCACCTTTTATTGCTTATTTCTGCACAGTGATATATTACAATCAGCTCTAGCCTTAGATCCCACTTTGGGAGAAAGGTAGAGTGTAAATAACGTAATAAACAGATAAGCAGAACAGAACTCATTCAGCTTCTTAGATTCCTGTCTTATTGTTAGTCTAAATTGATTATTTCTGTACTGCTTTAGTGCCACAGAGGGACTAGTCCTACCTGGTTGGCATTATACTGGCCCTCCATGTTATTTGGGGTCCTAATGAAACATTGTAGCCTTTCACAGTTGCCTATCCTAATATAATTGTTAATGTCATATTTCCACCCAATACATAACCTGAACAGGAATGGAAAAGGGCTGGGCACAGTATCTGAAATATCTATGAATTCAATATGTTAACCACAAATCTCCCCTGGCTTGGGAAACTTTTGGTGCGGATAGTCATCCTCTTCCTTGATTGGTCAGGAGTAATGCATTCTTCTTTCTAAAGGCAGACTTTCATTTCCAAGCAACCATTACAGATACATCATATTTTATTTATATGCCATCTTCCTTTCATCAATGGTCTTCTTATTGCTATGTGGAAAAAAGTTTCGAGAAAGTGAATTCTCAGTGGATTTCATCTCAATAACTACCAATTCCACTGACCTAGAGGCAAAAGAATATGTAATATTTTTACTGCCATTCAGGGTGTATATATTGTTAAGAAAGGGTCTATTGAAAGAAATAGGCTGTCTGGTGTTGTCTTATAGCCTGATTTTCCTTTTGCTAATTGAGATCTACTGCTTGGCTGCAGGACATTCTGTTCATAGAAGCAAACCCAGGATCCAGGGCTCTTAAAACAAAGAGGTTTTCATTCTATGCTGGGCAATGTATGGTTCCCATTGGATTTCCATTGAATTGTAATATGCACAATCTCTTGTCACTGACTGATACTTTCCCTTGGATTCTTAAATTGTGTTTCTAAATGTGCAACTGAAGTTTTAAGTCATGGCAATGTGAGGAATTTGGGAAATTAAGGAAAGTTTATTTAAATGGCAGGATTTTTATTTGGGGAGGGGGCAATTTTAGCGTCATCCCATTGTTCTGACTACTCTATCCATTTTGCTTTTCTGTGACTGTCTCATTAGTGTAGTCCCTACTGCTTCAAGTGCAAACCCCAAAACCTTTTAGTTTGGGATTTTGTTTTGTTTTTTGGCTAATTGGGCTTCATCTCATATACTACACATATCCCAATAACTTACCAATACAGTATACAATATTAATCTGGAAGAATGGGAAAGAAGTTGGAACCGGAGCCAAAATCTTACCTATGCCTACGCGCTGAAAGAAAATTACTTGAAAGTCTTATATAGATGGTACTTAACCCCATCATGATTAGCGAAAATATATAAAAATCCCAACGATAGCTGTTGGAAGTGTCAGAAGGCTAGAGGAACCTTCTTCCACCAGTTGTGGTCCTGTGGAGGTGTCAAAAAATTTTGGTTAATGGTTCAGAAGATAACGGAGGAAATCATACAAATAAAGCTGGAATTAAAACCGGAAATTTTTCTTTTGCATATTCTAGATACAAAGATACTGAGTAAAGAAAAAGAGAAACTATTTTGTCTCATCGTAACGGCCGGCAGAATAATCCTGGCCAGACACTGGAAAGGACCAGAGATACCTGAAGAGAAGGAATTGATACATAAACTATTAGAGTTAGCAGAAATGGATAAGCTGACCTGCCTATTAAGATGGGGATCGGCCAATCAGTTTACGGAGACATGGAAACCCTTTGTTCTATATGTAAAAAAGAAGAAAAAGATAGATATGAAAGGATTTTGGATATAAATAAGTTGATTGAAGATGTACGGGATACGGCTCTAGAACAATTAATTACATGAATCTGAGTTACCAGGTGAAGTAAACCAGTCTGTTTTTAGTTTGTATGTTATTGTGATGTACCCCTCCCTTTACTCTATCCCATTGCCCCTACCCCCCCCCCCTCCGATTCCCCTTGAGTCTTTGTTTCTTGTTGGTAAAGTGTATGTTGTGTTGTCTTTGTTTTAACCAATAAAAAACTTATTATAAAAAAACCCAACTTACCAATACAGTATACCTAATAGGCTAAAATGGCTGACTGGTACCTTGAACCTATACAAGTTGAGCATATTTAATCTAAAATGCTCGGTAAATTGGTACCATAAATGTTATGGATTTTTATTCTGGATTACCTGTATTTGCATATATGCATACATAATGAGATATCTTTATATCTAAGTCTAAACAAGAAATGTGTTTATGTTTCATATCTACCTTATAAACATTGCCTGAAGATACTTTAATGCAGTATTTTAATAATTTTGTGTATGAAATAACATTTATATGCATTGTACCATCAGAAAACAAATATATCAGTATCTCAGGCATCCACTGGACAATTTTTGAGTTTGAGGCATTTTAGAGTTTTGATTTCTGGATAAGAGATGCTCAATATTTTTTATCCTACTTATTTTTCATATAGTGTCATATCAGGTGTTTTTTCATTTTAAAATGAGATTTTTAATTTTTCTTTTTCTGTTGACTTTCTAACTTAGGTGCATGATAACATCTTTTTGTGTGCTGGCAATAAGAAGACCTAGAAGGCACAATGAATATTATGGACTTGTTTGTGCACAATGTGGAACCCAAGCAATGACACATGACATGGGCCTTGAAATGGAAATGCTAGCAGATGATATCATTGACACTGTGCCATTGGGCATCAACATAGTTAGGTCTACAGATGCTGAAAGCATTTATCAGCAAGGGACTCAATGAAAAGTGGCTTGATGACACATAAAACACAAACAAAGAAGAACGGAATTATATTACATCACCATCTATCACTAAGACTCCAGGATGACTCACAGCTTGTAAGGTCTGACATATCAATTAGGAAATGCACAGAGTTCAACCTCAGTGCAACTAGAACAGGAGGTCTGTTCAAACTGATGGATTAAGTGAAGCATCTCCCATGTAGCCACCAGTAACTTCTCTATCCAACATAGCACCAATCTTGCAGCAAACCCACACACTGAATACAATTCTCTGTTTAGTAGAATCTGTAGTTGCAGAAGAAATTTGGCTAGTTCCTGCCAGAAGAAATATTGGATCCAACTAGCCAAAGTTGCCTTCACTTTAGCAGAAAAGGATGTATGTGTTTTGTAAGCATACCTGCATGCATACACATTGGTTATGTATTTCCTGTAGGAGCCCCCAGTAGCACCATGGATTAAATCCTTGTGCTGGCAGAACTTCTGACTGATAGGTCGACGGTTCATATCGGGGGAGCGTGGTGAACTCCTGTCTGTCAGCTTCAGTTTCTCATGTGGGGACATGAAAGAAGCCTCCCACAGGATGGTAAAACATTTGGGAATTCCCTGGACAGCGTGCTTGCAGACTGCCAATTATCTCACACCAGAAGAGACTTGCTGTTTCTCAAGTCGCTCCCCCTTCCCTCTCTCCCTCCCTCTCTCTCTCACACACACACACAAATAGACCCGATACCAACATATTTGGCATGGAAATGTACTCTGCAGCAGCTGCTGACAAACTGAACTAGAGACAAAAATGTCATAGCATGGGTATCTTTTTGCTAAGCATTCCTACCATGGAGATGGGGTTGGAGGTAATACATAGATGGTGGCAACAGTTATGGGTCCCTATAATATATATTTAGACTCTTAGACAAATGATTCCTAACCTTTGATCCTTCAGGTGTTTGGACTTCATGTTTCAGAATCACCAGCCAATTTGACTAATGTTCATGAATTCTGGGAATTGAAGTGCAAAATACAGAGAAGACCAAAGTTTGGGAATCATTGCCTTAGACAAAGGAATCTGTAGCAAGCATAGAAAAAACAGGCTTGCTTTCCCCCTGTTTGCTTTCCCCCCTAAAGATGTTAAATAAATTGCCTTTCCTTCTTAAACATGAAGAAATGCATGACTGTTCATAGTTATATGGACTGAATAAAGACGCCTCCATTTGCATTGAGAAAATCAATAGTTCTCACTGAAGAGACTAGTCCACATTTTCCCCATAGAAAGTGCAGTAGTGGCAACAGATATTCTTTTCAGTGACAGTACTCTGGTTGGGATGTCTTTTCTCATATTAGGTCCTTCAATTTGTTTTTAGGTGAGCAGTCATTTTTATTCCAGCAGGATTTTAATAGCATTTAACCATATGTTAACTCTAGTGGTGGTACTGCTTTTATTTTTTTAATGGAAGTGTTATTATTCTATTTATTTTAAATTCTATTGTTACAGTAGAGTCTTGCTTATCTAACATAAATTGGCTAGCAGAATGTGGATAAGTGAAAATGTTGGATAATAAGGAGGGATCAAGGAAAAGCCCATTATATGTCAAAATACATTATGATTTTACAAATTAAGCATCAAAACACCATGTTTTACAACAAATCAACAGAAAAAACAGGTCAATACATGGTAACATTGTTTAGTATTTACTGTATTTACAAATTTTGCACCAAAACATCTAAATGTATTGAAACAGCTGTGGATCCGGGCAGGAGGCAGACTGCGTTGGATAACCCAGAATGTTGGATCTGCGAAGGTTGTATAAGCGAGACTCAACTGTACTTGTATTTATATTTGGAGGCTTTAGGTGCTGGGTTACAAGAAAAATTGTGGGTATATTTCTTAGCAAATGGCATTTCACACTTGTTTGGATCCTCAGTTGTACCCACCCAAATTCCACTTATATTGAAAGAAAGGATGGGCATGGTTTGTGCCAAGTCCTTCCTTTGCTGTGTCAGAAAAACTGAGATTCTTCAGAACAGGATAAAATATGACGACAAGGACAGGTTGCAGAGAAAGGGTAGAAAATGTCTCCTTCTAGAATGTCACTGCTTGATCTTCACACTTTTCATGAATGAAAATTCTTCAGTATACATTAGGCAGTCTAGGTTTATCCCATTACTTAAACCAGTGGTTCTCAACCTGTGGGTCCCCAGATGTTTTGGCCTTCAACTCCCAGAAATCCTAACAGCTGGCAAACTGGCTGGGATTTCTGGGAGTTGTAGGCTAAAACACCAGGGGACTTACAGGTTGAGAATCACTTACTTAAATATTTCCATTACTTCACTAATAACCCTTTCAGAGTCCTACTATCTATGGGCTCTCTATCATAATTCAGAATTATTTAAAATACAGTATAAACCCAATTCAATTCAGGCTTATTTGGGAGTAAATGCCAATAGTTACAATCAAATCTTATGCCTGGATCCTTTTAAGTAAATCCCATGGAGAAAAAGGATCCTGCTGTGCAATATGGAAATTATAATGGTATATTTCACAGGATACATCATGGAAAGAATTGCCCAGTGCTAATGTATCATAAAAACGATTCGCATGATGAAAACATATACATACCATGTTTAACCCTCTTTAGCCCCTTTTTGTGAGACTATAAAATGTAATATAGAAGGAAAGCAGTGACACAAACTTCATAAGGGGATACAACACCCATTGTTGTATCCCCTTTTCATGGTTTCTGGAAGATAGTCATACTTTCTCTACTTCCATTTAACTGCAACCATTTAAAACTCTTTTAGACTTAATAACAAAACAGCAGGGCACTCTTACTAAGACTTTATTTTTGCATATTGGAATGAGCTTGAAAGCATTATACCCAAATATCTGAAGTTCTGTTCTACCTAGACAGCTCTGCCAAGAAAAGATAACCAATTTGGAGTCAAAGTTGCCCTGAGTTTTTGCTTTCAGTATGCCTTTGGCCTATGTTAGTAGTTTTATACTCAGCAACTTAGAGCAGCAAATTTATTAGGAAAGTATATTACACAATGGTTAGCTTTCCATACAACATTATGTTCTCAATGCTATCAGACAGTTATGGACATTAATGAAAATTTTAAACAATCAAAACCAATATTCATCCCCACCACTGCTTCTAGTACTTGTTCTCTCTCGGCCTTTTAGCCTCAACACATCCATGATACTTCGAGCATATACGTCTCGTAAATTTATACTGATATTGGAGTCACTAGACATATTCTTTGTTAATTTCTTCAAGGCTTCTCGCTGCTGAATAGCTGCTTCCTTGATCTTCAATGTAAAATAGCAAGCTGAAAAGCGGTCATTGATGATGGCTATTGGCAAAGCTAGGACCAGTATTCCTGATAAGATACACATAAAGGCAATTATTTTGCCAGTTGTCGTGTCCGGTCTAATGTCTCCATAGCCAACCGTGGTCATAGAGGTTGTAGCCCACCACCAAGCACAGGGCACACTTGTGAAAGTTGTACCAGGGATGCCTTGTTCAGCAAAATACTCCACTGTGGAAAAAATGGAGATGCCAACAGAAAGGAACAGGAGAAGCATCCCAACCTCTTCATAGCACTGTGCAATTGTCATCGCAAGGGAACGAAGACCTGGAACACAAGAGCAGGTTTCATGTTTATGCTTATACTTTCCTAATGCATTTCTTTTGAGAGAGAAACATACACATATTAGTTTAGTGTTTACACCTTTTTATATTTTTCTGGTTATTTAATATTTAATGTTTATTTTACTTAAGTAATATTTGTCTTTAGTGTTCTAATGTAGCAAAAATCCTATGTAAAACCATACTATGTATTTTTGACATTAATATTGAAATCTGAAATATATACAGAAAATCACACACACACTATCAAATTTAGAGATCTTTGCATATATCAGACTGGAGTCACACTCAACCACATGCATTCAGATCAAAAATCCCCAGGAAAAGGAAGGGCATTCATTTTGTGTATTACTTCCTACTGTATAGGCACAATTTTGAAACAACCCATTTATGGACAGCTATGGACAGGGGAAAAATGTAAATATTCAAAAAATGGTTGAAAAACATTTTTCATCAGAAATCCCCGATGAGAAGAATCCTGATGTGAATCTTTGCAGTTTGAGATTTATTCCACAAAATACTGCATATATATTTCATAAATAATAAACCTTTGATTGCAGATTATTCTTGAAAATTGCACAGGTTTTGAAGAATTCTCACAGTGAGAAGAAATTTTATAAAATGACTCATTGCTTCCCTTGAGATTAAAATTAGGGGAAAAAGTCAATCCCCAATTAGAACACAAAACACTCCTAAATGAATGCAGCACACAGGTAAAGAGGAGGCAGCAAGAAGGAAAAAAGAAGGGGCATAAGTATTGTTGCCCTCTCATTATCTCTGGTGATAGGTTGGCCTCCCCTGCCAGGAATGTATTATGCTTGAAATATTCATGCATACAAACTACAGGAAAGGAGATTCCACCTGAACATTAGGAAGAACTTCCTAACTGTAAGGAGAGCTGTTCAGCAGTGGAACTCTCTGCCCTGGAGTGTGGTGGAGTCTCCTCCTTTGGAGGGTTTTAAACAGAAGCTGGATGGCCATCTGTTGGGGGTGCTTTGAATGTGATTTTCCTGCTTCTTGGCAGGGAGTTGGACTGGATGGCCCATGAAGTCTCTTCCAACTCTATGATTCTTTGTTACTGATGCGTATAACATGTTTTCAGTAATCACATGCCTAGTCATCTAATGTGAGTAAAAATGAATTCCAAGCATTCGGGAAGAAAGAATAATTTCTCTCTCCCTGTTGTGATTCTCAGGTTTAGTTTTCATTTCCCCATTTTCGTATCTTTATGCAAAATGTAATTAAATAGAACACTTATTAACTAGATGTTAAATGTAAGATTTCTGGAAATATGTTACAATTGCTGGCTGACTGCTCATTTATTAACAGTCCACATATGGGTCAAATTGTAATTCATCGGTGGCAAACATGGAGATTGCTATGATTCTCTATATTTTGGAATCAGATATCTCAGAGTTTGGTTGGAAATGAATCTGGAAGTACTTCTCCGAAACTTTGCTCCAGTTGAGGAAGTTCAATAATACATTAATCCAAGGCAACGTTTTGAGTCCACCAGCTGAAACGCATTTCCACTACTATGCCATTTCAATCTGGAAGTATAATTGAATTCCTGAACTGAAAAGAATGTATTCTCAATTTGCAAACTGTTCCGAATAGCTGCTGTTTATAAAGACACCCGCTCCAGGCAAATGCTTTCAAATGAGAGGCTGGCTTTTGTTAAATAGTAATAGAACGATGATAGCAGGATAGCCACTTTGAAAGTGGCAGATAACCAATATGACTAATAATACAGGGCAAGGGTGATGAAAGTTAGCAGGCATATACAGAAGGGACTTCTAACATGTCTCATTTGATTCATCAACTTTAGGCCTGGAGCTACTAGATATACTGCTAATTTCATTTCTGGATTTTTCCAGCCAACTCTTCTTGCCAACATGTTTGTTTTGAATGAATGGAAACTTCTTTGCATGAAACATAACACTGCCACGTGTGTGTTAGAAGGGCAACAACATTTTTCACTGGATAGTCTTGAAAGCTTCAAAGAGGGCAATAGTAACAGGAATAGACAGTCTGGGTGACCCAAAGTGTCCTCCATTCTTATCTGCATATCCCAAATACTCAATGATGTAAACTGATATTTTAAGGATTTTTCCTCTTTATTTTCCAACAGTTCTCAGTTCTTTCCTAAAACTATGTACTATGTAGACATGTAAATTTGAAGGTGCCCTAAATGAAGATAACTTGTTTATCTTTATTTTCACTGTTATCATCCCATCCAGCTATTTGGTAGAGTGGTTGCTTGTTTGGGGAATTATGCCAGAGAATGTGCACAGTCAGTGACTTGGCAACTTCAAAATACGATTAACTATTAAATTCAGTCTTACTTTGAGCCTCATGATTTGCCACTGTTTATTGTCTTCTAATCTAGCTTTCTTTAATCCTCCCTTACCTGATCTCTAAATTTTACACAACACCTGTTATGCACATGTTTTAAAATTGTTTTAAAATACCCCGCATAATCCAGAGGTGTCAAACTCATTTTCATAAAGTGGCACATCAACCTTATAGTTAAGGAGCCCCACGGCAGGGCTGAAGACCAACATGTCACAGGTTTGAATCCTGGGAGAGAACAGATGAGCTCCCTCTATCAGCTCCAGCTCCTCATGTGGGGCCATGAGAAAAGCCTCCCACAAGGATGATAAAACATCAAAAACATCCAGGCATCTCCTGGGCAACGTCCTTGCAGACGACCAATTATCTCGGTTTCTTAAGTCGCTCCTGACATGACAAAAAAACCCCAACAATCTTCTAGTTGGCTTCAAAGGATACTGACCACTATGTATGCATGTGTGTGTGTATGAGTATGTATACATGTATATGTATGTATGGTCAGTGCTCTTCAGTTTTTACTCAGTTTTGGTTCCCAGATGTGACAACTTTCATCACTTAAGATTATCCACCAAGTGGCTCTGAGATTGAGGAAAGATTAAAGGATATTTTAAAGATAGACATATTCATAAGCCTTTTATCTAAATTAGGATCCTAGTATCCTGACTGGACAGAACAAACTTCAGCCTTCGATGCTACTGTATCACAATTCCCATCAGCTCTAGTCATGATGTCTAATGATGAGGAATTCAGGAGTTGTAGTCCAGCATCTGGAAGGCCACTAAAATGATACAGTGGACTGAATTGGGCCTGTGGGCGTTGAGTTTGACACATATGGCATAATCTGTCTCTATCCAATTTATTACACCATTCATTTAATATGCTTTAGTCTTTCAAAATCATTTTGAGCATTTCTCCTGTTTTAAAGCTGTCTGTCTGACTGATTTTATGGTATGGCACAACCCTCTTATCCATAGATTCAATATATGCAGTTTCACCTACCCATAGGACCTCTAATGCAATTCTATAGTGTACTTCTGGTCCAAATATAATCAAAATACAGATTTCTATTATCTATGGTTTCAGCTATCTGCAGGGGGGTCTTGAAATGCCTTCCCCTCAGATACAGGGCTTATACGCTATGCTGCTCTGACATCTCTGAATATTTTATTTCTTTCATGCATATCCCTACCTTTCTCCTAGGAAGGGATCTAAGCAGACATAGGGCAAGACAGAAATATTTTAACATGAACAAACAAATCAATAACACACTATTGCCAAAGGGGCTTCTACACACCATACAGATTTACCTGTTGAATGCCTGCCCAGCTTCAACATGCGCAGGCCTCTCAGCAACCTCAGCACCTGAACAATCCGGCCCATGTTTTCCAACTCCTGGGAGCTATGTCTGCCCCGCAAGCTCTCAACTATCAGTGTGATATAGAAGGGCAAAATGGCTAGGAGGTCTATGATGTTTGCTACTCTTCTTATGAAGCGGCATCTATTCCATGCACAGAGGAAGCGAAGGATAAACTCTCCTGTGAACCAGGCAATGCATATGTGTTCCAGGATTTCTAGGGAATGTTGGGGCAGCCAGCTCAGTTCCACGGAGATCAGGGCCATGTTGGCTATAGAGATGATGACAAAAGCCATGGAGATGGTGCCAAAAGTCCTTGCAGCTATAGAAGATCCAGGTTTTTCCAATATTTCCCAAAGCTTGTGCCTAAAATGAGGGCAAAGACTCCCAGAGAAGTCCTCTTCCTCATTATGGGCATCCAGTTCTTCAGTATCATTCTTGATATCTAAGGATTCACTCAGTTCCTTCCGCCTGAAGTACCTATGGAAGGCAACAAAAGTGTAAGTAAACTGATATAGTATTCTACTGTGTACCATCTGCTGCATTATTTACCACCATTATTTGCCCTTCTACGCCTGATTCTGTCATCTGGCTTTGCACTTTACTCATTAGCCCTGTCCTTGCAACTGTTTGCACCTGCCCACCCACCCGAGCCCAGTAAATGTTTACTATATCAGGCTACTGGTTGTTTACTCAATTGTTGTTTGCTTTATATTGTTTTATGATGTTGTTTTATGAATTTTATTGTGCTATATTTTAAATTATGTTTTTCGGGTTTGTCCCCTAATCCCTCCGGGGAGGTAGGATACAAAAATAAAGTTGTTGTTATTGATCAATCACTTTTAAAGCTGTAGTTGTATAGCAAAGTGGGCATCTACCAAATGACCAATTGTTTTTGGAGTCCCCTTTGACATCATGGTCAAATGTAGCCAATGTCCTTTTATTTTGTGTTGCACACTATCTCTCTCTCTCTCGGCATTACTTCACGAACGAAGATTCAGGAAGGACTCATCCCACGCTTTTTACAAGCGCGTTGATGACTAAAAAGGCCAATCTGAGATAGGCAAGTTCGGTTGCAGAAAGCGCAGCAGAAAGTCTCCTTGGGTGATGTTTTTCCAAGTTGCGGTTCTTTCTGCGTTGTCGTTTCTCTTCGAGACCCATTCGGCGTGTCTTCTCGAAAGAGGCCGCAGCATTGTGGATAGTGCTTCTCCATGCCTCCCGATGTGAGGCCAGGGTGGACCATTGTTGGTGATCAATCTGGCCAAGCCTGAGATGTTGTTTCAGGGAGTCCTTATATCTCTTTTTTGGGCGCCTCTTGCGCTGACCCGTGGCGAGTTCACCGTAGAGTAGTATCTTTGGGAGGCGGTGGTCCTCCATCCTAGAGACGTGCCCTGCCCAGCGCAGCTGTGTTCTCAATAGCATGGCCTCAATGCTGGTGATCCCTGCTTGCTCAAGGACAGCAACATTCGTCACATAGTCGGTCCAGTGTATATTTAGGATTGTGCGAAGACAGCGCTGATGAAAGCGCTCGAGGAGTCGTAGGTGTTGGCGATAGGTGACCCATGTTTCAGACCCATAGAGGAGAATGGACAGTATGATAGCTCTGTACACACTGATTTTGGTGCTTTGTCTCAGGTGCTTGTTGCTCCAGACTCTTTTGTGAAGCCTTCCGAATGCACTATATGCCTTTGATAATCTGTGATCTATCTCTTTGTCAATCTTGGCGTCTGAAGAGATGATGCTTCCCAGGTAGGTGAACTGCTGAACGGACTTAAGCACAGATGTGCCTATGCTGACGTGAGGATGGTGGTGTTCTTCCTGTGGTGCGGGCTGGTAGAGGACTTCTGTTTATGTAGCCAATGTCCTTTTATTTTGTGTTGCACACTATATAACCCTTGGAAGTCCATTTTCTATTGACCCTGCTTCTGGAAGTGGTGTAATCCAGTCTACATTCCCCATATAACCAGCAAAGAGGAATTTAATTGCTGGCTGAGTATAGTTTTTGGATTCAGTTCTATAGTTAGTTGCGAGGAGATGCTGGATCTAATCATTAAAAGAGCTGGAATGCTTCTTTACTGTGTACCATCTGCCGCATCATTTACCATTAATAAAGCTTACTATGTAACAGTAACAGGTGTCAGTATTCTGCACCAAAGGAACTCTTGGGGACTCTTCACCAATTTCTGGAATAAAATAGACTACCCTTCTCCACACAAAGGGTCAGACTTATAGTTTTGGAGTAATGCTGGATCTATATATACCACTGAATATCTAGGTTGACTTTGTAGTTCAGAGTTCCTGGACCACACTTTCATTGACCTTTCAGACATGGCTTTTCTAGGATAGGGTTAACCTGCCTATAGCAGATCATACTCTGGCAATTTTCCATTTAGTCGTATGTGGCATCATTTATGCAGGGCAAGTAGCTTGTGAAAGTAGCTGCCAATACACTTCAGGTCCAAGCATGGTGCTGGTGATAACATTTAGAGCACTATCCTTTGATATGTGAAATGTGAAGTGCTTCTTCTCATATAAACCCAGGAATGGAAATCTGCAGAAACATAATCCTCTATGTCCCATCAGTGCCAACAATACATTATCGGGAGCTATATAGACAGTCATTTTGTGATGTGCTCCTACCGCTGTGAAATACTCTTCCCATAGAGGCCCAATTAGTGCACAAAACTAATTTCAGAGCCAAATTAAAACCCAACTCTTTTACAAAGAGGCTAAGGTCCCTTCTACACTGCCATATAAAATCCAGATTATTTTATTTAAACTGGATTATATGGCAGTGCAGACTCATATAATCCAATTTAAAGCAAATACTATCTGCTTTGATAATCTGGATTATATGGCAGTGAAGAAGGGCCTTTAGTGAACATATTCAGACTTGGCTGTGGGTTATCTTGTTTTCTGTGTGTACACTTTGCCCCTTGCTTTAAATTGCTGCATTGATTGCACCTTGGCTGAAGTTTTTGAATATGGAGCAGGACATAATTATTTAAATAAATAAATCAGCTTTGTGCTGATGGCCTTTTGGCATTTTCTGATGGCTCTTCATGGCATTTTGTAATTTTGTTCATTGTACATTGATTTGTATCGCTGTAAATTGTTTTGAATTTCTTTTTGAAAGCAGCAAAAGTTTAAAAAATAAATAGACTAAAATAGATGGGCAATACAAATGATTAAACTTTGTGGGCATACTGGGAAAGGGACACAACCTCAATTCCAACCTTGGAAGGGAATGAGCTCTACCTGCAAAATATACACTCAGCTCTGTAACAGTTCAATTTGTAATATAAAACTCCAACAGGATAGTTTCTAATATGTACATCTGTCAGTCTGTTTTTCTGAAAGGAAGATATATACGTTGAAGAAAATAATTCTCTGCAGAGGACTTTTCCCACACCCCTAAAAAAAAGACATTTCAAGAAATTTGGACTTGCCAATTCTAAACTATCCCACCAAATTCATGCCCACTGATAACAAAAAGGGCCCACCTGTCCCTGCAGCAAGAGTCAATGCTGAGCTCATCCAGTCCCCAGTATTGTATCTCCTGCAGGAAGGAAAGTGCACAAAGCTGATCCATCACATGTAGCCGTCCAGTCTGGTAATAATTATGGATGTAGCTAAAAGCTTGAGAGCTCCGGTCAAAGAAATATTCATTCTCCACCAAGTTGGCATCATCACAAAGGTCCAAAAGGCTGGAGGCAACATCTCGGGTAGCTGAAACCACCACAGCCAACTTGCCCAGGCGAGTATCTGGGTAGCAGCACAGCTTCTTCTGGGACAGTACAAAGCGGGCCCCTCCAACATTAACAGTGATGCAGTCCAGTGAGGGGGCTACCAGCGAGGGGGTTACTTTTGGCAGCAAGGATGCAGGCTCCTCCTCACTACAGAAGACACTGGACTCAAAGGACCCCAAGGATGTGCTCTCATCTAGCTCTTCCACAGATGCTCCAGAAGAAAGGGACATGCAACAAGGAGGTGACTTCATGCTTCAACTATCAACAGGAAATGCCTTCTTTCTCCTAGGAAATAGAACATATTAAATTTGAAGAGCAAGGCAGTGGCAAACCAAGACAGCCAAACATTCACGAGTCTTATTTTCAGATTTTTCTTTTTCTTTAATTATCTAACAGTGTAGCCAGTGGTGCAGGATTTGGGGAGTTGCAGTTCAAAAAAGGCCACAGTTGCCCATCCTTGCTCTAAATTACAATATCAATTAACTATACTTTCTCTGGCTTCAGGGGAAAAAAACTTCCTATAAACTTGTGTAGTGTGTTCTGCTACTCATCTTTTTAATATTTCTGATTTAATCATTTTCCCTAGCAATATGTTCTGTACCTGTCTGCATGTTTACATCCCAACGTGATTTGAAATAACCCCTTCTCACTAGTTTGCTCCCATATCAGTGGGTCAGTAAATCTATTACTAATTTGAACTTGCTTTAAAGGAATTATAAAAGTTTCTAAGCTCATTTAGAAATATGGTTCAGCGCTTTTGAAAAAGCCTGGAAGCTAACATAGGGGAGTTTTGGAGCCAATCTGTCAACTATTGACAGCACCTTTCAAACAAACATGCAGTCTCTCACACAAATTTGTGTATATTTATTTTTGTTTCTGATATACACATCATGTATACATTTTGACCAATGTAAGATTTAGAAGCCACTTTTGTGCAAATTGATGCTAATGTAATTGTATTTTAATGTATTTTAATTGTTGAAGGGTTCTGGGGTTTTATATTGTTACTGTGTGGGCATCGAATTGTGCCTTACTGTAAGCCGCTCTGAGTCCCCCCTCGGGGGTTGAGAAGAGTGGGGTAAAATTCTGAAAATAAATAAATAAAAAATAATAAAATAAATTGAGGACTGATTGAGAAATTTTGCAAAACAGCTGGTTGTGACCCATTCCCCATGGAATTTGATGCAAAGCAAATTTAAATATTTTCCTTGTGACTGGTCCATTTTGTTTTATTCAAAAAGGTGAATGAACACCAGCCCACGAAAAACCACTTCCATTTTCATGTAATCAATCTCCCCCTATGAACCACCTCAAAGATTAAGATCTTCTGGGGAGGCCTTGTTTTGGTCCTGCCTTCTTCACAGGCGTAACTGGTGGGGATGAGAGACAGGGCCTTCTCAGTGGTGGTCCCTCAGATGTGGAACTTCTCCCCAGCAAAATTAGAGCAGCACCCTACCTCCTGGCCTTCAGAAGGAAAGTGAAAACATGGCTTTGGAATCAAGCCTTTGGAGAATAGTAAAGGTTTTCTCCTGACATTGTCCAGTTGTGTCTGACTCTGGGGATTGGTGCTCATCTCCATTTCTAAGCCAATGAGCCGACGTTGTCAGTGGACACCTCCAAGCTCATGTGGCCAGCATGACTGCATGGAGTACTGTTACCTTCCCGTGGAGTGGTACTTCTACTCACATTTGCATGTTTTTGAAATGCTGGGCTGGCAGAAGCTGGGGCTAACAGTAGGAGCTCATGCTGCTCCCCGGATTCAAACCTGTGACCTTTCGGTTAGCAAGTTCAACAGCTCAGCAGTTTAACTCACTGTGTCACCGAGGACTCCCAGATACTCCATATAGTTTAGGAATTGTAACAATTTTGAGTGTTTTCATGCAGACAGCATTAACAAGTGCCAAATGATTGGACCTGTGCAGTTATTGTACTTTTTGTGGCAAGATTTTTTTTAAAGAGTGAACAAATGGTGGGAAATTAAAAATTAAGGATTACTGTGATTCCCTAGAAGATTTGATAAACGAGGCTGGGCAACTGCGCCTTAGAAACCTCATTCGGAAACACCATCAAGGCTTTCCTCCTGAAACTGCCAACTCAGAGGTTAATGTTGGTCCAATAATGCCAAAACAGTTAAGTATTTAATGCGTTGTCGAAGGCATTCGTGGCTAGAATCACTGGGTTGTTGTGAGTTTTCCGGGCCATATGGACATTTTCCAGAAGCATTCTCTCCTGACGTTTTGCCCAGATCTATGGCAGGCATTCTCAGAGGATCCCAAAGGATTCTCAAAGGATTCCCTTAGGCAGGAAACAGCCAGGCTTTGAAGCTGCAAGGCTATTCAATAAGCTGGCCAATTGCAACATTCACACCTGCCTCAAATAGACAAGAGTTCTTTCTCCCATCCTGGACATTCCACAGGGATATAAGCTTCACTTGCCTAGTTTTCAACAGACCTCACAACTTCTAAGGATGCTTGCCATAGATGTGGGTGAAACATCAAGAGAGAATGCTTCTGGAACATGGTTATACAGCCTGGAAAACTCACAGCAACCCACTTAAGTATTAGCTTAGAAAGAAATTTCACTGTTCTCATTACAACTTCCACTCCTAAGAAGTATGTATTGGAATTCTGCCAAAATGAACCTGCATCCACTACTTTTTAAAAATACTTCCAAAACAAATGCTTACATCTGATCTTAAAATTGGTTTTGAAAGACTCTTTTTTAAAAAAAGCATGGATCTGAGCCTAGGGACTGTACGAAATACTGTGAATACTCTAGCCTGCCATTCTGCTGCACTTACTTGAAAGTAAGGTGCTTGTTAATAAAGCTATTGTACTCCCAACCCTGCTATATGCCTGCAAAACATGGGCTATCTACAGACATCACATGCATCTCCTAGAATGATTCCATCAGCGTTGACTCTGAAAAATCCTGCAAATCTCTTGGGAAGACAGGCGGACAAAAGTCAGCATGCTGGTAGAAGCAAAGACCACCAGCACTGAAGCGATGCTCCTCCGCCATAAACTCTACTGGACCGGCCACGTTGTCCGAATGCCCGATCACTGTCTCCCAAAGCAGTTACTCTACTCCGAACTCAAGATGGAAAGCGGAATGTTGGAGGACAGGAAAAGATATTTAAAGATGGGCTCAACGCCAACCTTAAAAACTGTGGCATAGATATTGAGAACTGGGGAGCTCTGGCCCTTTAAAGCTCTAGCTGGAGGTCAGCTGTAACCAGCAGTGCTGTAGAATTTGAAGAGGCACAAATGGAGGGCAAAAGAGAGAAACATGCCAAGAGGAAGGTGCATCAAGCCAACCCCAACCAGGATTGCCTTCCACCTGGAAACCGATGCCCTCCCTGCGGGACAACATGCAGATCAAGGATAGGGCTCCACAGTCACCTACGTACCCACTGCCAGGTCACTGAACTTGGATTACTTGGACAATGAGGGATCGCCTAAGTAGGTAAGTAACTTGAAAGTAAGTATGAGAATGTAAGTGGAGTTTTGGTTTAACTCATGTGCTGAGTGCATCTCTTGGAAATTGCAGCTTACTCTCTCAAAGGTTGTAAGTCTGCTTCCTCAGAGCATAACTATACTATAGAATTGGCATAGTTTGCCACCACTTTAACTGCCATGGCTCAATGCTATGGAGCCCTGGGATTTATAGTTTGGTGAGGTAGAGAAGGTAGTAAAGACCTTGCAAAATGACCTCCCCCAGGATTCAATGGCAAAGTGTTGCCAAATTGCACACTAGAGAATGAATCCACTTTAAATCCAGTGTCTGCCTCCTGCAGAATTCTGGGGTTTGTAGTTTAGGGAGGAGCTTTTAGCACAACCTACAAACAATTTACAGGCCCACCAAGAAAATTCAACAAATGCTATGCTCACCAAAGGACAAGAGGGATCCTCTCACCTGGGCAGGAGTCTACCATATGCCTTGCGGCTGTAGACAAAACTACACAGGGAGCTCCAAACACAACACTGCCCAGACAGGAATCAAGGAACAGGAAAGGCACTGCAGACTAATTCAACCAGAGAAGTCACCCATAGCAGAGCACCAGATGAACCACCCTGGACACAACATATTATTTGAAAGCACAGAAATGCTGGACCAGTCTAACAACCACCATGTCAGACAACACAGAGAAGCCGTTGAAATCCACAAGCATGTGGACAATTTCAACAGAAAGGAAGAAACAATGAAAATGAACAAAATCTGGCTACCAGTATTTTTAAAAAACTCTAAAATCAGGACAGTAAATAAAGAGCAACACTCAAAAAGCAGGGGAATTCCAGGCAATAATCAATAAGGGCCACCTAACACCTCCCAACAAAGGATTCCCCAGGCAGCAACCAGCCAAGCTTTGAAGCTGCAAGGCCATTCAATGCTAATCAAGGCAGCAAACTGCAACATTCACACTTGCCTCAAACATACAAAAGTGGATTCATTCTGTAGTGTCAAGAAGTAGTCAGAAAAGGAACCCAGAGTGGGATTAACCCCCGAAGTAAAGGGGCAGAGAACTGAAAAAGAGGACAAACTGCAGAACTGGAGGGGAAGGGGCTACACAGAATCAACTCCGATCTGAGAGAGAGAGAGAGAGAGAGAGAGAGAGAGAGAGAGAGAGAGTTCCTTCCCTCCCCCCTCTCCCAATTCCCCATTTTCCTGGCTCAAACAAATCCAGGGAAATTGGAAGAGTTGAGGGATCCCAATGGGAAATGGAAGAGAGAGGAAAGAAGTAAGTTATTCTCCTCGAGGACCGCAAGGCAATCTTACTTTGCTTACCTGCCTTACTTTCAACGCCCCGCTACATCTGGACGTGGCTGGCCTGCAGCTGCTCCTTTCCCAGTCTCTCTCTCTCCTTGCCTATCTGTGGCTACAAAGTCCTTCGCTCCACGATCGCCTTCTGAAGGTAGATACCAGAACAGCCAGATCGCGCAGCGCCTCCCTCGCTGTCCTTCCACTTCCAGCAGTGGAGCATCTTTTGATAGCCACGTGAGCAGAAGCGACGAACTAATCAGAGCGCAGCTCCCCCAGCCAAGGAGGGCGGAGCTTTGGGAAGGGGACTTCTTTTGGAGATCCTGGTCCCAGAGTCAGGTCCCTAGAAAGAGAGTGGTGGAGAACTTCCTGGAAGGAGGGAGCTGCCATTCTGAGATGCCCCCCAAGAAAGAGCTTGGTAAAGTGAAATCATTTGCTTTTTTGAGATTCTTGTTCTGGTCATTGACCACGCTGGAAGTTGTGGAACTCAGAAATGGAAAAGGGGGGGAATCTGTGTACACACAGAGTGGTATTAGCTCTTGAGGGGTTCAGACAAAAATGTTCTTTGCTCCCATCTGTTCTGTCTGGAGATTGCGCGTTTCTTCCACTCTGTCAAAGTTGGGAGGTGTTATTCCTCCCCCCTCATTAATTTTTTAATTGCAAAATATATTAGAAAATGTTGACTATTTCCACTACCTTGGCAACCACCTCTCCACAAAAGTCAAAAATTATTTATTTATAGTATTTATAGGGGGCTCAGGGTGGAGTACAATGCACATATACATGGAAAACATCCTTAAAAAGTTTTTAGTGATTATATTAATAAAGTTTACAGCGAAAGTGGGGGGAAACATGCAGTGGTGCTAAGGACAGGAGGAAGGAGAGAGGGGGGGGGGCAGAAACAAAGGAGAAAAAGAATAATCGCATTTTTTTTAAAAAAAACACAAAAAATAATCAAAGAAAAAGGTTGATGTGTTGACTTCCCAACTTTCCTGTCTGTCTTCCCAAGAGATTTGCAGGATTTTTGGAGGCAGCACTGATGGAATTGTTCCAGGAGTTGAGTGTGACATCTGTAGGCATTCCACATTTTGCAGGCGTATAGCAGGGTTGAGAGGAGAATAGCTTTATAAACAAGCACCTTGGTCTCCCTACGGATGTCCCCGCCCTCAAACACTTTCTGCTTTATACAGAAATATGCTACACTTGCAGAGCTCAGGCGGTGTTGTATTTCAGTGTCAATGTGGGACTGGGCTATGGCACAGCTACCTAGTTAGTAGCCAGCTGCATTAAATCACTACTGACCGAGAGGTCATGAGTTTGAAGCCAGCCCGGGTCAGAGTAAGCTCTCAACCATTAATAGTCTAGATTGCTGTTGACCTATGTAGCCTGAAAGACAGTTGAATCTGTCAAGTAGGAAATTTAGGTACCGCTTTATGCAGAAAGGCTAATTTAACTAAGTTATGATACCATAAAACATTCCAGCAGCATGCAGAAGAATGAGGAAGTACTCCATCAAACGACCCGGCATCACAAATGGACAATGAAGCGGCAGCTCTCCCTGTGGCCGGAACTGAGCATACCCTCATGAAGCTGGAAAAACTGGAATGTTAAATTGCTGCTGTGTCGGTCTATATATGTTGTATGTCTAAATGGCATTGAATGTTTCCCATGTATATGTTCTTCTTTGGTTGACCATTTTAGAAGTTGTTGGCATGGAAGTCTAATTAGGTTTTTTTTCTTTTTGCATTATTAACAAATAAAAGACTGCCAGGTAAAGTGGGCAAAGGATATAGGGCACAGTATACTCATGCAGCAATGGGAGGAAATATGGAATAAAAAACTAAAATACACCGTAGCTTTTGATGTCAGAGAGAACTGGTACAAAATGCAATTCAGATGGTACTATACCCTTGCAAAACTGGTCAAATTCAATGAACATATTGTTAATAGATGTTGGAAATGTGGAAAAGAGGTGGGTACATTCTTTCATCAATAGTGGTTTTGTAAAAAAAAAAATCAAAAGTTTTTGGAAGGAAATATACTCACTAACCTAAAAATATTAAAAACAAATTTCCCGCAAGCTCCAGAGATGTATCTATTGGGGATCTCAAGTATGAAATTAACTGAAAATCAAGACCAAATGCTCTTTCTTATAAGTACGGCACTAATAATAGCTAAAACATGGAAACAAAACCTAAGACCAAGCATAGACGAATGGATCCTCGAAATATTTGACATGATCCAAATTGACATTTTATCTCAAAGATTAAAAGAAACAAGAAAGAAAACAGACTGGTCTGGATTTAGTGATTTTATTCAAAATAGAAATATTACAGTTATGACAAACTTATCTGACGTGTAATTAAATAATTACAGAAGAAGTCAAACTAGCTTCAAGAAACTATCAAATCATAATTGAAAAAGCTAATATCTCAAAAGTCAACCTCTCACAATCTCCGAGGATGCTTGCCATAGATGCAGGCGAAATGTCAGGAGAGAATATGAGGGGCGGTCAAGAAGTCCGTGACTTTTTGAATGAATCACAGGTTTTTGGATAAAAAAATCATTTTACTTTTCAACGTAGTCTCCATTGAGCTCTATACACTTTGTCCAACGTTTCTCCAATTTTTTTATCCCTTCCAAAAATAAGATTTGTCGAGGTCATCAAAATAGGTGTTTGTGAGATGATTTCATTGTTGGAGTCAAATATCTTTCCGCTGAGCCATTTCTTCAGGTTTGGAAACAAGAAAAACTCACTCAGGGTTAAGCCCGGAGAATAGGGTGGATGAAGGACCAATTGGTATCCCAATTCATGGATTGTTGCCATGGAAACTGCACATGTGTGCACCCTTGCATTGTCCTGGTGCAAAAGAACTTTTTTCTTGGCCAAATGCGGTCTTTTTTTCCAAATCCTCATTAAATCAACCCAATAAATTGGCATAATATTAGCCATTGATTGTTTTACCCTTTTGAAGGTAGTCAATGTGGATTATACTGCATTCATCCCAAAAAACGGTCACCATGACTTTATTGACTGACAAACCCACCTTGCAGGCATGTAGCCAGGGGGCTAAGGGGCTTCAGCCCCCCCGAAATTCTCAGGGTGGTCCGCGAAAAGGCCTTACTGGTACATTATTTAAACTGTTATGTTTATTCATATCATGATCTGATCACCATGCTCATCATATCCCACATTCATGGGGTTATTGGGATAACAATACAAAAGATTTGCTAGGGGAGACCCTCTTCCACCCACTCTCAGCCCCGAACCAAACTAAGCCCCCTCCGAAACAAAAATCCTGGCTACGGCCCTGCCACCTTGGCCTTCTTTGGCACCGATTCACCCCGAGAAACCCACTGTTTTGACTGCTGTTTGGTCTCTGGTGAGTTGTGGTGGATGCACGTTTCATCCACGGTTACGAAATGGCGCAAATACCCGTCCATATTGCAGTTGAACAACTCCAAACACTCCTGCGAAATTGTCACATGATTGTGTTTGTGGTCGATTGTGAGCAAACGTGGCACCCATCTTGCGGAAAGCTTTCTCATACCCAAGTGATCAATTAAAATTGAAACCACTGAGCCATGTGAGATGCCTATGGCTTCCACAATCTCTCTCACTTTCAATCACCGATTGGCCAACACCATATCGTGAATTTTTTCAATTGTTTCGGGTGTAGAGTCCTCAACTGGGCGCCCAGAACGTTCAGCATCTTCCGTGCTTGTACAGCCACAACAAAATTCAGTAAACCACTTTTTACCATTGAAATTGATGGTGCAGAGTCCCCATAGTATTTATCAAGCTTAGCCTTGGTTTGAGTGATGGTTTTTTCTACAAAAAATAATGCTTAATGAGCACATGAAATTCACTTTTTCAATGTTCTCCTCAAATTATGCGGTAGTTTGCTATCAATGGCTGTCAAACACAAACTAAATTATGCAGCTTGTTCAAATTTTGACAGGAGTCAACTGACAGATGCCTGTTGACAGGAGCAGTGTTGCCATTTCAGTTAAGAGGCAGGAAATTCAAACAGTCACACCTGATGATTGCTCATGGCACACTAGTGTGCTACGGCACACTGGTTGAGAAACACTGGCATAGACTGAGGGAATCCCTTCCCCTGACTCCAGAATGACAGTTTAAATGTATCTATTTGTTCTCCCAGTCTCTCTTTCGGCTCTCATTACGATTGGTTATATAGAATGGATACTTTTCAAGTGCATGCCTTTGTTTCAGACTTCTCTTTTTTTACATCTTGGTATTGAGACCTCTTTCTGCTTGTGTGTATCAAGAGAGATGTAATGCTTGGATATTTTCCCCTCTCTTTTGAACCCTAGAAGAAGAGATGAAGTTAGAGTAGCTCAGATCCATTTCTTTACTATCAAGACATGTAGTTATTATTTTTGTAAATAAACCTTTTGTAATGTTATTGATTAAATGACACATCTTTGCTTCCTAAGCTCTAAATTCATTTCCAGCCACAACAGTTCATGCTCTGCTTGCTGTAAGATGAATGTTCAACTATAAGTATATTTATAGTTACAGACAGGAAGCAGCCAGACTTTGAAGCTGCAAGGCGATTCAATGCTAATCAAGCTGGCCAATTGCAACATTCACATTGTCCTCAAATATACAAGAATTATTTCTCCTATCCTGAACATTCCACAGATATAGAAACCTCACTTGCCTAGTTTCAAACAGACCTCACAACCTCTGAGAATGCCTGCCATAGATGTGGGTGAAAGGTCAGGAAAGAATGCTTCTGGAATATGGCCATACAGTCAGAAAAACTCACAGCAACCCACCTATAACTACTTAATTTGTGGGAATAAAAACTCTCATAATTTGTGGGAACTTCATACATGTCATTATTCTTCCTGCCTCAATTTCTCAAAGGGTCGGTAAGTACAGTTGGGAAGTGGACACATTTCTGATCCAACCCTAGTCAATTTGTTGTTGGTAACTTCCATCAAGTTGAGTTTGTCTTATGGAGACCACATGAGTTAGCGGTCCAAGTAACTCTATCATCATAAGTCCTGCTAAGGTCTTGCAGACCCAGGGACATGGCTTCCTTGATTGAATTTATCCAGCTGGAATCTATTCTTCCAGTTTTTCTTCTGTTTTTTAGTCAATACATAATGTGAAAACAAGAAGTATTCCTCTGTTGCATCAAACACACTTCAACACACTTTGAGTCTTGTGGTACTTAGAATAACAATATTAAAAATATTAATATTTATTAATTTATTTGCAATACCAACATAACTGGCAAACCAAAAAAGAGATAACTACAAAAGATAAAAGATAAACATCAATACATTGCCATATGACAAAAAGATCATGTTCAAAAGAAACTATTTCAAAGCTAGAAATTTTTTTCTAACACAGTAAAAAAACACCCTTTTCTTCCACTGCCCCAGTGAATAATTCTGAATGTCTATTTCCTAAACAGACAAACAGGTGACATTATTAAGGCATTAACTGTTGTGGATTAGTGTCAGTGTCTTTTAATCCAACAATGACCCACCATGGCAGTGGCAGAGGATCTCCTAGAGACAACAGCACCATAGCTAATGTGGCACCATAGGCACCATTAGTACGGTACAGAAAATGGCTATGTTAAACTAGACCTGAAGTCTTGTAACTTGAAAATCTTATGATGAGAGAATGCAAAATTAAATAAGAGATGATGCCAGAAGAGTCTCCCAGGTTGGAAGGTACTCAATGACTATTGGGAAGACCAGAAGCCAAGTATGAGTAGCACTCAGGATTTATTTATCATATCAGAAGCGATCCAAGGATACAGTTGTAATGTATTAAAGAAAACCCACAAAGTTTAAAAACTTGGCATTATACTAAATGTTTTTTGACCAGTAGCTGGCCACTTGGAGTGCCTCTGGTGTTGCTGTAAGATGGCCCTCCATTGTGCATGTAACAGAGCTCAGACTGCATTGTAATAGGTGGTCTGTGGTTTGCTCTTCTCCATGCTCACAAGTTGTGGACTCCACTTTGTGGCCCCATTTCTTAAGATTGGCTGTGCATCTCATGCTGCTAGAGCACAATCTGTTCATCGCCTTCCAAGTTGCCCAGTCTTCTGTGTGCCCAGGGGGAGTCTCTGATTCGGTATCAGCAATGGCTTGAGGTTCCGGGATTTAGTCTGCCACTTTTGGACTCTCGTTTGCTGTCCCTGTGAATATCTCTGTAGATCTTAGAAAGCTATTTCTTGATTTGAGCTTCAAATATTTAAAACTCATCAGCATACTAAAATACTTTCCAATCTTGAAAACATGATATATGTATATATTTATTTGGTTACATTAAGCCTGAATGTTTGTTTGCATGCAAATCCGAATAAGAACAGCTTGTTTGACATCCACCTTCATTTCATCTCTACTCCCTAGGCTCGTAATCAGGAGGATGTTCCTTTCCTACCAGTGGAGAGAAAAGGAGCATCAGCTGCTAGGATGGTTTACAAATCTCTGGGAGACCCAGGAACATCTGTTCTACCTTTTCAGTTACTCACGGGGAAAGTAAGCAGATGGTTTATACATTCCCAAAGCATCCGACTTGTTAGTCAAACTGAATCCATATCTTGTATGTCAGTAGCAAAATCCACTGACTGGCAGCCAAAGCTATAGAAAAAAAATATCTGTGTTGTGATCTTCAATAATTCAAAGTAAAGGATTGAACATGGAACTGAAAATGTGGTTTTGTTAGAACTGTTTTGATCATTCAAAGCAGATCCAATGATTTAAGTTGTAGTTGTTTTTTTAAACAATATCAAGTCCACAATGTGAGCTACTGTTGTCTCGCTACACTTGCATAAAAAACAGCTGCTCCATACGTTTGGTTGATCCATAAAAAATTTGGTTCAAAACTCGTTTCGGATCTAGGGGGCGCTGGTGGTTTGGAAGTCAATTCCGATTTTCACAGAAAAAAATGTTCTAAACTTTCCAAAACTTCAGAGACTTCTGAATTCCAAAAAAGTGGTTTAACAGTGTTATTTCCTGTTTCATTGGGTGGTCTTTATTTTGAAAGTAGTTGTTTTACTCCAGAAAGGGGGGGGGAGCAAAGGGAGGAAATTCATCCACACTGGTTTAAAACGCTTGCCCAGACTCCAGATGGTCACCCAGCTTCAATAATAATAACAACAACAACAGTAAACCCTTCTGCCTTCATGGAGGGACAGCACAATTAAAGCACCCCTGACAGATGGCTACCCAGCCTTAATAATAATAATAATAATAGTTTTCACCTCCTGACCCAGGAAGTCAGGCAGGTCACTGTGAGTCCTCCACCGCTGCGCCCACTGCGTCCTCCATGCCCAGTGCAGGCCAGCGTGAGCAAGGAGGCCAAAGGCGACTTTCGGGAGCTGCGTGGCATAGGCCAGACTCTCTGTTCGGCCCCAGCTGGGCCCAGGAAGGACGGAAGAAGCATGAGGAAGGAGATGGGAAGCAGCGGCGGGCACACTCGCCAACCACTTCACTCAGCCAGAGGCTGCTTCGCCATAAGTGAGGTTGACTGGCTGAGGAGGTCCAGTGGCTGGTCGGTGGAGCACGGCCCCTGTATGCACTGTCATTGGGGAAAGAGGGTTGAGAGCATATGCCCAGGGGGCGGTGAAGCATGGCCCCTAGATGCGCACTCCCAGGGCCTCCTCCTGCGCTCACTTTCCAGGGAGAGGCGCCTTGGCATTGGCAAGCATACAGGGGAAAGAGGGCTGAGAGCACATGCTTAGGGGGCGGTGAAGCATGGCCCCTGGATGCGTGCTCCCAGGGCCTCTTCCCCATATGCTTGCCAATGCTGGGAAAGGGACACACCCCGGTGTTGGCAACAGGGGCACCCCTTTGGCATCGGTATCCCCCTGAAACACTGAATCATTTCCGACTCACTTACTGCTTCGGAACTGAAATGGCAGAAAAAGATTTGGAAGGGCAAATCACTTCAAAAATCAAATCTTTCTGAATGTATTCCGAATTATGAAGATTTCGACCAAACCTGCTGTGAGTTTTCTAGGCTGTATGGCCATGTTCCAGTATTATTTTCTCCTGACGTTTTGCCCACATCTATGGCAGGCATCCTCAAAAGTTGAGGGGTCTGTTGGGGTGGGGAAAAGAACTCTTATCTGCTAGAATACATGTGAATGTTGCAATTTGACACCGTGATTAGCATTTAATAGCCTGCAGTTTCAAGGCCTGGATGGTTGTTGCCTGGGGAAATCCTAATAGATTCTTGGGGATGCCTGGCTCAACAGCAGTTAATGTGAAAAAGACCTTGGAGTCCTTGTGGACAGGAAAGTGAACCTGAGCCAACAATGCCATGCAGTGGCAAAAAAAAAGCCAATGGGATTTTAGCCTGCATAAATAGGAATATAGTGTCTAGATCCAGGGAAATCATGCTACCCCTGTATTCTACCTTGCTCAGACCACACCGGGAATCACACTGTGTCCAATTCTGGGCACCTCAAATGAAGAGAGATGTTGACAAATTGGAAGGTGTTCAGAAGAAGGCGACTAAAATTATGACGGGTCTGGAGAACAAGCCCCTTGAGTGGCTTAAAGAGTTGGGCATGTTTAGCCTGAAGAAGAGATGGCTGAGAGGAGACATGATGAGGGCCATGTATAAATATGTGAGAGGAAGTCATAGGGAGGAGGGAGCAAGCTTGTTTTCTGCTGCCCTGGAGACTAGGACACAGAAAAATGGCTTCAAACTACAGGAAAGGAGATTCCACCTGAACATTAGGAAGAACTTCCTAACTGTGAAAGCTGTTCAGCAGTGGAACTCTCTGTCCCAGAGTGTGCTGGCAGTTCCGTCTATTGAGGCTTTTACACAGAGACTGAATGGCCACCTGTCAGGGGTGCTTTGAATGTGATTTTCCTGCTTTTTGACAGGGGGTTGGACTGGATGGCCCACGATGTCTCTTCCAATTCTATGATTCTGTCATTTTTGTCTGGAATTCCCCTGGGTTTTTTTTAGTATTGCTCTTTATTTACTGTTCTGATTTTAGAGTTTTTTAAAATATTGGTAGCCAGATTTGATTCATTTTCATGGTTTCCTCCTTTCTGTTGAAATTGTACATATGCTTGTGGATATACAGAACCACGAAGAAAATCCAACAATTGCTACTTTCAGCAAAGGACAAAGCATCCTCTCACCTCTGTAGGAGTCTACTGTATACCATGCAGCTGTGGACAAGTCTGCATAGGGACCACCAAATACAGCATTGCCCAAACACGAATCAAAGAACATGAAAGACACTGCAGACTAATTCAACCAGAAAAGTCAGCCATGGCAGAACACCCGATGAACCAACCTGGACATAGTATACTATTTGAGGACACGGAAATGCTGGAATACTCTAACAACCACCATGTCATACTACACAGAGAAGCCATTGCAATCCACAAGCATGTGGATAATTTCAAGAGAAAGAAGCAAACCATGAAAGGAGGAAACCATCTCTATTGAAAATTATATGTAAGGTATCTCAGCCTTCTGGTGGAAGAACAAAATATAAATAGCAAGCATATGTACCATCACAATTTCTCAGATCATAAATGAGTCATAACCACTGCTTAATAATGTCCTCAATCTACCACTGTAGGGAACCAAGCTCTTGCAGAGAGGTATATCCGGGGCCTTGCACAAGACTGTGAAATTTGACCTCTCCTTCAGGATTTACTCACCTAAACAGTTTTTCAGAAGTCTATTAAAATTTCTGCTTCTGTAATGTTTTCAAAGTGGGTTAAGAACTGTAGAAAATGATGTGTTCTGAAACATTCCTTGTTGTTTTAAAATTCTTAGTATTGAATTTAAAACAACAACAATGGATACATGCTGATTTGTGAGAAGCATGCCCCCTCCAAAACTATGATTCTTTCCACATTCTATGTATTAAAAGGTTGAAAAGACAACAAAACCACATTTGATTTGGTTCTGCTTTGTCCCTTGAATCTTTGTGCTGTGATCATGAGATTTAAGTAACCATAGTGATGATGTACATCCTCATTGTACTAAAGTGATATATTGTTGCCATGCTTTGTATTGAATTGCTTATGATGCCTGTTCACAAATCCCAAAGCTTCGTCCTGGAGCAGAACACAGTTTGCAATCTCCTGATATCCTTATCAAACTCTCTTTAAGTCCTGCATCTCATGTTCTACTCACATTTTTCAGATTCTGCTCCTTTTCTAAGTTCTGGAGAACCTCAAAGCTTAGTTGCTTGTTTTTGGGAGGCAGTACTAGCATTAGATACTGGTTTCCAGGAATAATGTAAAGTGCTAGTTTCAATAGAAAAAGCTCAATCTTCTGTGGCTGGTCATGTTTCCAAGAATTTAACCCTAAATATTTTAATTTGATCATGGAGGTCCTCAAATGCTCACTTGCAAAGTGGTGAACAAACTAGCAAAAGAGGTATTGGATCCTGACACTGGGCCTGGGTCCATTAGCCAAGAACCACTTGAACCAAAAGCTTTTGCACCAGAAATGGTAGAGACAGCGGCTCCCAAATCTAATCCTGACAAGGATCCATTGTCCTCTGGTCTGTAGTTCACAGCTGAATGAACTGGTAAAAGGAGAACAAAGCAGTGTTGCAAATGGGTATTTCTTTGGGTTTTCTGCTTTTCTGGAAGAGGATGGGTTTTGGAAAAGGCAGACAGATTAAGGGCAGGAAAAGGTATGAGATCTTATCGAAGCTTTGGACCTAACTATGGTACTGAAAGTGCTTGTCACGATGTCTATCTTCCTATGACTGTAGTACTACTGATACATTTAAAAGGATTTTTAGAGTTCTGCTTATCAGCCAACAACATCACCTAACACAATTTGCGTAGATGAACTTTATGTTAGTTATTTTTTAAAGGAAAACTAAGTACGAGTAATTAAAATTATTATTAAAATTATTATTATTACTAAAATATTATTATTATTATTATTAAAAAATAAGTACGCATGTGAATAGTCATACAAATCAAGACTGGTATAGGAAATGGTCTATTCTAGCTGACAAAATAGATGGAGATGGTAGATATAGTACTCTGAACCAGGCTTTCCACATGGTTAAATCAACACAATTACAATATTTGGAATTGCTGTTCTAGGAGGGAGGGGGAAAGGGGGGCATGGGTTAGGGTTAGGGAGATACACATCTAAGGAATGTATAAAGTGTCATATAAGGTAAAGTGACTTTTGGAAAAATGTATATTGAGATAAGACTTGTATGGTAAAAGTTTGTTAATTGAATGGATGTATTAAGTAATTTTTTAATTATAAAAAAATTAGTACTCCTTGCAGACCAGGATTCTTGGCAAATTGTTTTCTCTTATCCTAGGAAGAAGAAACTGGAAACTGCCTCCAAATACATCTTGTCTAGAACATTTGAAAATAGGAGTCAACCACACAAATATGAGAGAAAGTGATTCAGTTAGTATAATTCCCTGTTTAGAAGTATATAGAAGTATAACTCTTCCTGGCTGTTGGTACTGTGTATTGAGGACAAATTATCTAACCCTTCCACACTGTTTTGTGATCTCCAAGGCATATTTACTACACTTGGAGGACCATGTTGCTCTAATACAGATTTTGGAATTTTTTTTAAATGCTTTATTTAGTTTCATTTTAAAACATGAATAAAATCAAAACATGCATTATACAATGGGTACATTAAACAATCATAGAAACACATGAGGGAGGGGTTTGGGGAGGAAAAGGGGAAAATAGGGAGGAGTGGGGGGGGGGACTTGTAGGGAGACAGTACACCACAGAAAGAACAACGAGTACTTCCATCCCAGTCATATTCCCACATATATATCTTAAACTTCAATAGATCTCTTAACATCTATATGTATCGTACATCCTTCCCGCCTATTATTAATCCATCACCTCGTGTTATAATTCCATATTAACTAACCAATTGTAATTATGACCTTTAAGATAACTTTTAAGCAAAGACCAGTCCGTTTTTTTCATGTTCTTATTTTCTCTCAAAGTCTGTGTGAGGCAGTCCATCTGCATTATATCCATAAGTTTCATTTTCCACTCCTCGATTTCTGGGGTTTTATCTTCCTTCCATTTCTTGGTGATGACTAATCTTGCCGCTGTTATACAGTATATAAGTATTTTCTCTTTATTTTCTTCTATATGGAAATCCAGAGTATATAATCTGCTTTAAATACAGATTTTGGAATTTCTAAGTTGGCCATTAATATCTTGAGTTCACTTTCTTTGTTTATCCAGTTCTTTATTTAAATTGGACTGTGATCTCTTTTAAGATACAAGTAAAAATTATTGTACTTTACCGGAAAAACAGTAATTTGTCAGTTTATGTATTCATTCGGAATTTGTGGTTTTAATTGCATTGACAGGTGAAGTAGCACCTGTCAATGCTTAAATCAAATTAGGCTGAAAGTTTTGTTTATTCCAATCAGGCAGCTATAGCAAGACCAAAGGAATGATTTTTTCCCCACCCGTTCCAGCAAGGAATATATAACATTGTATAAATTTCACACATTTGTAAGCTAGTTCCACTTTGACTTCATTGTTGAGGAAACATTGCCATCTGCTGTTTAACTGTCAGTGGTTCAAAACAATGATAGATTAAAAAAATTGTAGTATACCTATTTCACATATCTGGCAGAAGTAAATCTGGGTTCTGGACTGGAAGTGTCGTTGTTTCTGTGTGTTTGTCTTGGCAATCTTTTGGATAATTTCCATAATTTCCATAATAATAATAATAATTCTTACCTGCTTCTCCACGTGACTCGAGGCAGGGTAATAACATAGCTAAAACACATAATCATCATAAACATCAAATACATATATTAACATTTATTTCTACAAAATACATAGAAGAAAGATTTAAATATAGTGAATAAAAGACGTGAGTTTGAACATTTTTTTATCATGTCAGAAGTGGCTTGAGAAACTGCTGTCTGCAGAGCCATTGCTCAGGGGACTCCCAGATGTGTTACCATCCTGTGGGAGGCTGCTCTCATGTCCCTGATTAATACTGACTTGGTAGGCCTGCCAGAAGAGATGGGTCTTTAGGCGGGTTTTAAATTCTGAGAGCTCATGTTGCTGTTGCAGTTCTTCTGGCAGGTCATTCCACAGTCTTGGAGTGGCAGATTAAAGGGTCCTCTGGGTAACAGTCGCCAGTCAGGTTCTGGTTGGTTGGAATGCAGCCCCCCAGAAGACCAAAATGTTCAGGACAGATTGTACAGTAGAATGTGATCCTGTAGGTAACCTGGACCCAAGCCATGTAGGGCTATAAAAGTCAAAATCAACTTTTTGTATTTTGCCTGGAAACTAATTGGCAGCCACTGGGGATACTTTAGGATGGATGCTCAGTTCTGGATGTTCCGGTAACCAACCAGGCTGCTGTATTTAGAACCAATCTTTTAAAAATTAGTCACAGTATTTAAGTACTGTTGATGATAGGACTTAAGACCTCTTAACATGGACCTTTCACACCGTGCCATTTTGCTGGCAGTTGCTGGCAAAATGAAAGGTACATGGCACGGCTCGTGGTGTCCCACATGCCCTCCCACCTTCCCCATCATACAGTGGGGACAGGACAGGGTGCGTTGGTACCTGGTTTCTGTCTCCATCAAAAGGGAAAAGGATGGCAACATGCAGCAACACATGTTGCCCCACCACAATTTCCCTCATTTTACGAGGAAAAGGGGAGGAAAGCGTGGGAAACAAGGATTAGTGATAAAGCTTCAGTTGAAGCACATTTTCCCCATGATAACTCTTTCAGGAGTGAATTTCCTTTCCAAGTAATAGATTTCTCTCACTTCCTGCCGTCTCACTCCTGTTCTTAACTATGAGTAATTTGTAAATTGGATGTTTGTAACTTGGGGTTGCCTGTATAGATTAACTGCTGCAGGTAGGGTTTTTTCCAGACCTGACCTCTTTTTTAGTGTTAACATTTTGTCTGGGAAGTTTTGTTGTTTTTTTTTTAAAAAGTGTCTACTGCTGCTTTGTCTCTTGCCTGCAGATTCTGTCCCCTTGTCACCATCTCTCTGGCTGCACTGGAAACTCCTCTAGAATGGATGAAACCTGCTCAGTGGAGCATTGAGAGAAAAATAGAGAGAAAGAGATCCAGAGAAGGGGTGAAAGAAGAGAAATAGACCTGGAGGAGGAGGAAGAAGAGCAAGCTGAGGGAGTGGAGAAGATACAAAAATGGGCACATGCTGCCCACCTCTGGATAAGTATTTATTGGTTGTACACGGCTACATAAAGCCATAGTTGAAAGAAACACACATGTGATTGCCCTCTAATTCCTTCTTATGACATAAACCCTCATTTTTACTGGGGCACATTATGCTTCAGTGCCAATTCTAGCTTTGACTTTAAAATTTTAACTTTAACACAGCCTTTAAATATTTAATTCCCATATTAATAAAATAATGAAAATAATCTAAGATACTTAACATCCCTTTCAACATATTAAATGAGTATAAACCAAAATGTTCAATGTTCAGATAGTTATCCATACAGGGGGAAAAATCTATCATAGTTTTATAGTTATAGTCAAGATTCATTTCTTTCTGTAGGAAGTACATGCAAAGTTAAACATATTAGTTCTGTAAATTAAATTAGTATTGAATCAAATATCTATGACATCTTACAGTACAACACTAGCACTGGTTATTTGAACAACACATAATATACCACAGATATTTTATTTAATGCAAATATAACTTTTTATTCAAACAGGCTTTGAAAAAATATTTTTAAGAATGGGCAAGGGGATTCTGTATTATTTTAACTAAACTGTCCTTAAAGGTTTTTTATTTCTTTTTATCCTTTTATTAATTCTTTTAAAATTGTGACTAATTTGATTCTATGTTAATATCTACTTTTTATATATTTTAATTGTATTTTTTTCTTATAAACAAGGAGTCACTTTGAATCCCAGTTTGAGGGATGGAGATCCCTATTAAAATAATAATAATGGCAACAAAGGCTGTAAATAGTGCAGAAGAATTATCCAAATAGTTTATATAAAGATATAATCCAATGAGAGTGGTTTTTCTTTCATGTTTTTAGATGCAGCATTACCTTATCATTAGGTCTTTCATTATGCTTATTTGTATCATTTTTCATCCATCAAGCTCATTGCTTTGATTGATGGAATTGGACAGTTATTTGCTGAATGTTCTCTTCTCTATTCCACCCAATACTGTGTATCTTTTTTGTTTCCAAGGAAAAGATAAAAGAACTGGTCTTAGTGGCTGTGTCTCAGATGATCAGCTGCTCTTTCTTTCTCTACCAGAACATCAGATACGAGTATAAGCTGACTTTCCCAAACCAAAATGTTCATAATGAAACACAGAAAAAATACTAAGAACTTCTACAGAAATATGGTTTGTATACATGTGTGTGGGGTATAAGATACATCCTAAAGAAATAAGGAAATCACTTCTTAAGCCATGGGAGCACTTACCTGCTAGGGCAGAAGATGTAATGTAGTTAAGTTTTCTGATAACACCTCTGTATCTTATTGATTTTCTTTTAAAACAATTTTCTTACACTTACACAAATAGGAAAACTGCAATATGTCCAAAGCTGACATATATTTTTTCTCCTTGGATATGCCCAAGTTGTGGTAATGGGAGAACTTTGCTTATGTGAGGTCCAAAGCCTCTCCCAATCTACCTGGTAGGCCCAGATCAAATGGTTCTAAGTTGCATTCTCTGATTCTGTACACTAAAGACACTCTTCCACACATTGCTACCATCAACAGCAACAAAGAATTGTCAGAAGTTTTTCTACCAATGCAGTGATAAGACCTCCAGCAAGCCCACAGCTGGGCCACAAAGTTTTGGTGTATTATGTCATATTTACATTGAAAATATTGCTTAAATGTCTGCAACATCAAAACTTGGTTGCTCCAACAGCTGCTGGCTTTACATTGCAATAGCAGCAATAGCTGACAGTGGAAGCAACCAAGTTTTGATGTTGCAAATATTTAATAAACATGTTCAATGTAAAGATTACATAATCCACCAAAATTTTGTGGCCAACAAAAACTGGCTTTAAGAGGGAGCAATAATTCAGGACCTGTTAGCTGTGAAGAATGATGGTAATTTCAGTGCCTTGTTGAGATCTCATGCCAGATCAGGCGATGCTGACCTGAAAAGTCATCTTGAAACGGCATCTATGAATATTCAGTATACCAGTCTTCAAATACAGAATGAACTAATAGACATTTGTGGTTGAAAGATAGTTAAAATGTTGAAAGATTACAGTGTTTCTCTATTTTGGCAGATGAATCTTTAGAGGGGTGCTTCAGAACAGTTATTGCTCTTGGTAAGGTATGTTGATGTTGAAGCTGCAGGAATAAGAGATGACTTTATAGGCTTTGTGAAGATAAATTATATGACAGGTGGAGGACTTGCAAGCATTGTTTTGAAAACTCTGGAAAAATTGAGGTGAACTTGTAATACTTGTGTGGACAGGGTTATGTTGGAGCTGCTAATTAGGGTTGCCACTTTTTGATATAAGAATAAGGGACAGGTACTTAAAAATAGGGAATTTTTCACAAAAATAAGGGACACTTAATTAAAAACTTGGAAATTATCAATTGATTTCCAAGTTTTTATGAAGTGTCCCTTATTTTTGTGAAAATTTCCCTATTTTTAGGTACCTGTCCCTTATTCAAGTGGCAACCCTACTGCTAATATGAGTGGTCATATTAGTGGTGCACAGATAATTATATCACGCTGTCTACATCCATTGTAGTGCTCACTCACTAAATCTAGCCTTAGCAAAGCATTCCACCTGTCAGAAACTTCCAAGGAACAATATAATCTGTGTGCAATTTCTTCAGTGCTTCACTCATCAGACTTGAACTGTTTAAATAAAGTATAAAAGCCCGTTTCCCCGAATTAAGAGCAAACAGTCTGTTGCTGCTTTGTGAAACCCATTAGTTGGGTAACATGATGCAGTTTTACATTTTGTTGAACTGTACATGTGGTGATAACACTTGAAGAACTAAAAAAGAGCCTATACAACAGTGAGACTTTTTCCCCCAAGCTGGACACGTTCTTTTAGTTATTCTGAAAGCTGAATTTGTAGTAACTATACACATCCTAAGAAATCTGTCATCATCCTTTCAGCTTAGCAAAACACTACAAAGAGTATATACTGACATTTTCAGTAGTCTGCAACATGTTGACAGTCTCTTAGAAAAAGCCTAGGAGGTGCACACAGAATTTGTGAAAGAATTTCAGGAGATGTTTGACACAGCAAGATCAGTAGTGGAGTCTGTGGGTGGAGAAGTTATGATTTTTCACATCTGTTCAAGGCAACATCTAGGCAACTTCAACACCAATGTAATATTATATAGACTACATGTGTACATCCTATTTCTTGAATTTTTCTGCAGTCAGCTTAAAGAAAGATTTACAAGGCACAGGGAAGTAGTTCATGAACTGCAAGTGTTCCTCTGTATTAATTGTGGCCACCTAAAATCCTTCTTGAACATGTGCATGGAACTTTATAGCGTAAGCCTTCAAGATACTGACACACTGATGAAAGTGTTTGACCTATGATGTAGAAAATGGAAAAAACTTACACCTGCAGAAAAACCATCAAATGCACTGGAAGCATATATTGTCTGTGATAGGAAGAAACTTCTTGCTGCTCTCAGATTTCTGCAACATTGCCAGTGTAAACTAGAAACTGTGATACACAGTTTTTTCCAAATGTGAAGAAACTTCTTCAGATTTCTGCAACATTGCCAGTGTAAACTAGAAACTTCTTCAGATTTCTGCAACATTGCCCCTCTGTTGTGCCAGCTCCACTGGCTGCCAGTTTGCTACCTGGCACAATTCAAAGTGCTGGCTTTAGCCTTTAAAGACCTAAACGGTTCTGGTCCAACTTACCTGTCTGAACACATTTCTCCCTATGAACCCTCTGTCACACCTCAAGGACCTCAGGCATCACTATTGCTTGAGTGGCACCTCAGCCAGGACAGCTGTAAGGTACTTTCTAAGCTAGCTTGCTTAACTCCAGAGTTCCCCCCTGGGCCTCTTTGCAATTCCCGTGTGAAACCAATCTTGAATGCATAGCATGGATAGACCAAGGTTACTCAAATGAGCCTCCCTGATAAGTGAAGCGCCTTGTAGGTGCCTCAAGTTTGACTCCCTTTTACCAGATGCAGTTTGCTAATGAGCTATGCATTCCAGAGAGACTGAAGTAACCAAAACATATAGACGATCATCAATCATAAAGCATTGACACTCGATGCATGTAGATCAAAGCCAGGGAACACTATAACTGCCCCAGGATACCTACTGAGGGTATCTTGTACCAACATCGCTTTGAGAGGATGCTTCTGTGAGAGAGGCCGCGTCGGGCCTTCCAGAAGGCAGCCAGTCAACACCGGGCTGTCTTGTTCCTTATTGCCACGTCTCTGTGATGATCTTGAGCTGTTCCTGCAAAGACTTTATTGCTAAAGAACTCTATTGCTACTAAGAAGTCCTTCCCTGCCTTTATAACTTGGTGGAAATCTTTAAAGAGACTTTCCATTGCATCCGGCTTGTTCCTGTTTTCCTCCGCTTGGATTCCTGTTGATGCGGATTATATACTTGCCGCACGTTCCTGGTGGTTGCTGCTACCTGGAGGCCTTGTATTGCCCCAGGCTCTTTCCTATACCTACCTATTCTAAATAAAACCCGTTGTACCTCAGCTGCTGTGTGGTTTATCCAGGGAGGTCAGGTTCCAACGGCCCAACGGGGCGACACCATCCAGGTGTTTAAGATCATCCAGAGAGGCGCTGCTCTCGGTCCTGCATTTTTCATAGGCACGATTGGCAGGGATGAGAGACAGTGGTGGCTCCTCGACTTTGGAACGCCCTCTCTAGTGACATCAAATTGGCCCCCTCCCTCCTGACATTTCACAAGAAAGTCAAGGCCTGACTGAGCAGGCATTTGCTGATGAAATATAACGGTTTAATTAGATATATGGAATGACGTGACGGAAAGTGATTTCAACGTGAAGCTGGGACTGTAATTTTATGTTTTAATTGCTAATTGTTGTGTTATATGGTTATTGTTTGATTTGTTTTGCCCGTGTTTCGATTGGAGGGCAGAGATTGCCTTGTGTTAACCACCCCAAGTCACCTTTGGGCTGAGAGGGGTGGTATAGAAATGTGATAAATAAATAAATTATGGACCAACTCTTCATGATTCACTCAAAAAATAAAAGCTGTTTCAACCAACCCCCTATCCCATCACCTCCCGGTAATTTCTTTTCTGACTATGGAGTACTGACCCACAGTTCTCCTTCTATACTACAAACACATACTGTTCTTGAGTAGCTGTTGGGAACAGTGCATTACAGCCAGTGTGATATAAAAAAACATTTATTGCTGCTTTCTTTCTATCTGCATTATTTTAGGTGAGGCTTCTGTTTTGATTTTTTTTGCCATACCTCTTGAACTTCTATTGTATTCCCAAAGCTACTTTATGTAAGTCAAGACATAGTATAATTTATGTTCTTTATTGATTTCTTCTCTGAAAAATAGGTAGAACGTAAAGTATCATAAAGCCAAAGCACCCCAGAGATATTTTTATGTGCTTGAACTTCTGAATGCAATCATTACATTCCTTTCTTGCACTAGAAGAGAATAATTGAAGCACTGAATGCTTAAAATATTCTTAGCATTTAGTCAAGCTGATCATGAAAAAAATGCAGAAAAGGTAAACGCTTGTAGTCTATCATTTACTTAATGATTTACGTGCTTAATTTTTGTCTTAGTGATAGAGTATAAATGAGCAAAATTCTCTAAGGGAACTTAAAAAGTTTTATCTTCATTGTGATTATGCAGACCAGTTCACATCTCTGGTGTCTTGTGATCAAAGGACCACTTGTGGTAGAGAGACATCTGCAATTAAATAGCAAAAAGCTCTTTTATATGACATTCAGGGTTTTTTTTTGGCGGATGCATAAAGACAGCCACAAGGGAATTTAACATATAGAAGCTAGATATAAAACCCAAATGTAGAATGATCCTATAGAAAGCTTAAGAATAAAAGCCATTTTACCTTCATTCTCACATAGGTCTTCACTTAAGAGAAGGTGAAGTTCCTTACCCATCAGAAAATGTGACTGCTCCTCAGACATGGATATATTTCTTCTCTATTTATATGCCGAGTGACTATTTCAATGATAATGTACATAGATTGTAGGATTGTGCCTGCCCCAACGTCACATATGGAGTACATAGTTGGTCCTAATGCTATCCCTTATGTACATATGGTAGATATGTTCACCATGCAATCAGGCATACTGCAGATTAAGCTTTCTCCCCAAATTTAATTGGAAGTCCAACATTAGCATACATGGGTTCTCTTCATAATTGGCAGCCTTGCACAATCATTCAGAAGCTTCTCAAGAATACTGCACAGGCATGTGTATGCACTCCATCAAGCTGAGAAAGTGGCATGTATAGGCAGGCATGCCATGCAGTCAGAATCCCAACACAATCATGTGTAGACACTCTAATAAATCAGCAATCCCACATGATCATGTGTAAGCTCTTCTTGCAATCAGGAACCCTCAGTGACCAGGATTCCGGATTTCACATTGCACTTCTACATATATAACCCTACATGACACGTAAAAGATGAAGTGAGCTTTCAGAAACCAGATCATGAACGAAAGAAAGAGATGGCACCTAGAGTTTAGAAATAATTTCTTGACTTTAAGAGCTGTTTAACACTGGAATAGACTGCCTTGAAATATGGTGGACTCGTCATATTTGAAGTTATTTTAGCGGCAAATGGATGAATCCTTTAGTTTATTTTTTTTGCATGGCAGGAGGTTGAGCTCTGTACCGGTAGTAGATGCTCTTTGTGATGCTGCATCAGATATGCAATGTTGGAGGAGGCATTCCAGTGGGCTCATCATCAGGACTGTAGCAGCCTATCCCAACTTCTTCACTTTTTCCATGTACATAGATTTTATGGAAAATGAAATTGCAACCTTAAGTAGTCATTTATAGAATTAGCCAGACTGCTGATGACAGACTATTCCCTCAATGTACATAGGTCCATGTATATTAAAAAGTATTATTAGAAAGAAGACTAAAATGTTAAGCCTTTCAACTAGTCTTAATGGCAGAGGAAGAAGATTTATAAATTAATATCTGTTCCAAAGGTGATATAATATTTGATGTGCATCCTAAAGTAATGCAGTTTAGAAACACTTCACCTTTTCATTTAATCTGCATGTCAGTGCCATGCCCTCCATCTGTGCTGATTTGGCAATGACAGTTCTGGTTAATCCTCTGTCACCCCACTTTGTCATCAAATTTTATATGCCCTAATTTCTGTCTCCTCTTCTTACTCTCCCACTTTGTTCTCAGCTTACTTCAGTAGTTGCACACTGAGATGAAATGGAAAGATAGTTGCCACTATGATAACTCAGCCAAGGAAACAGGAGGGACTGGAACCTTGCCTTCTTATATTCGAGCAAAGCAATGAGCTGCAGCTCTTCATAGCTTGTGTATTTTGTCATTGATATAGTGTGCCATTTTGATCACACTGATATTGTTTGTCCACATGTGTCCTGGTTTTCATCTGTGAAATGTTGAAAAATATGCAGTGCTTATATGAGACTTCGCATCTTGATAAAAAAAACCTCAGTCTTGCATTGGCTTCAATACAAACCAGTCTTATTTGGCATTACCATTTGACTCCATGGCTCAAACTATTTTCTCCAGAGCAGCATAAAACATGCTCATTCAATAGTCCAAGAATAGCCTTTCTGGTATTTAATGATGCCAAGATAAAGGTGGACGGAATAGTTGATTTTGGGCAAAGAACAGCAAAATCTGAGCTGTAGTTTCATTCATGACTATTGCATTGCTATGAATAATTTGATTTATGCCTTGCCACCCCCCCCCCCCAATGAAACTCAAAGCACCTAACAATATAAATTGGAACGTCTAACACAATATGGAGCACAAGAGCTGAAAAAGTATAAAAGTAGGCA
>JARBWK010000007.1:122672513-122684691 GCA_030556195.1 Anolis apletophallus
GGTAAATGCAAGGCAAGACTGATGGCCACTAGCCAGCACTCCCGTGGACCAGCCGCTTCACGTCTGCTCAGAAGAGACGTGGCGAGTACTGGGGATTCGTTCCCACGGATCCTATACTTAATCTTTCGGCCGAGGTCCCCGGCGCTCTAGGCTTCTCGCGTCTCAATCTCTGCTGACGGACCTCGGCCTGTTTAGGCTGTGGTACCATCCTTCTGCTAGACTCGATGTTTGTCTCCTATCAAAGGTTTGACCTTGTCTCCCAGCACCTGGGTCTATATCTCCATGAGAGCTCTCCTCCCTAGAATCTTCCCAGCCGCTCTCTTCCATGTTTTCACTCACAGGATCCTGGGAGCCTCTCCCACCCGGGCCGTTCATAACTTTCGCTATCAGTGCTTTCCATTTGCACCTGGTTATCTATGTCTACGTAAGGGTCAAGCCAACCTCCTTCCCATGCCAAACTTTCTGTGGAAAGAAGGCCCACTGATGGAAACTGTCCTTCTTCTAACCCTTCCAAATCCTCTTCTGAATCTGGCTCTGCGGCTGCAGGCCCTAAATGGGGGACCCCGGGTCCTAGCCCCTGTTCTCCAGGCACAAACGAGAACTGCTGTGCTACACTGGAAGGGTAAGATTCTGTCCCTTTTCTTCCTGCTGAGTTGAGTGCAAACTATTGGAATGCAACTTTCTGTCATTGAACTAAGCTTGTTACCGAACAGTTTGGAATAGCCCAGAAGTACCCCTAAAGCGAGGATGTCAGCAGAACCTCTGGCGAGTTTTAAAAGCAACCAAAAATCCCTTTCCCAAATGATCTCACCAAAGAAGTCTGGAAAAAGATGCCACTGAAGTCTTTATTTTCGTCAGCTGAGGAGGATGACAACCGCAATATCCTTGTCGCAAAGCAGTCATAAGGTTACATTCCATTTTATAAGGTTACAGATTCAAATTTCCCACTTCCCGCCCTCAGACCAGCTTTGTGTTGATTGGATGGAATCTTGCTGGCTGCATCTTCTTTCAGTTTCCAGCCAATGGGGGTGAAGAGGTGAGTGATGAGTAGAACAATGAAGGCAGAAAAACATTTTGATGGGATTAAATATGTAGATCAAGTAGCCAAGTGTGCAGCAAGAACCCTCCTGTTCTCAGGCTGAGCAATTCTATTGTCTTTTGGTTGATGATCAAATGTCCTCATCTGTGTTTTTCTCTGTTTGATAGACACAGATTGATATATTGCTGCAGGGTTTCAGTTCTTTGGATGGTAAACAAATGAAGAAGCTGTAGCCATGTACCAGTTTCCGAGGCTGATAGAGGTGGCCATTTATGAAATATAGAAATAGTTTTGACTATTAATCAATGGCACAAAGGTAGACGAAAACTCAGAGGCCTTTGTCTATTGATTAGCAGAAACCGGTTTTGGCCCAAAGGGGAAAGACCCTTTTGGAAAGAGCTGGCTCCTGCTATTGTCATGCAAATGAGGCTTGTGAATGGGCGATTGAATCAAGGCTTCAGGAATGCAGCTGGCAAGCCTCGCCCAAGGTATCGCCACTGGGATACCTATTAACAATGGCACAAAGGTAGACGAAAACTCAGAAGCCTTTGCCTATTGATTAGCAGAAACCAGTTTTGGCCCAAGGGGGAAAGACCCTTTTGGAAAGAGCTGGCTCCTGCTATTGTCATGCAAATGAGGCTTGTGAAAGGGAGATCGAATCAAGGCTTCAGGAATGCAGCTGGCAAGCCTCGCCCCAGGTAGCTGGCTAAAGGTAAACAGTGGCACTTTCATATTTTAAAAATTACATACATGGGTGAAAACATGAGGGGAGATACATTGGGGTTTATGGGGAAAATATACCATCCTGATCACCCCTGTCTAAGCACCAAAAAGATACAGTTTATTAGATTCATAAAAGGTAGCCCAAGGGGTCCTAGACAGAAAGAAAAAAGTCTTTGGGAATGATCAAAAGTCCATAAGAATAATGCAAAAGGGAAATAACTGGGTGTATTCATAAAGTGTGTGTTACAGAGGCATTGTCATGTGGGACCATGGGAAGAGCCTTAGGTTCCCATGTGGGGGACAGATAGGGGATTATGAGATCATTTCCAGCCTGGTGTTCTTGGGAAAACTATGAATCCCTTGGTTTTAAACTGTCTTCTACAAGTGGGAAGGGAAAACGTTAGCAAGAGTGGATAGAATAAGGGTATTGAAAATGTTCGTAATACCAAAAGTATTATATCTATTCCAAACATTGCCAAATGCAGTAGAGAGGGAAGACATTAAAGATATGGGATAGAAGAATAAAAACATGGGCAGTTGGAGGGGAAAAGACCAGAATAAGGGACAAATGGTTAAATGCCAAAGAGGAAGAGGGAGGCTGGGGATCCCAAGTTTAGAAGAAGTTTACCATGATGCATTTCAAATACAAAGATTGTTGGAAATACAATACACGGGGAAAAAATGGGTAAATATGGAAAAGATAATAAATCATATTAAAGGAAAAGAAATAATATTTACAGTTGGAAGAGGAGAGAGAGCAAACAGAATTTAAGGAACCCTTTAAAGCAGTGTTTCTCAACCTGGGGTCGGGACCCCTGGAGGGGTCACAAGGGGGTGTCAGAGGGGTCGCCAAAGATCATCACAAAACACAGCATTTTCTGTCAATCATGGGGTGTGTGTGGGAAGTTTGGCCCAATTCTATCTTTGGTGAAGTTCAAAAGGCTCTTTGACTGTAGGTGAACTATAAATCCCAGCAACTACAACTCCCAAATGTCAAGGTCTATTTCCCCTGAACTCCATCTGCGTTCATATTTGGGCATATTGATATTCATGCCAAGTTTAGTCCAGATACATCATTGTTTGAGTTGACAGTGCTCTCGGGATGTAGGTGAACTACAACTCCAAAACTTAAGGTCAATGCCCACCAAACCCTTCCAGCATTTTCTGTTGGTCATGGGAATTCTGTGTCCCAAGTTTGGTTCAATTCCTCCTCCACTGGTGGGGTTCAGAATGCTCCCAAATGACAATCTCTCCCTCCAATCCCACCAGTATTCAAATTTGGGCATATTGGGTATATGTGCCAAATTTGGTCCAGTGAATGAAAATACATCCTGCATATCAGATATTTACATTACGCTTCAATACAATAGCAAAATCACAGTTGTGAAGTAGCATAGAAATAATTATATGATTGGGGGTCACTACAACATGAGGAACTGTATTAAGGGGTCACGGCATTAGGAAGGTTGAGAACCACTGCTTTAAAGGAACAGCAAAAGTGTGGAAAAAAAGGAAGAAGAAGTTAAACCCAGGCAATGAAAGCAAGGTGGCAACTATATGGCAAATGAATTATAATAATGATGTAAGCTTAGGTAGAACACTGAGATTAATAGAAAGTAGAGGGAAAGGTTGGTGGAGGATCTGTACACAGATGTAGCACCCATGGGCCCGTTCGTGCCAATGGGAGGGGGCGAGGCACCGGGGGTCCCGATGCCATTGGGACCCGTACAGGCTGAAGGTGACTCCGAGGATGAGTTGGAAGGCCCAGACCAAGACTGGACAGCAGTGCAATTGCCCAGTTCACCTGCAGAGAGTTTAGCCTGGGATTTCGAGTGGGAGCATTCTCCCGGGAAGGAGCGGACCAGGTGGAGATGGGAGGCAGCGAAGCAGATAGCGGAGATAGTTATGAGTTCCCAAACGGCCGAGGTTCCCAGGACCTGGCCGAGCAGCAGATGGAGGCCAGCGGCTGGGAAAGTTCGGGAGGCTGCTTCTCAAGGAGATAGCGATACTGAACTGGAAGAGCGGGGCCGTTCCCATAACAGACGCAGGGACATAGAGCAGGGCAGGAGGAGCTGGCATCTGTCCCTAGATCGTCACCGTTCGGAAAGTAGAGACTGGAGACGCCGGGCCCTAGATCGTCGAGGGCCGGCCGGGGATTAGAAACGGCCCGTGGGAACTGATCCTCAGTTCTCCGGCCACGTCTGATCTGAAGGGCGTGAAAGGAGTGAACCACGGAGCCTAGCTTGGCTCGCCTTGGACCAAGACCTGACCTTGCTATTGATTCGCATTGCTGCGGATACCTTGCTTTGTTCCGGGTGAATCCGGAAACCTTGCCAAGTTTTTGCCACGTTTGCTTTTGGAACTATCTTTGGAACTTTGCCTTCTTATTTGGACTACAGCTTTGCTGTTTGCCTTATTCTCTCTTCAAGAGAATTGCCTTTTGGACTATTTATATTCAATAAAACTAGTTAGCCTTTGCTCCGTCTCCGTCTGTGTGATAAAGGGGCAGTTCTAAGTCGGTGTTGGTGACAGTTGGCCGCAGAACTCGTCGAACCCCTTTTATAGCTCCATCCGACGTACCAGAAAGCGCCGGCTGCGCATCAAGGCTCCCATTGTCTCCACGGCCGCCATGGCGAACTTGCGGGCCCGCAAGTGGTGGCGTTGCAAGAGGAGGTGGCGGAGCTGCGAACTCGAGCAGGCGGCACCCGTCGGTGAATGCCCGGCTCGGTTCAATGGAAATCCGGCGATGGTGGAAGTTTTCCTTGCCCAGGTTCGAATATACCTGGAGTTGCGGCCCCATGAATTTGCCACCCCCCGGGCCCAGGTGGGCTTCGTGTTCAACTGTATGGAAGGGATGGCGGCGGCGTGGGCAACTCCCCTCATCAATGCCGCGTCCCGCATGCGGCGACTTTGGGCGCTTTCTAGATGCGATCCGGGCGACCTGGGGACCCCCGTCAATGAGGACCTGGCGGAACGGGTTTAGCCCGGCTGACCATGAGAGTGTTGGCCAGCCAGACCAAGTGGGAAGGTCCACCCCTGCGCTATACGTATCTAGCGGGACTCTCGCCCGAGATTCAGCAACAGATGTTACAATTGCCCCGGCCGGCCGACCTGGAGGAGGCCATCGCCTCAAGTTTGCGGGCGGAGGCGCCATACAACACAAGAGAAGGTGGGGGGTCGGCTCGGCCGAGAAACCTCCGACCAGGCGGGAGGCCGGGACCGGCCAATTTGTGCCCGCCAGATCCCTGCCCCCACGCTGGTTGTGGATGACTCCGAACCGCTGCACCTGGGTACGGTGCGGCCCAAAGTAGATGCTGCTGAGAAGGCTCGGCAAAAGACTCAATCTTTGTTGGTACTGTGGGGGCCCGGGTCATTTTCTCGTGATTGCCCCAGAAACCGCGTGGGCGGACCCCACGGGCGTCCGCAGCGGTGGCCAGCCCTCCGGAGCCTGAGGAAGCCCTCCAGGCGGCGGGGAAGGGTACGGCCGAGTGTAAGAGGGTTCGCTCACTCGGCCGACGTCGCACCCCTCCCCTGAACCCAAAACTGGACAATTGTTCCTTGTCATGGTCAGCTTGTGGTCGCCCGAGAAGGGGCCGATGATGGTCCATGCCATGATCGGCTCGGGCGCGACCAACAACTTCATTGATGCAGACTATGCCAAGTCTGCGGGATTAAAATTTCTTGACCTCCAAGAGCCCAAGGGTGTCCAGACCATCGATGGGAGAGTGTTGAAAACCGGGCTGTGACTCAGTATACAGCTCCTACCAGGATGTGGACTAGCTCCCATAAAGAGGACATTTCTTTTCTTGTAACCAAGCTCCCCGATTTCCCCATTGTCCTGGGCATTGTGTGGCTTGCGCTCCATGACCCCCAGATCTCCTGGGCCAAGAGACAGCTAATTTTTCTTCCGATCATTGCCAGGGCCACTGCATGACGGCCCGGGCGTGCCAGGCTCAAGAGGTGGAGAATGTGGCCACCCTGCCCAAGAAGTATGCCGGATTTTGGGATGTCTTCAGTGAGAAGGAGGCGGAACGCTTGCCTCCGCACCGGCCCTATGACTGTGCCATTGACTTGCAGCCGGGGGCCCCCATTCCGCGGGGGCGTCTCTACCCGCTCTCGGACCCAGAGCAACAGGCTCTCCGAGACTTCCTGGATGAGAACCTGCGGAAGGGCTTCATTCGGCCCTCCCAATCCCGGCCGGGGCTCCGATTCTTTTCGTCAAGAAGAAATCGGGGGAGTTGCGGCTTTGCAATGACTACAGGACCTCAACAAGAACACGATCCGGAATCGCCATCCCCTGCCCTTGATCCCCGAGCTCATGGAGAGAAGGATGCGGGGCCAAGGTGTTCACTAAACTGGACCTGAGGGGGCTTACAACCTTGTCCGGATTCGCCAGGGTGATGAATGGAAGACGGCCTTCCAGACCAAGTGGGGCAGTTTCGAATACCTGGTGATGGGATTCGGTTTGTGCAACGCCCCAGCATGTTTCCAACATTTCATGAATGACATTTTCCGAGACCTGTTGGACCGCTATCTGGCGGTCTACCTTGGCGACCTGCTGATTTTTCTCCAGATCAGGCGACCCATGATCGCCATGTCAAAGAGGTGCTCCTGCGACTGCGGGCCCACGGGCTCTATGCCAAGCTGGAGAAATGTGCTTTTGATTTGCGTGAAGTGGACTTTCTGGGCTACCGCATCTCTCCTACGGGCATTGCCATGGATGACACCAAGGTCCAAGCCGTGGTCGACTGGGCACCTCCTGCTAGCAAAAAAGACATTCAAAGATTCCTGGGCTTTGCCAACTACTACAGAAAGTTCATTCCTGACTTTGCCAAGTGGGCTGATCCGATCACCCAGTGTTTGCGGGGAAAGGTGCCGTTCGGTGGACGCGGAGGCGGATGTGGGGTTCCGCAAGTTGAAGCAGCTGTTCACCACTCAGCCGCTCTTGCAGCACCCCAACCCCGCACCCCTTTCATCGTCAGGCCGATGCTTCGGATGTGGCGGTGGGAGCGATCCTGCTTCAGCCTCAGGGGACGGACTTGTTGCCCTGTGCCTACTATTCCCGGCAGCTGACGGCCCGGAAAAGAACTATACCATTGGGAGAAGGAACTTTTGGCCATCAAGGTGGCGTTCGAGGTCTGGAGACACCTGCTGGAAGGGGCCAAGTTCCCGGTGGAGGTTCACACCGACCACCGGAACTTGGAGCATCTGAAGTCCCAGCGCAAATTGAACCAGAGGCAACAGAGATGGTCCCTGTTCTTTGAGCGATTCAATTTCCGCATTCACTATGTGACTCCCAAGCAGACCAAGCAAGCTGATGCCCTGTCCCGGAAGCCGGAGTATGTCCGCGGAGGGGAGGCCCTCTCCGAGCAGCCCCTGCTCAAAGCGGAGAACTTTGCAGCCACCCGAACGGCCCCCGTGCCGGCTCCGGCGGCCCCGTCCGGCCCCGTGGATAAGCGGCCGTTGAGTGTGCGGGTCCAGGCCCGCCAACGGACGACCCTTGGGTGCGTGAGCAGCTGTCCAAGGGGTGCAGGCTCCGTTTCAGGTGCGGACGGGGTGCTCTATCATCGGGACTCTGTTTATGTTTCTCCGGCCCTGAGCGGGGGACATTCTCAAGCTTTGCCACGACTCTAAGGCGGCGGGCCATTTTGGGCTCTTCAAGACGCTGCAGCTCGTTCTACGGGATTTTTGGTGGCTTAAAGTGCGGAGGGATGTGGAGGACTATGTGGGATCCTGCCCTGTGTGTTCCCGGGCTAAGAACCAGGGGGGCAAGCCGGCCGGCTTGCTCCAGCCCCTTCCGACTCCCTCCGCTCCCTGGAAGATGATTTCGGCCGATTTCATCACCGACCTCCCCAAGTCCAAGGGTTTCACCACGATACTGGTCGTGGTGGACTGTTTCACCAAGATGGGACACTTCATCCCCTGTGTGGGGGTGCCTACTGCCAAGGAGACTGCTGATATGTTTGTGCAACATGTGTTTCGGCTGCATGGACTTCCACAGAGCCTGGTGACGGACCGGGGCACCCAATTCACTTCCCAGTTCTGGAAGGCTGTCCAGAAGCTGCTGGGGATTGATGTGCGGATGTCCACGGCTCACCACCCGCAGACCGATGGGCAAACCGAAAGGGTTAATGCCACTTTGGAGCAGTACCTGCGCTGCTATGTCAACTATCAGCAAACCAACTGGGCGTCCTTGTTGTCTTTGGCAGAGTTCGCCTACAACAATGCGACGCAGGAATCCATCAAAGAGACTCCTTTCTTTGCCAACTACGGACACCACCCTCGGTTCTACCCTCCGGTGGACCCGTCTGGGGACGTTTCGAGGCTAAGGATTGGCTCCAGGAGCTCACTGCGCTTCAAGACTTGCTACGTACTCAATTGGACCAGGCGAAGGCCGACTACAAGCGGATGGCTGATCGGCGACGCCAGGAGGGTCCTGCGATTCTGGTGGGGATAAAGTTTGGCTGTCCACCAAGAATCTGCCCACGCAACGCCCCAGCCGCAAGTTGGATGCCCGGTTTTTGGGGCCTACAAAGTTTTGGAGCGGGTGGGGCCTGTCTCCTTCAAGCTCCAGCTTCCTGCGGACATGAAACTCCACCCGGTGTTTCATCGCTCCCCCCCCTGTGATGCGCAGCCGCCTCCTCCCCCTGTGATGCGAGAGGGCGGGGAGGAGGTCGAAGTGCAGGACATTTTGGATGCCCGCATCCGGTACCGGAAGTTGGAGTACTTCATTGACTGGAAAGGTTTTGGCCCGGAAGAGCGTGCTTGGGTCAAGGCTCGAGATGTCCACGCGCCGGAGTTGGTGGCCCGGTTCCACCGCAAGTATCCTGGCAAGCCCAGGCCCCGGGCGGCCCAGGGGCCCTGAGGGGGATAGTGTAGCACCCATGGGCCCGTTCGTGCCACTGGGAGGGTGAGGCGCCGGGGGTCCCGATGCCATTGGGACCCGCACAGGCTGAAGGGGACTCGGAGGACGAGTTGGAAGGCCCAGAGCAAGATTGGTCAGCAGCGCCTTTGCCCAGTTCACCTGCAAAGAGTTTAGCCTGGGATTTCGAGTGGGAGCCTTCTCCCGGGGAAGGAGCGGACCAGGTGGAGATGGGAGGCAGCGAAGCAGATAGCGGAGATAGTTATGAATTCCCAAACGGCCGAGGTTCCCAGGACCTGGCCGAGCAGCAGATGGAGGCCAGCGGATGGGAAAGTTCGGGGGAGGCTGCTTCTCAAGGAGATAGCGATACTGAACTGGAAGAGCGGGGCCGTTCCCATAACAGACGCAGGGACATAGAGCAGGGCAGGAGGAGCTGGCATCTGTCCCTAGACCGTCACCGTTCGGAAAGTAGAGACTGGAGACGCCGGGCCCTAGATCGTCGAGGGCCCGGCCGAAGGATTAAGAACGGCCCCGTGGGAACTGATCCTCAGTTCTCCGGCCACGTCTGATCTGAAGGGCGTGAAAGCGGAGTGAACCACGGAGCCTAGCTTGGCTCGCCTTGGACCAAGACCTTGCCTTGTTATTGATTCGCATTGCTGCGGATACCCTGCTTTGTTCCGGAGTGAATCCGGGAACTTGCCAAGTTTATTGCCACGTTTGCTTTTGGAACTATCTTTGGAACTTTGCCTTCTTAATTGGACTACAGCTTTGCTGTTTGCTTATTTCTTTGATCTCTTCAAGAGAATTGCCTTTTGGACCTTTTTATACTCAATAAAATTAGTTAGCCTTTGCTACGTCTCCGTGTGTGTGTTAAAGGGGCAGTACTAAGTCGGCGATTGTGACAGTGGGGTTGTAGCTCTCTAAGATTCATGCAATCCAATATGATTCTCTAATCTCCTGCAGATACCCATTCTCTGATCTAGACTTTTCTGCACATTTTCCGTAAAGCAATGGTTGTTCCACTGTAGTGATCAGTTTTGAAAATATGTAAGCTGTACATTTATACCATTAGAGGGAAAATATGGTTCAGGCAGCAAAATTATTCCCATCAAGTAAATGAACAGAATATGAAACAGAGTCTTATTTAATTACAAATATAAAACCCATGCAAATTCAATTAGAATCTCCTTATTACCAAAAGATCTCATGCTGAGAGGAAGGAAAGCATTTGGTAAGGAACTAAACAAACCCATAAACAGAAAACAGTAGCATCATTCCATGCAGAGAAAACATATTAATTGAAGCTATATGTTATTTAAGCTTGGGTGCATGACTTAAAGGTAATGTGTTACAGACAGCATAGTACCTTCCACACATCTAAACATACACATCCCAACAGTGCGATAGATATCAGTGATCACCTATCCAACCTTTCACCAAAAGTCCAGATATTTCCATGTAAATTCCTTGAGAGTTATTGGTACATCATATTATTAACAATCAATCACATCCAAAGTCCTTCGGTAACCACCATGTTTAAGCTGGGCATTTATCCAGGCTACATGTCAGACTGGTTTCAAGGCACATAAAGAATTTATTGACTCTATTTATACGGTTTTAAAACACTAATTATATACATCCTTGTTTTCAAAATCAATTAAAATAGTTCTCTTTTGGTTACTTTTAAACTATAGATGCTAAAAGATTATCCTGTCATCTTCTGGTCATCTTTTGGTCACATCAATAACTGCAACACAGCTTTTCATTAGTCACCTCATCACTTTTGGATTTTTAGTCCCCTTTTCCTCTTTTGGACAGGGCCTGCCGAGCACCATCAGATGGCAATGGCTTTGTCCTGCCCCCATTCCTCCTGTAATGGAGGGGAAGTCGCAAGAAAGTGTGTTTTGGGTTGCTCCGATGGAGCTACCTTCATCTGAGGGGGGAAAGGGCAATGCTCATTGCTGCCCTTTCAACCAGCTGATGAGGACAAGGAGCCAACACTCTTTGTCCCACCTTCACCATGTGATGGGAGAAGGACGGAGGATGGGAGAAGGATGGAGGATATGCTAGCAAATTCTGGCAAAACTGCACCGCTCCAGGGGCTGTGTGAACACATCCTTAGTCATGGCTTTGTTACTGTGGAAGTGAATCAGCTACACTTACTTTATTTTATTTATTTACTCTATTTGTATCTTGCCTTTCTCTACCCCAAAGGGGACTCAAGGCAACCTTACATATGGCAACTATTCAATGCTTTTGAACAACAAACAGTTAGAATACACTTAATTGTAGTCAGCCCTCCACATTCTTTGGAGTTGGGCTCAGTATCTCCACAATAATGGAAAGACCATAAATAGAAAACAATTAAAGAATCAGATAGACCAACCTCTGAGCGAGGTCGTGAGGAGTTGAGGGGTTGAGTGCCATCAATATGCTATTGATACACAATACTCTTTCTTCTTGTTATCAGGTTCTGCTGATATTCTGCTGGACTTGGACCCATTCCTGTATTTTGCAAAAGGCTGAATTAAGGTCAATAACCCAATAAGATTAAAGCTTGTGGGTTGAGAACTCTAACTGCCTTGGATGGGGTTACACACACACACACACACACACACACCAAAAGTGCAGGTGTGGTGCCTGGAACAACTCCTAAATCTAATTCTGTAACTGGAGGCTCAAATGGACTCCATGACCCAGGATGCTTGGTTATAGCCTGTCCTGAATAGAGATAGCTTTTCAATGTATTCAGTATGATTTACTTGAGGTTTTTCAGCTACTATTTTTCACTTTTTAAAACTTTTTAAACTCTGAACATAAATTAAAAAGTACCAGACAATACTGAGTAATATAACAAATTACCAGAGTCAATTCTTTCTTTTAACTATATATATAGAGAGAGACAGAGAGACAGAGAGACAGAGAGACAGAGATTGCCTAGGGCAGTGTTTCTCAACCAGTGTGCCGTGGCACACTAGTGTGCCGCGAGTGATCATCAGGTGTGCCGCGAGAAAAGCTCTCTGCCCCCCTTCTTTCCCCCCTCCTCCTGCTGAACTCCTGCTGCTTGGGAGAGGAGGAGGAAGGGCCGAGTGGCGGCCCCCAGCCAGCCTCCAATCCGCCATGACTCCTGCCACGACTCTCACCCCTCGCTCGCTGAAGCCGCGTGGAGGAGCCCCGTCTACTGAAGCCCGTCCACCGCTCATGCTTCTCCTCTGTGGGAGAACTGAAGCCGGGGGAGGGGGCGGGGCCTGACACGGCCTGGCTCCGCTCCCTCCCCCGGCTTCAGTGCTCGCACAGCTTTGCCAGCCTTGAGGGGCAGTGCCAAGCCAGCATTGTCCTGGCTCTGCCACCGCTGGCTTGGCACTGCCCCTCAAGGCTGGCAAAGCTGTGGAGAACTGAAGCCATGTGGAGGGGGCGGGCATGGCGCGGCCTGGCTCCGCTCCCTCCCCGGCTTTGGCACTCCCAACAGCTGCTCCCAGCAGGTCACCATCCCCCAGCCGTTCTTTACTGTGTTAGAGTATCATTTTGGTTGGTGTTGTGCCCCCGGATTTTTT